>OY987264.1:17071749-17175560 GCA_963920665.1 Straminergon stramineum | reverse complement strand
AACCTGAACAAGCTTCTAATCAATTAGTTATACCTTGACAAAAAAAGTTCTACAATCTATGTACTAATACAAAGGTAGCACACTTTGAATACATTTGCAAGATGGAAAAAAACTATTTTAGAAAAGACATTTCATGAATATATGGTGTTCTTATAGATGACTTCAATCCTTCATATTCCAATTTTTAGCTTCAAATTTGTATTTTTGTATTAAAAAATAGTACTAAAAACTTCTACTAAGGTGATATATTGACATCCAATTAGGGGCACTTTGAAAACAAGAAATTACTTTTAATAGATATGAAAAAATTACCTAACGTGTGTAATGGTCTTGTGTAACTTTGATATGAATTTGGAATCTTTATGAATTTAAAACAAAAAACATTGCTAAACAAGAAGCAAAAAATGTTGTCATACAATGGATGATAAGAAATAGTAAAAGGGTTCTTGCAATTGCCAAGAATGACTATCCCTTGTCTTTGCAATCATGTGCAACCCCCTTTTTTTGACACCATGGGACCAAATGGAACCATTTCAAAATAAATGTCTATTCTTTGGCAAAAAACACTAGAAGAAAACATTGTTGGTTTCAACAAAATCGAAGTGATGTAAAATGCAATTTTTTTTACCAAAAAACGCAGTTTCTTTGTTGGCCTAAACGCAAGTTTCAGAAAACTGTATATAGGCCAACAAAGAAACTGCATTTTTTGGCAAAAACTTGCATTTGCATCACTTAGATTTTGTTAAAACCAACAATGTTTTCTTGTAGTGAAAATAATCTTTTTTGTCAAGAAAATTTCCATTTCTATTTAAAATGTGGATGAATTTTTCCAAATTTGGATGAAAAGTGAATGAATGTAATTGAAAAGTGTTTTTTGGTCCAAAAGATGTATGGAAGGGCAATGGTCAGCTTGGGGTATCACTTTTTGGACACACTAATTAGGTGATTTTGGTTTAAAACCTTCAAAGTTTGTCTAATTTGTTCATTTTTATCAATTAAGAAGATCCTAAAATTAAAAAAAAATTTGCACCTCGACAAGATCAAAATGTATATTCCTAATTAGTTGTTTTTTTGAAATTTCAAATTTTTGGATCTATTCATAGATGTGAGACGAAATGCTAGAATTTGGGGATTTGCAAGCATCATAATGCACAATTTATTAAATTTTTAATGATAAAACTAATAATTTTATGTATTAGACCACCAAATATAAGTCATATCCAAAAATCGTATTAAAATAAAATTATTTGATATTCCAAATGCTTGTTATTGAGGATTTTATGTACCTAGGACAAAACTTACTTTTTCAACTAAAAAATTCTTAAAATTCTTCGATTGTGATGATTTTTTTTCTTGATACATTCTCAATTTAAGTAGTTAAAACCACATTTTGTGAAATCATACTATATTATATTTAAAAGATGAGGTCATTTGACACATGAGAGTGGCCTAACATTGTAATTAAGACAACCTTTTTGGATACCCCAAGCTAATTATTGCTTGAAGAATATAGAATACAATACTTCACCAAATTTTAAGTGATTGCCATCCCCAGGGAGATCACTTAGTATATCCATAACAAGCCATGTGTGTTAAAGTGATTTTTTGTCCCCCTATATACTTTTTAATAAATAATAATTTCAACCTATAACTTTGAGCTTTGTTTAATAATGACTTTAAGTTTCTATTGCCAAAAATTCCCAACTCAAATAAGATATGAAATGATTTTTAGAATAGGTTGAATAATGAACTAAAATGGCATGTTTTTTAACTCAAATATTTATAGAGAATACATTTTAGATGACCATTGCATCATTATTCAAAAATAATGAACTCTCAATAGGGTGTGATTTTTAGGAATTTTCTATTCATTTTTTAGACAATTTTTTCTTATATAAAATAGGGGTGTGAAAGTTATTTTCAGCTCTGTAGTGTATCTTTTTACTTCAAAAATTTGTAACTAATTATAACTATCTAAAAAAAATACCAATAATTCACAACATAAACTTTCAAAGTAGGAAAATCTAGTCATATTTTTTTTTCCTTTTATTTAAATTTTAGAATATAAGATAGGGGGTCTAAAATCTTAACACACGTGGTTCCAAATGGACACACTAAGTGATCTCCCCGGGTTGCCATCTTAGCACATTCTCAAAAAGTAAAAAAGAAAAGTTGATCATGTGGTTTTGAGATTTTTGCATCACTTCTTTGAGTATTGCAAAAACAAGCCTAATGAGAGAATATGTTTTTTTCTTAGACTAGCATTGATACTTTGAATTTGAATTATATTTTTTCATTGACGATTTAGTAATTTATTGATATTTTTCATTGTTTTCTTCAAGGTTTTTTTAAGTCAACTTTTTACAAAATCATAATTAATTCTATGACTACGAGGATGCTTTTGCCATAATTTTCTAGTTTATTACTCAAATTAATCTAAGATGGATATGTATAGGCATATAATACACAATAATTTTTTGCACTTCACTTACTTATTTTTTTAATTTATGAAGTACTTACTAATTATAAACAAATCCTTATTAAATGCCTATCTTAGTCATTTGTAAAATTTTACTACTACTATTAATCTTGAAAGTCTGTTTGAATTCAATAATTGGGGTTCATCAATCATCATTCCTTATATATTATTATAATACTTTGATTCTTTGAGCAGGGTTTTGGTTTTCCACTTCTTCTCAAAATGATTAAATACTCTTACTAGTCTTACATTATATTGATGGCAAAAAGATTGTTAACAATTCATTTTTTCTGAAGATTATTTGAACAAAAAAATATTCAATTGAGAAACTTGATTTGTTTTAAAATAATTCTTCTCTATAATATAAAAATATATAAACAAATAATTCTTTTCTTATTCTTAATTCATTAGCAATTAATTACTAAGTTTTGTATACAACTTTTAGAGAAACTTTTTTAGGTATAAAGTACTAGGAATATGTCTTTTTGTCATTTTACTAATTTTCACACTTTGTATTCTTTTATTTTTTTTGAATACAATAACTTTGAGTATTTCCAATATTACCTCCATTTGACACTAATGTAGCCTATAAGTTTTGAAATTAGTTCTTGGTTAAGAATTTGGTGACATTCTACCAAATGTTTGAAGAGAATTGTGAGTCAACAACAATTATCATTTTTGAGTTTTTTAAGAAAACAGAATGACTCTCAAAGAGTTCACTAAATAATACTTTGATTTTATAAATTAAAGACTGAATTGAATAGATCACTTGAATGTATAAAACTGACAATGGAGAACGAAATCTCTAATTCCTAAGACGTTTTGCCCTGGTCCGAGGCCCATTATGCCTAATGTTGACAAATGAATGTACTCCAATTGGTATTCCCGCAATTGAAATGCCACCAAGAAAATATATTGCTCCTTTCAAATCCATCGTGGGAAATCCACAGCATGATATATTGTAATCTAAGTGGTAAAAATATGGTTGCTCTTATATCCAGGCAGCTATATTGAACAATCATTCTTACAATCTTTCAAGAATTTATTCGAAAATTCATGGAGTCTTTTCATTACATGCACTGCCAGAAAAACATACAAAAAATACGTACTAAGTATGTATTACTCTCTGGCGTCATTCAATTCTTACTTCTTCAGTTGGATCTAATCCATTCTTTCCCAAAACATAACTCCCGGCCAGTGAAAACATCCTGAATGTCATGAAAGAGACATAATTCATTCAGAAATGCAAAGCATGTTTGATTAGAAAATTTAGATGATAAATCTCATCTCCCACAAATCCACAATACCGGCACATTCCCTCAATTCTAATGTACCATCCACGTAAGTCTCTACATATCTGATATCTCCACCCGCAGTGGCCCAAACTGGTTTATATCTTCCAAGCATCAGCAAAAATAATCCCTAGCTTGATTAAGTTGATATATTGAAGCTAACTTTTCAGGGCCAGGAACCAGCAGCATGCGTTTCTACGGTTCTACCACTTCTATCTTCACATCCCTCCACTGCAATTGGCCCTGCAAAGATCAATGGAACCACATCAAATTTGTTCTTAAATCTTACGTCATTTGGAGAAGTTGTTGATAGGTAAGAAACTTCCTACAAACTCACTGAACCACGCTCCATCCCCATGCATGGCAACTTGGCAAGTTAATTAATCACATGAAACAAATGATTGAAAACAATTACATACATGAATTGAATTGAATTAGTCCAAGTGAATTTCTCTTCAGCTGCACCAAATCATTCCTACCAAATCATTCCTGTGATAATTCTAGGTTTCAATGATATCGATCGAATTGATGTATAATCTACAGAAAAAATGAAATAAATCATACACTTGGCATGGAGCTCAATGATCAAACCTCGTAGACATCCTGTGATACATCGTCGGCCTGGTCTTCGTTGTCAGAGTCTACCTTCTCGGAATCTGAAGCCGCATTGTAATTCTCTTCATCTCTCTCTTCCCTCTGGCTTGGGGTTATGTAAGTCAGTGCTAGATGTACAGGACCCTCGATAGAAAGTGGAGGACCCTCGTATGAATATGCTGGACCCCCGATAGAAAGTGCAAGCGCAAGCGCCTGGTTAGGATGTGCAGGACCCTTGTTAGAATGTGCAAGAGTCTGGCTCGGATATGGAGTAGCCTCGAAAACATATACAGGTTCCTCGTTAGGATGTGCCGGAGCCTGACTCGCATATGGAATAGCCTCGGATACTTGTGCAGGACCCTCTTTACAATGTGCAGGAGCCGGACTTGCAGCATCTACAAACTTCGATTGGCCAGCTTGAAGTCCCCTTGCTCTCCAAGAAGTACTGGCCCGTGCTCTCCTGTCGACCCAAGTTGGAAGCGGTACTGGTGTAGCGACTGTAGTTGACGGATATTCTTGGGCTACTGTGTTGGGACTTTCTCTGGGACGTTTGCTTCCTGCTGGACGACAAATCTCGCTCACACAGTTAGTCAAGGGCAAGCCTGTCATGAATAGCCACGCCTTAATTGCCAATTATATGTTTAAGAGATTGAATCCTAACATATCACTTGCAAACGCAGACCGTCTGCCATTAACAAAACCAGTAGCCTCTCAACACCATGAAATCAATAACCTGGCTTGGGATGCTCTTTCAAGGTTCAACAAAATAAGAGGTTAAAGCAACATCTTCATGTTGCTTTTTAATATTGGTTTATCATCATTATACTCCCAGAATCTTCCGGTATGCTAATCAGTTCTCTCCACAGAACATACTCTACCTATGTTGTTTTAAGAACGGATTATTTAGCACTTCAATAAGTACTCAATTCCTAACAAACATCTACCATCTTTTAAAAAGAAGAGAGATCGAAACTCTACCACGCCGGTCCGAAGCAAACAGCAAACCAGCTAGGGACTGGAAATGTTCACTGCAACAAATCAATGACAATAAAAAGAATAGGCCTGGGATGTAGGTTAGTAGCATACCAAGGATCTGCATGATACGTACACTATCCGTATTGATCTGAGACACCGCCTGCAAATTATAGCTAAGTTGCTGCATCAGTATCTCCCTTTGGGCGGCGTCCAAAGTTCCGGAAGATTCAGGTTCGTCCTGTAGAGCCCCGGCAATGTTTACAAAACTTCCGTCAGGATACTCCTGTCGACGAGCAGCCTGGTTGACACACAGACGATATGGACTACGGCGCCCAGCAGCGACTGAATTGCGAAGAGCTCCTGAGCGTGGAGAATTCGGAGAAGCACTATTTGGAGAAGCTCCACAAAGAGCTCCTGAGGTGGATGAACTTGGAGCAGCAGACTTTAGAGGAATTTCACGCACAGGAATTGCACGCATAGCTCCTGAGATTCGAGAATAAGGACCTGCAGGAGTTGCGGCGGGTGACATTAGACCTGCAGATCCTCCGGGAGCGGCAATCCCGAGTCTGGCGTTCTCTCGAAGTTCATGCTCCTGGATGAACTGTCTCGCCTCTACTTCTTTTGGATAGCCCCTGTCGCTCTCGCACATCCGGTTGTGAAAACGCTGGTGATGCCTCATCCATTTCTCTCGCTTATCGAAAACCTTGTTGTCCAAGAAGCAGGAGCTCTTGAGACAATGCCAGTCCACCAATCTTTTCACCGTCGGATTCAAAAGAGTGGGTCGCACCGAGTAGGTTTCCAAGAGCTTTTTCCTCAGCGCTTCGTATTCCTGATCAGTCATGGCTACATCCAGTATCCGAGGCCCCATTCTATCGATTGTCCGTCACCTAGATAGTGCGCAAGGCTGAAAATTAGTCAGAGCTAGCGAGAAACCAAACTGGAAATCGCTGTAACCTGAAAGATCGAACTGAAGACAAGATGCGCATGCAATTTCACAAAGTGAAGGTATTTACGATGGAGCTGCCTGTAGAAACTCTCAAACAGGCAACCCTAAAAAATCGCCGAATGAAGACTCGCGAGGCGGGTTTGCTAGCTGTCGTGGAATGGACCACCACGTCCAATTCCGGCGTCATGTTATCGCTGATGAGGACGTCTGAGGCAGTTCGTTATTGCAAAGTTATGGAGTTATGCTCTCACAGCCGGCGGCTCTTAGGCTAGTAAGCTAGCTAGATGGCCAGTAGCTTCTAAGTATAGGTTTATTGGCAGGGGTTGTAAAATCATGTACAGCTGGCAAGTAGGGGCAGGTGGTACTGTTTCATATCCGAGTTTTCGAGTTCCACAGGTCTTTGAAGGTTTTGACCAAAAATTGGGTATGGGCACTTATAACTTTAATATCTAGGTAAAAGGACGCATTCTTGTCCAAATGTAAGCTTTACATTTAGGGACGGTCTATTGATGTCGACTTCTCTTCAATTCTGTACAGGTCAACTCCGGAGCGAAGCGCCTCTTTCTCAGTTTTCACAAGTGGTGAGTGGCGTCGTCCGGACTGCCACCTTCGTCACCATCGATCGCCGGGAGCGGTATGAGGATCTCAGACACCCATCGGCCCTGCTTTTTGCCAACTCACCTCTAGGGATCTGCAAATACAGTAACCCGAGATCACCAACACGGCAGGTCTCGGGCTTTTCAGTGTTAGCTTCAGTAGTGAGCGTAAACTTGTCTTGGATTGTGTTCGAAGTTCGAAGTTCTGCCTCTGCAGGCGTCTTATTAGCCTGTCTGCCTTGGAATCGAATATTCGTGTTTGGTTGCGTCAATGCATTACAGGTATATTCTGAACCATGTTTTCTTTGGCATGCACAATCTGTAACATGCTTGGCTGCAGGCGCATTGCTCTTAGGGAGCATCGGTCTGCCAGTTTTTCTTTTCATGAAAGAGTGATTGAGTTGCTAGCCGTTGCTGGTGGAATTCATGTTTGCGGACTCTCGTTGCAGTAAGGTTTGCTTTACTGGCTAGCAACCCAGCAGTTGCAAGCGCGGAGATTGGAAAACTAGAGTTGGGTCGTTTGGAAAAGTACTGCTTCGTTTTGGCGGTCTCGATTAGTGTGCTTTTCCGCTTCCTACAGCGAGTAAGTATTCTTCCTTTCTTTTCAGCTTAATTTGGGCAACGCTGTATGTATCCAGGATTGAAGTCTGTCACCCATCAACTGATTGATGTCCCTCGACGATTACTTTTGGTGATATTTTCTTCAGGGCATCAGTTTAACGCAGGATAGACATACTGCTGACATTTTATGCAGGATAACTACAGTACTACTGCATCGTTCTATTATTATACGTTTTGATGGAACTTTTTTATGCATCTTTCCCTACCGTCAAAGAAGATGCATCTGTAGAAACACGTGATTAATAAAGAAGTGATCATGAAAAGTTAAGGTTGTGCCCGCACGCAGCGTGAACGGCTGAAAGGGGGGGAGTGAATTCTGCCTGTCAGACTTACTGGCGCGTGAGTGCACCTTGGCTTACAAACATCATCTTGAATCTTGAATCAAACGAAAGTATATGGCTTGAATTTACGAGAGTAACCGCCTACGTAGATTTCTTTCGGTCCCAACTTTCAGTATGATTCCAGTGTCTCTGTCAACGTGAACTGTCTTTCCAAGTTGTATTGAGATTAGATCTGTGTAATTTGCAACAGGTTCAGAGATGGAAGAAAGTTTGCCCCCGCCTGATGCGGAGGGCAATATCTTCGATCAGTTTGACGTCCAAGTCACTGGCGAACTTCTGCCCGGAGGTGCGTCGATAATTGATGGGTACTCTTGTCGACTTCCACCTTGTCATGAGGAGAAAAGAGTCTTCAGAATTAGACGTGCACTCATAATGCACCGGCTTCATACACATTCCCTACCACACACAGGGACATACAAAATTCCTGAAGGAGATCAGATTCGTCAGTGGCTGCGTAGCGGAAAGCCGCGCCCATATGAGATTCCACAGCGTTCACCCGAGCGCACGAAATCACCTGACCGCCCAGCCGGGCAGTCAGGACCGAGCCCATTGAGTAAACTTCTGCAGTGCAAACCAGGTAAATTTTAGTAAGTAGTGCATGATCATGGATATTCTCTTTCCCATCATCCCCTCGAATTCTGTCATGCCCTGCTTGTCTCGTCCTCATACTAACATTTGATTTTGTTCAATTACTTCTGTTCGGAATGCTAGAGGCAGTATTAGTGAACGATAAATGAATGAATTAACTGGTAAGAAGCATGCATGGATATAAAAGTAGCTGAAACTTGGAACTGATTGGGGGAAAACTAACTGATTTATTGAACGACGCCCTACGTTTTTATCGTCCTATCCAGATACGGAGTCTGAATTGCAGCCTGCCAGCTTGGAGAGCAACATTTACGAACAGTTTAACGTCCGACACGAACCCGGAGAGGCAGGCGGATCGCCTTATGTGGGGTTTGTTTGCCTGCTTTCACAATGTCATGAGGAGAAGGTATGCTTGAACACGTATGCAAAATGGACAAGACATAGAAGGAGTGTGCACAAGGAAACAGAGGAATCTCAGAGCGTCAACCTTCCCGATGGCTATGAGATTCGAGACTGGGTGATTCTAAACAAACTAAGACCGTATAAGATTCCGGTGAGACTCAAAGCATGGAAGAAGGTGAAACTTTGTCCAGTCGACCCAGGTATGTACTAACAAAATTCAATTGATTAGTATTATATTACTAAGAGTCTGACCATATAGTTTTCCCTTTTTCAATTCAATCGGTAATTATTGTAATCTCATATTCAGTTTGTTCAAAGGCAAGTCCTTAATCTACGTGATCGATGAAGTGATCCTGTCCTCGATTGCAGACTGAGGTCAATGGTTATTTAGACTTCAGTTTGAAATAATGTGCAATCTACTAGTGGATGTAAATTCTGTGGACATTTGAATCTTGAATCTTATTATGAATCGAGAGTGACACTGATGTTAACAATATAGTTGACAAATAGCGCGCTTACAACTGGGACCTCGTTGTCACAGCCGTCTTCGCAGAGTTTGATGTCAAGGGGACAGTGGTGGACGACGAGCAGCTGAGTTTTTTCTGTCTTCTTGATCCTTGCAAGGAGTTGGGCGTATCATTTCAAGGAGGTAGGTGTTGGAAAAAACATCGGGTCAAACATCACATGTCCCCTAAATATGAGGATGGAGAATATACACTTCCGTCTGCAGAGATAATAAAGGATTGGATGAGCGCTGGGAAGCCGCCTCACTACAAACCACAAAGACGGGTTCGAACATTTATTTCTGTTGATCCTCCTTGTAAGCGTAACCACTTCTCCTCCTTCAGTTCAATTCAATGAATACATTACAGTTTTCGTGTGTGCCGAGTGTTCTCTTGGAGCATTTGGTGAAGCTAGCATGCGCACTTGAAATTCAAGACAATTCCATAAAGTTGGATAGTTCCTGCTTGCCAAAAATGAGATAGTCCATGTAATGCTTTTTCCTTTCAGGTGATAAATTCACTTAGGATAGGTCTAGTAGGTATTGAATGATTTAAGCTTAGAACTGTTGGACAAAACGTCACCAATTGCATGGAAATCCTCAGTTCAGTCGGATTTGCAACTTGTTGTAATAACTGTAATAACTGTTGTAATAACGGAGAAATCGTTGTTGTCTCAAACAGCAGCCAAAACGAGCACCGAGATCCAAAATGGAGAAGTGAATCCTACACCCAGTGACGTCGGCAACGAAGTGAATGGACAGAAATCGCAGGTTCTCTGCCTCCTTCCCGGGGGCCAGGACTTGGGGAAATGTCCTTCAGGAAATCAAGATTCGCAAGGGCATCACCAAGAACTGCGTTCTCTGGAAGGTCGTCCTAGGTAAGCCAACTTCAATTAAATTGGAATTCGAAATAAATTTTTGAGTCGCACACGTGAGAATGGTGCACATGCAAGCGGATTTCCTTAGATCGAGAACCACTGCAACTCTAACGGGTATAGGTTTAAATTGTGTATATTTGTACAAGTCTTTTTCATTATAATTAAAAATTGTTGATCTATTGAAAATTTCCTTGAGTCTACGCAGCAGCAAAAGCTTGGCAAGACTAGGAAAGTTCAGACCATCCACGCCCCCAGATGAGATTTCAAGAGAAACACGTCGCCGAGGACGTCGTCCTCGCAATGCCGATGCTGCTGGATGTTCCTCCGACACTGAACCTGCTCATCAGAAGAAGAAGAAACGGCACAGCATTCGGAGCGCTAACGGCAGTCACAGCACTGATTGTACTGACTTCGATTCGTCTGATCTCGTTGCACTTAGAGATGTAGCCCGTGGAGAAGATCCCAATGGAGGTTTCTGGAAACAATTCTTGGAGGAGACGAATCCTACACGCGATGAAACGCCTCCTTCCGATGGTCCCGACGAGGAATCAGATGACGGGTCCGAAAAAGTCGACGATCTTTCCGTGGATCAGATAGTGGACGACCCTAATCATGATCATAGTTGTAAGCTTCTCACCCTCCACTATTGCATGCACTAACTGAGTTGCTAAAGGTGTAGTTTTAAGTGGTACGTGCTTGCTCTCCTCAAATCTTTCGACCGCTTGCGAGCTGCTACCATTCCAGATAGTCGTGGATCCAATCATATGAATAAGCAACCAGTTCATAATGATTCCCTGGCCTGCCAGCACAGTGGTTTCTGGCTGTGAAACCTCATTCATGCATAGAGTTTGCTGAGAGCTAGCTTGTAGCTGGTTCTGAATTTGATCGAAATAGAAATGGATTCGTGTTCCAGCAGTTCCATTTCAAGTGACTCTGTACATCGTGGAAAATTGAACACCTGCCTTCAGTTCTAATTTTCGTGAGCCATGAAGGACCATCCCATGAAATTTGCTCATGCATGTGGATACTGCTGTTACTATGGACACGCAGACTATAGAGTTCTGATTTGGTACGTCTCTCTGAAGAGTTCATAATAGTGCTTTAACTGTTAACAGCTAAGATTTGACTTTCATGTAGAGATTACATCTGACACTAGAAAAATTTATGAGCAGCCTCAGACATGAAAGAACCTGGTGGGGAGCCTCGTGAAGACTCTGCCCGGCCAGAGGATGATTTGCCTTCACTCCCATTCTCGCAACCAGAATTGCCTGACAGTGGAGGTGAGAATCATTCAAGATGTCAACCCAAAGATTCTTAAGGAGAGACTGACTAACACCAGCAAAATTCAAGTGAAGAAGACACATCTGACTGACGTTGGACTTTATTTAGCTGAATCTTTGTCCAGCATAGAATCTATTTGAGTTATTTACTTTTATTAGACGTATTGCTGTAGTGCATGAGCTTGGCATGTGTATCTCGTTAAGAGAAAATGTATGATCAGCTGCAGACGTGGCCGAAGGTGATGAGGACGCTCACGAAGAGTTTGAAGCCCCAGACAATGTTTTACCTTCGCAACCGGAATTGCAAAACGTGAAAGTTGTGGGACATTTCGGTGTCCAGCCCCAAGATTTTCAAGGAGTGACAGTAGAACACCAGAAAAATTCAAGTAAAGAAGATAACCTTTCATGTTGGACATTAGCTGAATCTTTGCCGGATAGATTTAAATTGAGTAATTTCCTAGTACTGTTATTGTGCGTGAGCTTGGCATCTCATTAAGATAATAAATCTGACATTCACTGAGAAAATGTATAATCAGCTGCAGAAATGGCCGATGCTGATGAGGAGACTCCGAAAATCCCTGTTGTCTCAGAGAATGTTTTACCTTCGCCCCAGAATCCACGTAATGAAGATAAACCTGATTGTGACATTATTCAAAAGCTGAATCTTTGTCAATCATAGATTCCAATTCAGTAATTTTCTACTACTATCGGGGCATGTCTCGTAAGGATAATAAATCTGATACTGAGCAAATATGAGCAGCCGCAGAAATTGGCGAAGTTGAGGAGGAACCTGAAGACTTTGTTTCCCCAGAGAATGCTTTGAATGCGCTTACATACTCGCAACCGAAATTGTGGGAACATTCCAGTGTCCAGCCCAAAGATTTTCAAGGAGACGTTCTCGAAACACTTCCAAATCCAAGTAAGGAATACAACCCTTAGTGTGGGGTTTATCTACACCGTACGCCGCCAAACTTAGATTCCAATTGTGATATAATATTCTCTTGCGCTACTAACTATGCATGGACTAAAATATATGCATGTGGTTAGAGATTAAAGCTGACACTGTGAAAATTATGAGCAGCTGCAGAAATGGACGAAGTTGAGGAGGAGGCTGCTGAGGACTCTGTTGCAATGGAGAATGTTCTATCTTCGCTCTCATGCTTGCAACCGGAATTCGGCATCACTGGAATTGTGGAACATGACAATGTTCTGCCCCAAGGATTTCCAAAAGAAATCCACGGAATGCTTCCAAATACACGTAAAGAAGAATGATGACTTTCAGTGTTGAGCTTTAGCTACTGACATCTTCGTTAAATTTAATTGCGACATTTTTTCGCACTACGTCCTGTACAAGAACTTGATACATCCATATGCAAGTGGTAAAATTAGAAAATCTGACTTAATTAAAAATTTGAGGTGGTGCAGAAATGGCCGAATTCGTTGAGGTTCATGAAGAATTTATTAATCCATGGAATTTGAACCCTTCGGTGTCATCCGATGTAGCGGAACAAATCGCATTACCTCCTCTCTGGCATTTGGATGGAGACACCTTCCAGAGCCTACCTCAAGATTTTCCTGGAGAGAACTGGCCAAATTCGAGTAAAGAAGACAACCTTCAGTACTGTAAGCTGGACTTTAGCAGAATCTTCGCCAATCATAGATTGTATTTGAGATTTTATCAAGTGCTTCCTAACTCTGCATGCATGAGCTTGATATTTCTTTAGATCGAGATTACATCTGACACAATTCTGTTTGAAAAATGAGCAGCTGCAGAAATGGGCGAATTCGATGAGAAGGCTCCTGAAGGAACTGTGGCCATAGGGAGTGTAAGCCTATCAGTGCAATCCGAGTCATCACAACAGAACGTATTATCTACTCTCAGGCATTATTTTAGAGACGCATTGCAGTTCTCACACGAAGAATCTACCGGAGAGACCGAAGATTCAAGTAAATAAAGAAGACGGCCCTAACTGTTGGACTTAAGCGGTGTGAATATTGGCAAACATAGATTGTTGTTGAGATTTTATCCAGTGCTACGCTGCATGTCAGAGCTTCAGAGATTAAATGTGACTTATATGATTCTGTTTTAATAATGGGCAGATGCAGAAATGGCCGAAGTTGGTGAGGAGGCTCCTGAAGGATTTGTGGCCCCAGGGAATTTCGTGCCTTGGAATCCGTTGATGCAATCAGAAGGAACCAAAGTACCAAGCTTAGAAGCTCCCATCGATATTCCAGCTGCACCCACTCAGGAGTTCTTTCCTCTCTTCTCTATGGTACGCATTCCTGGTTTAATTTCCATCTACGTACAGTTCCTCAATTTTGGTATATTCACAGGTATTCACATCATTGGCATTGAAATAAATCTATACCAGTACTAGAGCTTTGTGCAAAATTTTTGGAGCTTCAAATCTTGAGAACCAATATTGTGAAATTTGCGTTACTTACCTGTATTACTGTCTTGTTTGTACTATGTTGCCTTAATTAGACAACTTCCTGTGCCTCCCAGCGTGCTGAATTATTCATAAAGATTGGTATGATGCTTAACTATCGATCTTTTCTAGAGTAATAATAGTTCAAAAGTATTTTTGTACTACGTATTAGTAATCAAAACCAAAATTTTGTTAAAATGGCGGTATTTCACAAACTTGGCACTTTTACGTTTAGCCCATACGTTCAGAAATCTTACCAGTCCTAGACTTTACAGCTAAAGAAGGAAATGAATGGGAAAATGGCATATGCAATACCTCCATTTCAAAGAAATTTCCCATTCAATTGATGAACTTGATCCAAGTACATGACGATTTTGCAGAATCAAGTCTTCGTCTTTGGGCCAAATCATGCTGCAGGGTCAGCAGGGATGGCCGAAGTTGGTGAGGAGGCTCCTGAAGGATTTGTGGCCCCAGGGAATTTCGTGCCTTGGAATCCGTTGATGCAATCAGAAGGAACCAAAGTACCAAGCTTAGAAGTTCCCATCGATATTCCAGCTGCACCCACTCAGGAGTTCTTTCCTCTCTTCTCTGTGGTACGCATTCCTGGTTTAATTTCCATCTACGTACAGTTCCTCAATTTTGGTATATTCACAGAAATTCACGTCATTGGCATTGAACAAAATCTATAACAGTACTAGCGCTTTGTGAAACTATTTTGGAGCTCTGATTCTTGAGAACCGATCAAATGAAATTCACGTTAACTGAAATTTTTATTCTCGATACAGTATATCTGTTGCCTTCGTCAACTTCTTGTACCTCCATAGCAGGCTGAATTATATAAGTTCATTCGGTGGTCATATATAGTCTCTGGGATGATTACTATTCTGTAGAGATATTTATCTATTAGAGGAATCAATAGATGAAACTGGATCTAAGTACATGACGATTCTGCAGGACCCCGTCTTCAGCGAGGAGCCAAGTGCTGCACGGATGAGCGAAGTTGGTGAAGAGGCCCTTGAAGAATTTGCTGCACCAGGGCATTTGGTGCCTTCGCTTCCATCAAATGCACCTCAAGGAACCAGCGAACAATTATATGTATCAATCTTAAACACCAGCCCAAGCTCGCAAGATCCTAGGAATATTCAAAATGAGCCTCTAATTGATGAGTTCCCCCGGACCGCAGAATTCATCCATACGGTATGAACTCCCGGTTCCATCTCCAACTGAGATATTTTTTGGCCCTGGGAGTAGAAATTACAGTGACAGAATCTCTTTGTGAGGAAGTTTGAGTTGGATCTTCCTAAAAACTGAGTAAAGCTACAGGGACAAAGTCTCTCTTAGCAGAACTGCGTGTTCTAAAGGTGTTGCCTTAAGTGTCCTGCAAAATCTAGACAAAGAATATCCCCACAGTACGTGTTTATTGAATGATTATATTAAAGTACAGTTTACAGAGCTACTGAGTATGATTTACAAAGACCAATCTGGTAGAAATTGATGCACTTGATGAGAACCAGATCTAAGCACATGATTATTATGGAACTTGCAGGACATAGCCTTCATGAATGAGCTAGCGGTGTTGTTTCCATCCACGCAACCAGAAGGAAGAGAAATAGGCAGCATATTCATGGAAGGAAGCACTGAAAATTCCAGGGAAAATCAAGTTGATCCTATTCAAGAACTCACTAATCTCATGGATGTGGTGAGCTTCTCTTGTTTTCCATCATTTTGTAATTAATATCCTTCTAATAGCGTTGCCTTTGAATGTCAACGTGACAAGAGAATCCAAAATTTCCATCTATGGAATTTTTGAAGATTTTTTAAAGAATTTCATAATTATTCAAACTATAGTCCAATGAAGATAAAATAGAGTACACTAGGGTACACTATGAATGGGATCTGGACACAAAATGATGTTTGCCTAATATTCACTGACACAAGAGGACATTTGTCCAATTCCCATATTGAATTTCTCCTGTGGTTATTAGGTCTTCCATAGTAATGTATTGAATGATTGGATTAATATGAATAAAATATGTTTTAGAATACCTCAATACGTCTAGAATACTTTTATATGAATAAATTAAACCAATATTTCGTGAAAATGGCACTATTTTCCTCCATTTTTCCATTTATTTTCTAGGACTAGTATAGATTTCAGACCGCACGGTCTGAACCTGCAATTGCTAAGTTTGTGGAATACCGCCATTTTAACGAAATATCCGTTAATACTTCTAGAATACGTTGGTGCAAAGTCTAGAATATGTAGAAGACGTTAGTCAATATTTCAGGCCATCGATCATTCTGTAGGTTTCAAGATCACATGCCTCACATGATTTTTTGCCTTATGGCAGATGTGAGTGAATCAATTACTTGATGGAAACCGATGAAAGCAACTTAAGCAAGTGGTTGACGATTTTACAGGGAAGCGCTTTCGAGTCTGAGACAGATCTTCCACTGATCGATGATAGTGAAGAGAATACTGAAGAATTTTTTCGCCTAGAGGATGTGGCGTTTTGGCCCCAACCCATGCAACAATTATTCAGCCCAGGTAACTCAGAAGCCTCTTACAATTTTCCAGATGTTTCTCTTCTACAGACTGATCCTCTCATTGATATGGTGAGTCCGTTTCCTGGTTTTCCAGCTAATACTTGGCACTACTTGCAAGAAACTGGCGAATTTGGAAAATAATGTGGGTTACGAAATGCATCACGATTATTGTAGTAAGCCAGGAGGTAACCTGCGATGAAAACATTTCTGAATGTCTAGTTCCGTTTCATTATTCAATTATAAATAAGCGAGGAAAAGATAATTTTGTTCGAAGAGGGCATTCGGACATAACTTGTCAGATCGAACAAATTGAAGCGTTAAAACAATATTCCGGAATTGAGTGACCACTATGGGAGAGTAGTTGAGAATACACAATTAGGCGAGTGTTCAGATCCTTCAAAGCTGGAATGGGAAGAGCTTCGAGCTCTGATGCGCTAACTTGGTTGTCAACGATGAGAAGAAGTCACATTGGTTAGGACGCCCATCTAGAACTGCATCATGGATCTATACCAATCTAACATGTAAAAATCTGAAACTGAGAACCCATTTGAGAAAATTGGATTGTTCTAAAGTAACAATCTGTACTTGAACACATTGTTTTCATTGGCACTGACAGTTGCCAAATGACGAATATATATGAACAGCATTCTAACTATGTTGCCTTTGTCAACTTATTGAATCTCATCTCCCAAAGATTTGAAGATAATTAATAAGAAGTTTAGAGAACTACTCTAGAGCATAATTATATATTCCTCAAGTACATTATAATATGCTGTATACAGTTGAATACTTTAATTGTAACGGATTGGAGTGGAAATCAGCTCTAGCTAAGCACATGTCGTTTGCATGATGCAGGACGCGCGCATGCTTGGATTATGAATTGAGTATGCGTTTACAGACAGAGGAGATACCTGCGTGGTTGTTCAACTAGAAAATTTCTCTGGAAGGCTCTCTTGAACAAGCTGAACAGGGAAACATGAAATCATGCTCTCACTGCATGCTTCGTTTTGATCGCTGAAGCCATGAATTGGTGCCAGCCTAGTTTCAATTCAATTCTTTATAAGATATTCTGGTGCATGTATAGAATCAATTACGAGGCAGTTGTCGAAATTCAGACAGACAGACAGATGAAGCTCCGAGTGAATCTCTGGCCTGTGGCCAATTTTCAAGACATTTCGAGGAAGAGCTCCTGAAGTTAGGTTTTGCTCATGTTTGATGACTCAGGGTGGCTACTCGTGTTCCTGTGTTTCATGCAGTAGTCATTGGGATATTAATAAGACTGTTTTGGAGCTGTTTGTGAATTTATGATAATTATGTTGTTATACTAGCACTCAGCCTCTTCCAATGCAAGACATGCACAAAGGCTTCATCAAGTTGCAAAGTTTCAATGAGAACATTTTTGGATGTTAGTAAGGTTAGCAAGAACAAATGAATGAAAAATTGTGAGGATGAAAATCTGACGGATTGTGACACAGTTTGCATTTAAGATAAGAGATTATACAACATTGGGTGGATTGGGGCTATTGGGGCAAGATAAAAGGGGATGGTGGGCGCGGTCTCATGTTTAGCAGCACCTCTAATATTAATGAAGTTTGCAAAGGAGGGGGCACAATATAACTCTTCATTTTACCATACTAGCCTAGGATTAAGAACACTATTGTTCTCTAATGAATTGCCTTAAGTTATGATCAAAAATTGTCAAAAATTGTCAAAAATTAGTTCAATAAGCACAATTGCATAAATGATTGTAAAAGGCAGTATTTCTATAATTCAACCATACAAATTTGTAATATAATATTTAACACCTATATGAATGTGTGAAATAAAGATCAAAAACTTGAAGTGTAGACTTCACGATTATAGCTTTTGAAGTTAGGAAAAAAAATCAACCAACCTAATCCAGATGGATTAGCAATCTTTGACTCCTCTTCAATAGTTCAATTGACATGTTGGGAGATCACATTTTTTTGTAAACATTGCACACTAAATCATATGAGTATACTTCTATTGTACATTGGTTTCAAATTTGTAATATTATGGTTTTGAACCAAATGCAATCAATGTAATATAATACTTACAATAATCTTGATTAGAAATTTATAATAAAAGGTAGCTAGCACCAACTATGAATCAAAAAATAACTCAATTTTCCAATGCTAGCTCAATTGCTTGGTGTTGATTAAATGACATGCTACTACCATTTAATTACTTGATATTTATTCATATTTGTTTTGGCAATTGTTGTTGCTTAAAGTGATGGATGAATATGTTTTATAGTTAACTCATAGATGATTTTTCTTTAATGTTTTCACTTCTAAACTTAACATGATAGTGAGATACTAATGTTTTTGGATTTTCTCCAATTGGAACCCCCGTCACATCATTGGATTTTTTAATTTTGATATTTCATAACTACTTAGCCAACCCTTTTTGAAATAGTTTGGTTGGCATTTTGAGGGCCTAGTAAGGGGGGAATCGCATTTTAAAAACATTAGTGTATTGATGAGTACATAAATAAGGCATTTATCAACATTAACTTTTTTCCTTGCAAAAATTATTTTAGCCAATTTGATGGTTTAAACATTTCAATAGTGTTTTAAACTTTTATCAATTTTTAGTTTATTTTATAGGAAGGTTGTAACCCCTCAATGTCTAGAGTCTTCTCCATAATAGACAATTTGATAAAAAATCATTATAAAGTGCTATTTGAAATAATATTTTGAAATTGGTATACAAATAAAAGTTGTAGACTATGAGTTTTAGATTCCATCCATAAGGTTAGATACTTAGATTCACCAATGCCATCACCAACATTTTTTTTATAAATTTTGAAAGGAATATTTCAAAATTCTTTCCAAATTCAATTACAAGAAAATTATTATCATTTCTAGGATAATTTCTGAAATTTCTAGAAATGGATTTGAAATGAGGTTCTCTTGATGTGGTGATGTTTGAAATTTTTTGTGTTCTCAAATCTATGACTTCATTTTTGCAAATAGAGTTTTGAACTAGAATCAATGCAATTTTGGCTTGGTCAAAAACATGGCATACTAGCAAATTTGTAATTTTAGAAAAATATATACTCTAGTAATACCAAGTCCAACAATTAGATAGGACAACAACTTGATAAAGTCTCTCCACAAATAAGGATGACTTTCATCCAACTAGTGATGAAGATGAAACTTGAGTTTCAATCAATTCATCATCGTCCAGAAAGTAGACATTGGAATGTTTTAGGATTAAAATGTCTTAAAGAGACTATATACCTAGACCTTAGAGGGTCCTAAAGATTTTAGAGATGAAGGGAATACTTAAAAGGAAGGTGTATTTTCATCATCCTATAACAAATTTAGATTTACTACTTCATGCAATGTTATGATGCACTTCCAAAGATGATATTTTTCAATTCCCATTTTAGAGTTAACCCTTTAAGGACCGGTCGACCATATTGTAGTTGATCTGGACACTTTTTTCTCAGTGGGCAAAGTTTGGTGAAAAATCCAGGGAGGGACCAAAGGGAACAGATGTGAGGATTTGTGAACCTCATCCACTTGGCTAGGAATCACCCCAATCCGTGCTTGCATGTGGAAATGGGATTAAAAATACTAATGCAAAAGTGGTTGTAAATACAACAATTACTAACAAAAGATGGACATAAATGAAAAAGATGCATATGTTTGTAAAATGCACTATGCGCTCAATGTATATGTACAATTAGATCTTCATTTTAAACCATTGATGTGTTGTAATTTTAATTTTTCAATTATGCAACAAAAGTGGGTTGCCCACCCCCCAAATTGACCACAGTCCTTAAAAGGTTAAAAGTCAAATTTGATGAACACTTTTCATATAATGCAGTAAAAATGGTTAGTACAAAAAGAGTTTTTATAAAGTGCATCATATTTTATTTTATTTTATTAATTTCAAAGTCATGATTATATTATTCCTATAAATTGCAATTTAAATCACATCTTCAGTTCTTGGAAATTAGAACTATGTCAAGTGAATGATTCTAACAATGTAATATAAATTTGGACAACGTAATTTAAACATACTGTGGTTATTAATGATGTTAATAATGCTATATGAGAGTAATATGATAATACTACCCGCCAGCAGTATACCGGTACAATAAAAGCCATCCAACTTTGAAAACCTGTGCAAATTTCAAAAATACCGGTCGTTTGCCATGTACTAACCATAAAAGCGTAGCTCAAATCTGTGTAATGCGAGACCAGGCGGGATAAGAGTCAAAGATAACAAACAGTTCAACAGTCACGTACACCATAACCACAACTACGCACACCACAAATGTAGGGATCGTGGAATAAACATGAAGAATCAGTTAAAACTGCTACGACATAGAACTCACGGTTCTCTATGCTGAAGTGAATTTAAGAGTGAAATTGTTTGATTATGAAGACACCAGTTTGCAAACGTAAAGCACTAATGAACCTCAAATGCTATGCTCCAGAAGTCTACTCCCGCTTATGGAGATATTAAATCATAAATCACTATCTCGTGGAAGTAAAACAACTTCAACTAGGCAGGTGAGGTCAAATCGCATCTACTGCTCTTTCCCACACGAATTAATTTTTAATTAATATTTAAGGATAGCGAAAGATCTTCATGAGCAGAGTCAGAAAAGTGTCAACTGGTACTCCCAAGTCAAACTCGTCTGGAAGAAGCCAGGGGATGAAAACAACTCAAAGTAGATTATAAGAAAGATTAAAAAACGAACCGGCGCCATAAAGCCACTACACGCAGTGTTGCATTAGCGACGACAGAGCAGACCGAGCAATGCGGATTCACAACTCAGTACGGGATATCCCTCCCCGCCCCCCACACATATTCACATGTTAGCTGCGATCCAAAATAGTTATAATAAAATCAAAAAAACCACCATTGCTCAAAGTAAAAATGTACAGATGCAACTGGCAGAACTGAACCATGGCAGCAGAAATGGCAGCAACTACGAGTGTCCTAAACAACAATCCGAGTGTACACTGCTACTTCCAAAGAATGCTGGACCAGAGTAGCAGTGAAATACTGTTCACTTCAACCTCTTCCAGTCACCAACCATCCCTTGAACAGGATACACGCATCTGTGGAAGAATTGTAATGTTTGTGTAGGGTTGAATACACTAAAAAAGCAAAATCGTTTTGCAGGAACCCTAAAGTTTTCGTCAGCTCCGACTCCCAAACCAAAACACCTACGCCGCAGCACCTTGCTCGTCTTGTGCTTTTACACCTGCATCGCCGTTGACTGCACCAAACAACCCCAATGAGTTTCTCTCCTCTTAACTCCATATCAAAACCACCAGAAGCCTACAGGCACAAGATCCCATGCACGCTAAAATTGACAATTAAGCAAACTCCAAATGCATTCTTTTCCCCAGCAATCATATCTCATCGGCATACACTAAAGTCCACATTTCCAAAACCTTAAAAACACTACAAAAAATCTCAAGTTCAAGTAATCAAAACCATCCAAAAAGACTGTAACCCAAAGAAGGAAATAAGAAACACAGACGATTCAATGCCCTATTCTCTCACCTGCGGGCTTGTCCTCTTTCACCTTGACGATCCCGTTAGCGTTGCCTTGCGCCTCCTCGGTTTCCTTACCCGACACCACGACCTCATTCTCGATGGGCGCCGCTGCGGATCCTGAATCCGCAGCCGCTGGCGCAGTCAAGTCTGGCGGGGGCGTGCTGCGGATCTTCTGCACCAGGGAGCTGTTCTCGGCCTGCAATCTCTTGCATTCTTCCGTCACCCGGTTGAGCTCCGTGCGCAGGGCGATGTTCTCTACCGTCAGGGTGTCCACGCGCGTGCCGAGCTCCTCGCACTCCGCCTGCTTGCGCAGCCTGGACCGCCGCGCCGACTCCCGGTTCGACTGCTTCCTCCGCTGCCGCTTCACCTCCCGCTCGTCCGTGAGCCAAAGCTCCGCAGGCGGAGCGCTCGTGGACGGGCTTCCCGATGCGCGCTTGCCGCCTTTAGGTTGCGGCACCGAGCCGGCACTCCAATAGTCCAAGCTCATGTCCAAACTGCCGCCCGACCCCGGCGGACCCACGGGCGGAGGCGGCCCGGGTACTGTGCCAGGGGGAGGCATGTAAGGTGCCGCTCCAGCCTCGATGGCCATCTCCCCGAAGCTGCGCTTGCCGCCCAAGAGGTTCTGTGCATTCTCCTCTCGGCTGTTGTCCGTGGAGCCGTCGCTGCCCGTCTCACCGTCGTTATCGTTGTCGTCGCCATTGCTGCTCTGGGAGACGCCGTTGCCCTTCTCACCCACCTTGAGTAGCTGCAGGCTGCCTTTGCTCCCCTTGGATCGCTTCAAGGGGATTGGTTTAGCGCCCTCGCCGGCCTTGGCGCCCTCCGTGCTGGGCTTCCCCCCGTCGGCCTGCTCCACGCCCGTCATGGCTTCCGACGCGGGGGCGCCGTACTGGCCGTACATGGGGTGGCCATACATTCCCCCGGGGGGATACATGGCGCCGTAAGACGGGTGCGGGCCACCGTAGGGTGGAGGCATCATGGGCTGGCCCCCCCACATGTAAGGGTGCGGGAACCCTCCCGCGGGGGGCTGCGCACCCGCCTGGTAGTAGGCCTGGAAGGCGGCCAACCATTCATTGTAACCAGCCGCGCCTGCTTGCGGATCCTGCACTGGAGTCGGCGACGTCGTCGTCGCCACCGCAGTGGTGACGGCGCCTGCTCCTGGAGTAACTGGAGAGCTGGAGGATTTCGGCACCTTCGACGTCGCAGGCGGAGTTGCTGTCTCTCCTGAAGCACCCATCGTGTACCACTTCACGTTGCCTTCGAATACCCCACAGATATGTACGTAAGCCCTTCCTTCCCTTTCCTTTCCTTCCCTTTCCTTCCTTCGTTCCAAAACCGTCAGGGAGCTCCTCTGGTCATGACGTCGACATCAAGGCCTGCGGTAGCAAAACTACTCACCAATAAATCCCGAGACATAGGTCATGACGGAAGCTCGGAACTACTGCGACACACCACCCTCAATGTGCAGAAACTCACCCTGAGAACCACGCGATGCACCCTCATCCTGCCCTACAGTCCCCTGCCCTTCCTCCCCAATGGCTCTTAACCCCCCAATACTATTCACTCCCCTCCCACATTACCCCCCCAGCCGACCTCCGAAACCATGTCCCCTCTCCGAAAGTCCTCCCAATCAAACCACAATCGCCGCTAAATGCTACCGCCAGGGATTAAAGCGAACACGAGCACTTCCTCGCCGGCACCCCGACAGCAATACCATCATCCAAACCCGTTCCTAACACACGACAATACGAAACCCCAAAACGGCTTGGAACGCAGTATCAAAACCTGACTATGAAAAAAAAGTCCTAAGCTTCCACCACCACCCTACTCACACCTACACTCATAACTTGCAACCAGACGCAAAAGCGAAACAACAGCATTCAGACCAAGATCTGGCAACTACCGCGACTTGCGAAAAAAAAAGCGGGCGAGCGAGCGAGTGATCGAGCAAGCGGGCGTGTAAAACAAAAAAACCCACCTCTCATCCTCCACACACACATACCTAGGAGCGAGGGGGGAGCAGAGTTGGCAGATGAAATGGCAAACCCTCATGCCACAGTAGCAAGACGATGTGGAAAAACGCATGCGCCATGCCAAACAGGACGACACTCAGCAGCAGCATGCGGCCAACCCGCAGAAGCAGGCAGGAACGCAGGCTTCCACAAACCCAAACCGAAAAAAAGGCCTTAAAAAAAAAATACCCACCACCCTCCACGTCGACCCTCACCTGCTGGCAACGACAACCATCAGTGGGAGCACCACCTCGTTGTTCTTTCTCCCGCAACCATGAAACCTCTCATTCTAATTCTAACGACGATGGAAGGAAAACTCGGCCTGCCTGCCTGCCTGCCTGCCTATCTGTCTGCCGACGCCCAGTAACTACCGGAAGAGGAACACAACAAACCTCGAACAACGGGAAGCGCGTCCGTCGTTGGTCGTTCTTCCGTTGCAATCCGATCGTCCTCGCGTCGTCGCACCTCTTGCCCAAAATATAACTTACGGCAATTCGTTCGATGATCGTCGTCGTCGTCGTCGTCGGGCTTGGGGGAGGCTGTGATAAGTGGAGAACAGCAGTGCTGCAGGCTCCACATCAACCGACGACGAGTCCAACAAGGCAAGGGGCAAGCGCTGCCGTGGAAAGGCGACGCTCCCCACCAGGGCTCCGAACCCTAGCCTCGCGAGGAGTCTGGGCCGTCCGACTGTCACGCGCCTCGCTCGGGCCGTGGGATCGAGACTGGGGCCTCGGGCTGGAGCTAGTCGCGTCTTTTTCCGCAGGGGGGCGGAGCTGACGTGGCGACTAGTGTTTCGCTCCTTCGGGGGATGGCGGGCGACGTTCGGGGTGTATTGTATGCGTATTTTGTGTATTTATACCGTGTATTTGAGTATTCATACTGTGTATGATACTTCGTATGGTATTTGGGAATGTTACTACTGTAGTTTCTCGTGGTGGCAGGTCATTTCGACGACAGACCTGTGTTGAGTAAAAGGACCCAATTAGAGACGGAACTTTGATTTGGAGGACAACCCAAGTGAACTGAAAGGCTTTTATATTGCTGTTAGTTAGTTGGGGCCTTTTCTGTGTAGGGTCAGAGCACTGGAGTAGAAGAAAGGTCTTGGGTGCACCAAGTTATAAGGTAGAAGGCTCAAGAATGGCACATCCAAGGAGAAAAACAGATGTGTGGAAGAAACTGGTTGTCCAATGATTTCCAATGTTTTTTGGTAGACAAAAAAATGGAAAAGAAACAAATTGAAATTGAAATTGTAATTTTTTGAATTAGAATGAATTAGATACTATTATCCAAAGTGAAAAGTCTGTTGGTTGCTAATAATGGTCATAGACTTTAGTAGTAATGAATTATCATGTGCCTTTGAAAAGAGGAGATCAGTCCAGAAATAGATGAAGTGGGTGCTCACTATGTTCAGGAAAGTTCCGTAATGTGGGAATAGAGTGTCCTAAATCGAGCAAGAGAAATTTGTACCCTGAAATTTATACTTATCATTTCTTTCTTATTGTCATCTTGAATTTTGTGTTCACAATTAAATGATGCATTCACGATTAGTGAATCACACATAATAATAGTCCGAAAGCATTGCTCACTGCCCTAAAATCATGCACTTGCAATCACATTTTCCTACCTCAAAAAATGGTGTCCATTTCAACAACCACATGCTCTATACATGGGTTGCACCTATGGTTGCTTCTAAATGCCTGCTCCATTTAAGGACCTCCTCCTATAACTTCTACAAGGAGAGCTTGGTAACAAAGTTGGTTTGGTTTTTTGGCATTTTAGTGCCAAATTGCACCCAAAAATAATAATTGGGCTGAAAAGAAGGCAACAAACCATGAAGTTTTCCACCATAGGTAATACTTCAAATTTTTAATTTTACAAAATTGATGAAATCGCTAGATTATGGATATGATGTGATATGTTCCAATGTGATATTTTCTATCCAATATGTGAATTTGGAGCACCACTATAACATTTTATATTGCCAATTTGGCACTTCATAAAAAAATAGAAAAATAAAATAAAAAATGCTTGGTTATAATCAACCTCTAGAGTCCCAAGTGTCCCCCAAAGTTTGGATAGGCTCCTACGATCTTGATTTTACATGTTGTTTTTTTGAAAATAATTTTGAAGATAGGGATAAACATTAGCTTTGAGGAGATATCATTTTTATTTCAATTGGTGATTGGGAGAAAAAGTTATGCCACTCTAACTCGAAAACCATTTGTCAAGCAACACCCAAAAAAATCACAAAAATTCAAAATAATTTTTCTTTCATTTTGTTTCTCCTAGAAAATACTTTAATTGCTTACATGGAAAGCTTTTATTCATGCCAATTGGATTGGTGATAAGAAACTTATGGAGAGTCTTGTTCTTCAATCATTCATAGCATCTTCAAAAAACTAACTAACTTTTAGGATTCATTTGTGAACCCAATTTTTACAATTTTCAGAAAAAAATTAGAGAGAATTTAGTTTACTTGCTTGAACAATGTCGCCATTGGAATTTTTTTATTTCAATTCCATCTTAGAACTATAAACAATTTCCTTTGATTTCATACCTACTTCTACATAACAACTTTTTTAAGAATGAAAATCAAATGTACATTTCTTGAATTTTTTTCCCAACTTTCAACACAATCTCTTCAACTTGAATATTAGAAATTCAAAATCAATAGTACAAAAAAAAATTTGAAAGATTCAAAGCCAAAAACCTAATCAAACAAGGTTCAAAAAAACTTGTTTTTTTAGCTCTACTGAATGCAAATATTTTGCAATCTACATAGTCAAAGTTTATGAACCTTCTTCCATAAATTTTTATACTAGTCTATTGTAAGATCCTACAGCTACATATTGAAGAAATTTTTTAACTTATATACTCTTTGCAATAGACATGGTAGTTTTGTATTAAGAAGTTGTATCTATTTTGGTAAACAAACAAAAAATGGCCTTGGGACTTTAAAAGTTGAGTTTTATGACCTCATATATAAACTACACCAATAATGAAATTCAATGTTACTACACTAATTCATTTGAAAATGTGCAAGTTTTGCCTCTAGGTGAACTTTTTTACTAAGAGTATAGATATCAAAACTATTTTAAAAAGGGAAGCAAGTAAAAACTTATAGCATTTTGAAATCAACAAATGGAGTTAATAAAAAATTTCATTATTAGTGTAGCTTGATTGTCTCTGTATGCAAATGAAGATCTTCTATTGTACTTCATTTACTTGAGGAGGTTTCATTGGCTTCAATTAGAATTTTTATTTTTAAAAGGGAGGGTGTATTTTGATTGTTTACTCCAAATCAATCATTTCATGATGGACTGCATTCTATTTTTGCTTTGGAATATTGTTATTGTAGTGGCATACTCACTTTGCATACCAAAAGTAGTAGAAGCATGCCCACATAGACTACTTAGACAACTCATGGGTCTTCTTGTGAGACGTTATTTTTCTAATTTGTGCACTAGTTGATTTCATAAAGCAAAGTCCATTAGGATATTGTTGAAAACTTGAGGAAACTCCTTGAAGTAAATTTAAAGTGAAGAGTCTTTGTCTTGGGTAGTCAATATGTTAAAAAAACAAGGATATAGGTGCGAACAACCACTATTTTATAGGGGGGTAATGAATTTAAAAAAAATTCACATGCTATCATAATGTAATTTTCTAATAGGACCTATTATTCCATACCCTATAATACATTCAAGACGTCTAATGCCATTTTTGATACCCTATATTACTCTAAACCCAATTATAATTATTAGCCCCCATGTTTTTAAAATACCCTATCATTTGTTCGCAGGTAGGTTGCTACTCCAACCGCTCACTATCCCCCTCCCCAAGGTCTTTCTAAATTGAAAATTGTATGAATAAACTTTGGAATTTTGAAGAGGAAATTTTAGATAACCTTTGATTATTATTTTATTTTTGACAATTTTACATAATATTCCTCTTCACAAATGAAAAGGGATATCAAAGTATGTACTACGTAGGTAGATATTACTGAAATATGTATCACATTGTTAAATGGACACTAATTTCTTGACACAATTAATATTCTAGTGTTGACACATGTTACACTTCAAATGGAGAAATTTTGTATATTTGCATTATCAATAATGACTTAACATGAAAAATGTAAAAAATATTATTTTATTGCATTCTAGATATGTATATTGGTAACTAATTGTCACATCATTTTTAAAAAATTCTACTGCTCAGTAAAAAAATTTCATATGATATACTGATATCTATTATAACTTCACTCACAAGTCACAACTTCAACATAAATACAAACACATAATTATTTTTTAATCACAATTCATTAAATTGTTATGATGAAGGATTCATGAAGGAAATAAACTTGTTACACACATTTGTTCCTATCAGCTTATTTTTACCCAAAATTGAGTTTTAAATGATGTTTTATTATGTGACTATTGAGTTGGTCTTTTAGTAGTGACCCCTTAAAGGACCAAACAACATTTCTTGGCAACATAGAAATTTTAGGTAGCTCACCAAGAACAAAAAATAACTTTAGAAATCTTTGAAATTTTCACACAACATATGGTCAAGGAGTAGCATTAAGTTGTCACAATTTTGTAACTTTTGACTACATGATTAAAAAGTTATTTTATGACATGTAGTTTCTTTCTCAACCGAAGCAACTTGGGTAGCTTAGAAAAAATCACCTTTTCAAAAAACAAAAATCTTCAATGAATTTTCTAGATTTATATTTACATGGGGAGATTTGAACATTCTATTTTAATTAATGAGATGAAAGTCATGAGGTTTTTTGTTTGTGGGCAATTATGGAATCTCTACTCTAAAAATAAACTTTGAAGTCCTTTATTTAACTCAATTTTCCATAATTTTAGAAAAAAATAAATTCATAGGATGCAGATAGTTTATTAAAACATTACAACCATTTGGTTTGGCATTTATTTGATTCCATAACTATTCCATAACTTAATTCTTAACAATTTAGTATTTGAAATCATTCTCTACTTCTTTCTACTTACTATTTTTTTCGAGCATGAATATGAAATTTTCTTTTTGAATTTTTCTATATTTATTTCTAACTTATTCCTTCAACATATTATAGGGAGAGTTGCAAGTTGTAAGATCTACATATTTTTGGGTAAAATATTTGAAAGATGAAATCTAGCCATTTGGAAAGAATTGAAAATACTTCTTTTTGAAATTTAAGCTACTTGATCTTGCAGTTGGTAAGGTTTCTTATTCCAAAATTTTAGAGGGGTGTACTCTAACAAATTAACTAAAGGATCCTATGGTTGGATTTTTTAATGAATAAATATAGATAAAAAATTTAGCCTTGCATTGGATTCAAGTACTTTGAAGTAGTTAATTTTGGGCCTAAAAACATCGAAAACCTTTAGGGGCTAACCTTGTCAAATTTATCAAAAATATATGAATTTGGAAAAATGTATACAATATAAATCTTATATTAAGTATGAATTAACTAACCTACTTCTAGACTGGATTCTCATTGCAAACATGACCCCTAATACCAAGTGTAAACATACCCTAAGAAAATTCTGGAATAGGCATACTTTTCATTAGGAAATTAGAATCATTCTCCAAAATAATCTCTCCTTAAAGATTTTCAATCATCAAATGAACATTTCACAATCAATTCTTGCTTAAATTAAATAAGTCAACGTGTCATCTCAAAAACATCATTGTGATATTTGTGATAAGTCCTTGATTGACTCAAAATCCCTAGCAACTTGTACATAATGACCCACAAAAATTTTAAATCTAATTGTAAGCCACCAAAGTGATTGCAAAAAGGCTAGTCAATTTTTGTAGTATTTGGGATAGTACTCACAATACTACAAGTTTTCGAAAAAATATATTTAAAATAAAATAAAATATGGATAATTAGTATAATATAAAAAATAATATATCATCAAAATTTGAGACCCTAAAAAATGTAGGTCAATTGTGTGTGTGTGTATGATTGAGTGGACCACTTTTTAAGTCGCAGTGTTGTTTTCAACATGACCTTTGCACTACAAGCCACATTGTAGATAATTGACTACATTGTTGTAGCTATAAATTTGAATATACCTTCCCGACTTCAATGCAAAGACAACTATGTAATAATTTTGAAGGTCTCTTCTTTGAATAAAGAGTTATGGGCTTGCAATATGAATTCTAAAAACTCCATATATCATTCTACAAAAGGATTTTTAATGAAGAAACCATTCTTGTTATCATATTAGTGACTCATCGTGTGTTGTAATGTAGATTGAGGTGCCTAGAAATTATATTGTTTTACTTGATATTGATCTTAAAATAGAGGTTATGGACTTTCAAAAGGGCTAATTTGAATTGTATTTTTGAAAGTTCATAGAAGAGAAAAAACAATGTGTTTTCCCCCAAAAAAATTTGGAATCCTAATGTTACTAGAAATTGCAAATGTACTTCAAATCAATATTGAAGATTGGATCAATTTCAAACCATTGGCATTTTCAAGATTTAGGGTACCAAGATGAGTGGATGATGTCACTAATCATTTTGGGTAGGACCTATTGTAAGGTTCTAAAATAATCTTTTCCAATACTTATTCTACATCGTTGCATATCTCTCTCCGGATTATTCTACTCACTTTTCTTGTACAAAGTTTTTTTGGCTAGCCTTGTAGTGAGTTATATGGATACGGACTTCCACCAACTTTGGTCCACTTAACCATGCACACACCCAATTGTTATTTACAAAATAGATTGACGAATTGTTTTAAGAAAGTTGTCACTCTGATATTTAAATTCTTTGAAATTGTAATTTAAAAAGAAATTGGACGAAAAATTAGACATTTTTCAAAACTTTATGGAAATAGGATTCTTCTAGAAATATAATGGAAAAGTGTTTTCCGATGTCTAAAAATTTGCATGCACAAGAGTCCTATTTGCATGAACGTGAAGGATATAAAATAATCTATTTTGGGATGGTTCTAATATAAAACATATGCCCGCCTATTGTAAGAATAGACCACAAAAATTTCAGTTGTAGATCATTAATTTTGGGTGCTCAAAATTCTCTATAACCACTAGACTTGAAAGAGCAAAAATTAGCAAAATAGACTTCTAAATATAAAATTACATTGTATATTTTCTTAAAAATAAGGGATAGAATTACAATAGAATCATCCATGTCTAACAAAAAAATTCAAGGTCATTGGGTTCATACTTATGGTAGATCATAAGTCCGTCATGCTACATGTGATAGAATTAAGGATTAGTGTTTTTTATAAACACCCTTTGTCTTCTTTTTCTTTTCTATTTGAAACTACAAGTTTCACATTGTGATTTGTAGTTTTTGCAGTGTCCTTCATTTATTCCCTAAGATGGTAGATGAAAGCTTATAATTGAAGAAATCTCTCAAAGATGCAATAGAAAATGAAATGTGTCTACTCTATCAATAAGGGAATGCTTTAATTATGAATATTTATAATATTTATATTTAAAAAATAATTTAATATATTTATTGTCTATTGTATTGAAATTTTTATTTACAATTTCTTTTTAGATTTCTTCACTTTTCAATAATTGATTTGAAGATAGGCCAAACACTTATCCAAATCACTTGCAAGATAGAAGGACCTTATTCTAACCCTTTAAAAAATGGCATTTAAACTACTATCATAAATTTGAAATAAAAAGATGGTACATTTAGAAAGCTTTTTCTTGATAAGAGAAGCATGCATTGTGCAAAAGTTATCATAAAGTTTGATCCTAGTATGGAAATGGATGAGATAGGTATTTTTGTATCTTTATACTACAATGTAAAGGTTCACAAGGATGGGGATTGTATAGTATTTAACAAGTAACCATCACTTCAAAGAATGTCTCTCACAACCTTACAAAGCAAGGGTGATGCCTTGACTCTTACACTAAAAGAATCAATCTTTTTGTTTGTCTTGCCTTTAATGCATTCTTTGATAGAGATGAAATGAACATATTCTATGCATCCACGAGTATGTCTATATAACAAGAAATCCAAAACACTATTTGATGTTGACAATTCCATACAATGGACCCCAAATTCCATGTATATAGTATATTTTATACAAGATATTGTTACAAGATCATGTATGATGTAGAAAGGAACCAAGGTGTTACAAAGACATGTTCTTTGTAACTACATCAGGGTGACTAACTTAGGCAATCTTAGGCAATGTAGAAAGAAAGGAAGGATTGACTATGACAATCATTTGTTGTTGTTTTATTACATACAAATGAAAAACTTCACTTGGGACCTCAATATCACCTTTTAGGCTAACTTGTAAAATGCTTAAACACAAACCAAAAACAATGATTTGATTGGTCAACCCAATTGAATAACACCCTTAAAAGGAACAATTTAGGTTTAGTTTTTTTGAACAAAATTGGGTTTAGAAACCAAATAAGTTTATTCTATCCTTAACTCCAAAATGCTTTGCAGTCCATATTTAAATTTTGAATAAGCTTCTTCATGATAACGCTTATCCAATAATTTCTCATTCATCCCAAAAGATACTTATTTTTTTAAGGGATAACCTTCTTTTATAACCAATTTGATAAATGAGATAAATAATGTGCTATTTGATCAAAGGTATTTGCAAAATATGCAAAAATTCAAAAAAGGATTTTGACTTCCAAGGGGCAACTTGTAAAAAAGAAAGAATGTAAGGCATGAGCATCTATTGTCAACTCTACCTAAATATCAACACCTAAAATATGATATGAATGGAGAAGGAAGGAAGAATAAATTGTGAGTAAAGGAAGTCATTGAGCAAGCGTCATCACATGACTTTTCTATTTGAACAATTGTTGTATTCTTTCAACATTTGTAAATGCTTAATTTAGTTGCATCCCTAATTCCAATTAATTATTGGTCATCTATCTAGATGAACATCATAAGTGAATATCTTTGTCTCCATTATTTGACCAAAATCACCTTTTTCAATTTAACACGCTTATCTTCTAATTGCTAGAAAACCCAAAATATTCATTGATATACATTATAGTTATTTTTTGCAATAAATTGCAATAAATTACTATTTTTGATGTACAATTCTTAGAGAGGTAGGGGCAAAAACTTCAATCCAACCCATTTTGAGTAAGTTGGTATAAACTAAGAGTCCTTTCATCTTGGGTCCCTTCATCTTAGAACATGTATTACTAGCACTCAAACTGAATTAGCATACCTTATTCGGATGGAGACTCCTTACCAAAGTTTTGGAAGTTTCTAGAGTTGCCCTAGTAATTTGCTTCCTCTTTGTAGAAGGAGCTAGGAAGATTTTCAAGGGCATTGGTTGCATTTTCTCCTTATCAAATCTCCTAGTTCATTTCCTCAAGTATCAAATTCTTACCGGCTACTTTCCTTCAACTTCAAATTTGCAAACACTATAATCTTTCAAAGACATCCCAGTTTTAAAACTAAACTTCAAATTTCATTACGAAGATTGAGTAGACATAGACATAAAACAAGGGTTGGCTACCATGATCAACCTTAAAGCAATTCCTACCTTGTTAAAGAATGTACCCACTTCTAGCAACTTGGATATTAGCCTTTGATTCAAAATGGCAAGCAATTAAAATTTGACAATTTCATGAAAGTGGCAACTACATATCCACTTTTTATTTTGTGCATTGGTTGCTTGCCAATCCTACCAATTTTTTGTGCAATTTTGGATCCTCCATTTTCACATTCCAATTGATTCTTTTCTAAAGACAATTGACTAGCAATGAACTAACCATTAATTCTTCCCTCAATGTTGCTCCATGCTAGTTTATTCTTTAATAGAGTTTTCAAAATTTGAGAAAAATTTGTGAATTTCTTTAGAAAAAAATAAAAAAAATAATACCAAATGGAGAATATGCTAAAAAAATCTATGATTTTCACCATAGATGTATATCATGATGTATAACATATGTTAAAAATCAAACTCATTGTGTTACTCTAAACTTTGAAAATCAACAAACCATGGTTATAGGCTTGAAGTTCATATTGCTATATAATATTGAAATTTATGAATTTTTCAAAATTTTTAATTGGAGTAGAAACTGAACATGATATTCTTCATTTCATTATATACCTCAAATTCAAATATTATCATTCTTATGGCTTAAATTCATATCAAGAGTAAATAGCAAGGAATGACCAAAATACACTAGAAGGGTGATTTGTGGATTAAGCATCCTCTCCTTTATAGAAGTCAATAATACCATAATGAGGGAATTTGCAATAGTATTCATTGAAAATGTATTCAAGCAACTTCAAAGAAAATGGAATGAAAAAATATTTTTTTCCATGGGGTAGTAAGGTGTCATGACCCTATTACTACCTTACTACTACTTTAATCCCCCAAACAACCTCTAGAGGCCCTTCACAACTTAATGGGCTCCCAATGCTCCCATTCCAGTTTCACTTGGTCACCATTGACTAACACTCCACATGCCACATACCCACACCATTAGTTATCATTTCCAACTCATATTGCTAAGTCCCAATCCTCATGACTACTATCTTTGGTTAAGTCATGTACATGAATTTTTAAACTTACTGTCCACAACAATGTCACACAGTTAAATGAGTACAATAGTGTCTAATGATTTTACAAACTACCTATTGTGCCATTGAAAGATTTTTACATAATATAGAGTACAATTCTCATTTGTTCTCTTGCATAATTAACATTCCATTCTTACACAATTTTGATTAAGCATACCAAATTTTAGTTTCACAAAAATTAGAATTCCATTTTTGGTGAATTGTTTCATTTTTTATTCATGGTTTTATATGATAATTGATTGACAAACATTGGTGATAAATTTTTTTAATTCAAATGCTTAGATATGTAGGAAACATCCATACATACACCCTTCCTATTAAAAACACAACCCCTAAAGTAACAAAAATAGAATTTGTAAAGAATTCAATGTGAAGTTTCGTATGACCAAACTCTGTAAAATCACTACTAGAAAACTCAATTTTTCTGTTGTTTTAGTTGCATTGATCCAATCACTATTTTGTTGATTTTAACAAAAATTTGTTGAAAATCAACAAATTTTTGTCAAAATCAGTAGAATAGTGATCGAATCAACCCAACCAAAACAACAGAAAAATTGAATTTTCTAGTAGTGAATAGATATTTCTAGATTTTAACTAGATTTTGCTATTTGACCATCATACTACAACTTATTTTGTACATTTAAGCATGATGGTACAATTGCTTTGCCAAAATCTAATTAATATATACCTATATCTTTGAATGGTAGAATTGGCTGTTTGAAAGATTATTGGGCTAGGTTTGAGATGATCCTAAACTACCGGGTGATGGTTGAGAGGTCCCCCAAATCGAGTGGTGAGGTTGCATGTTCGATATGTGGTGGCAACAAGTTCTTTACCTTGTATTGTGTGAAATCAGCTTCTCTTCCTCATGGAACCCCTTATAGTGTGTTTCTTGAATACGCTTGTATCAAAAGAAAATTAAGGTAGTCTGTTCTAAAAGCAATCATGACACAAAGTTACATTTTGCTTTCTTCATTTTTATCAACAATGTACATTTCAAGAAGTAGTCACTTTTAGTGACTATTAAGTTTCAACTTCAAAAATTTGTAACTAATTTCACAAAGGTCCAAAAAATATGAAATGACTTAGGTTAGATGCCAACTACTACGAAAAGTTACTGAAATTTGTTTCAAGGAGTTTAGCTTCACTTGAAAGGCAATTATCTTTTCAAATGGTTAGTTATTGGGCCCCGGGGCTCTTTTTTTTTCATTTTTTATGAAGTGCCAAAGTGGTGATACAAAATATTGTAGTGGTGATCCAATTTCAACATTCATCCACATACATCCACATATTGGATAAAAAATATAGCATTAGCATATATTACACATCCATGATTTTGTTTTTATCTGCAATCTGGCAATTTCATCAAAGATTTTCTTTTTAATCGAGGTTTTTTAGTAAAAAACTTCACGGATTGTTGCTATGTTTCAACCAAATTATTATTTTTTGGGTGCAATATGGTATTAAAGCCAAAAAAAACCCCATCTATTGGGCCCTATATTAAAGTCATTCTAGAAACTCCTTCAATCAGTTGCCTATAACTTAGATGGAGATGGCCAAATGGGCACTAAAGTTATAGTACAATACTGTAGTAGAGAAGTAGTCCTTACTTGGAAATGGCATGTTTGGGATGATCTTGGTTGTGTCTGCTTGATAAGAGGTTACGCATGTCTACTCTTCTCCACTAGCTTGGCTAGGCTTTGCTTTGGGTGCAATTGTTTTGCACGGAGAAAGGTATGTCAAAATGTAAGGTAAACATGCCTATTATCAAGAAAATGTGTTATCTGGGATATGTAGGTACCTTACAAAAGTTCTTTGTCAATTCACGTATTTTTCAAAGATAGGAAAGTTTGAGAAAAGTCATTTGCAAGTAGAATGAAGACATTCAAACAAGAAATTTAATGAATTTTCTAGTGATTTTCCAAAATTTTTTGGGACTAAATTGGTAAATTGTGACTGGGTAGACCCATGCTAAATCACATGCTAGCATGTCCTCTCCCCAAGCATTGTTATGATGCTAAAGTATTGCTAAGATTGTGGTGATGGGTAGGTGACGAACATGAATGGGAGGATCCAGTAGATGTTAGAATTGGATGACTGATGGCATCGCTCTGTTAGTCCTTGTTTTGTTTTGGCATGTAGAGCCTCAACCAATCACCATCTATGTTTACAAACATTGCTATAATTGTGTTCTGAAATGTTCAACAATGCAACTAGTATGTCATGTGCCATTGCACAACCATTAGCATGTCATTTGTAATTGCCAAAAATTAAGTAATGCCTAAGCCCTCCTTAACCCTATAACATTGTTGCAGGTACTAAGTGTTTGATGGATGATTGAGAATCCTTATATATGAGACAAAAGTCCACATGTTCGTCTATGGGTTTTTTGTAAAAAGGGGAGCTCATGTTCATTAGTTTGACCTACAATGAGTGTTCTTAGGGTCTTTTCTTTTAAGAAGATGATTTACATAGTACAAGAAAGGATGATCTTTAAAAAAAATTGGCATACAAAAGTAGCAAAAATACTAGCTACTAAATTTTAAAAGTGAATATAAATGCAAAGTAATAGAAAAAATAAAGTATTGACATATAATTTGAAAAAATAAAAGTAAAAGTAAAGGTATAAGTATTGGCCCAATTTCATAGCAGATGAAGTGTTTTATAGCTCATCTAACTATGGATTTGATGGCTTGATGGTCTAACGGCTCTCTATTACCAATTTTCTAATTTGCAACACAATAAAATCTTTATACTTCAATAGCTCTCATCCCATTGGGTGAAATACAATGAAACTTGCTTAGTACGCACTTACTCCTTGAAGACTTTCCATCAATAACATGTATGTTAATAAATGCTCTAATTCATTGACCTTAGGTCTCAAAGGACCGATTGCTCTCCACAACCAATTTTATAATTTGCGTCACCAAGAAATACTTTGCAATTCAATATCTTTTGCCTTGCTAGTTGGGACACAATTAAACTTACTTAGTGCGCACACCTTCCTCAAGGGCTTTTTGTCAATATCAATCATTCTAATAAAAATTCTAACTTGTCGACCTCTTGGCTCAAAGACCCAATGACTCTTTGCAACCAATTTCTATTTTTTGTAGCAATTAAAACTTTGGGATTGAATATCTTTAGCCTTGCTAGTCATAATGCAATGAAACTTATTTTGAACCTACATCCTTGCCAATTGTTTTTTAGCAATACCAAACATGCCAATAAAAAATTTGATATGTTGATGTGTAGGCTCAAAGGCTCAATTGCTCTTTGCAACCAATTTCCTAATTGCTATTGCTAATAAAAACTTTGGAATTCGATATCTTTAGCCTTGCTTGTTGGAATGCGACAAATCTTACGTTGATCCTATACCCTTGTTGAGGTTTTTCTGATGGTATAAAGTGTGCCCCAATTGGAACCTATTTTCTAATTTTTCCCTTGTAAGTCAAAACATAACAAAGTTTGCTTTGATCACTACCACTTTCCAAAGGCTTTTGTCAACACCAAGCACCCATCAACCAATGGTCTAGGAAATCTCGATAGTTTAAGAGATCTCAATTTACTTTACGAAAGAAACAAATAAAAAACTATCTTCATAGTATACCCTTGTGTTGTTGCCCCGACCTATAGTATGTCATTTATAATTGCCACACAAGTGATGGTCAATCCCTTTATAAATATCTTTCATATCCATTTTTTTAATTCTTTAAATTATCTACAACACTAATCTTTAATATCATGTGTGATATCAATTTTTTCATCATTATGTTGTTTCTTAATTGTTTGGCATACTAAAGTAGTATGCCAAACAGATTTTAAGAAGAAAAAAAGAAAAAGGAAAAAGGTGAAAGGAAGAGTGAAAAGTATAAATTAAAAAAAAAAAAGTGGAAGTGAAAGTGAGAGTGATAGAATCATAAAAGTATTGGTGCAAGGTTGTAGCAGCTAAAGTGTTCTATAGCTTGTCAACCTATAGCCCTAACAAGCAACGAGCATGATGGCTTTCCACAGTGAATTTTCTAATTTCTAATGTGATAGAAAATTTAAATTTTCATGCTTCTTGATCTATTTGTCGGAATACAATGAAACTTGCTTTGAGTATACATCCGCCTTGAGAGCTTTCCGTTGACACGAAGCATGCCCCCATGGATCTAATTGTCTTGGGAATTTTGACATACATCACACAACAAAATAAAAACAAACAAACCGAATATGATTTAATCGTATAAATACTAGAACAACAATTCACTTCTTTTTTCTCACCTCAATTATAGTGAGTATAATTTGGATATATGCCATTATAGTAGCAAAATTTGATGCCCTTGCTATGCCATAGATATTGTAGATGCATTGAAGACTGTCAGATTGTAGGAATTTTTGAACAAGTAAATGTCATGTTATTGTTGTTTACTTTTTTCCCCTTAGATCATGAAGAATTTTTAGATCATTTATTTATCTCTTTTACACTTAAGGGCTCCTAAGTCCATATTCTCCATGATGAAAAAAGTGCATCAAGCTCTAGTGGAAACATGGATTGCATACTTTAGGAAAATGACTACAAGGAGATCCACTAGAAGTCAAGTTCATCATGTGTATCTTATTGTGGGTCATTTCTCTATTCTATAGGGCCAAAATTTATACTAATGAAGACAAAATTTCATCCAAAATTTCATCAAATTTGTTGTAAACAGAGGTTTTATTTTGAAGAGTCAAGCATTACTTTAGAGTACTTCATGATTACTCTGGAAAGAATCTTGAAAATTGAATCTTGAAATTTGGGTTAGAATTGGGAGTACTGAGGCCAACAAAGACATTTGTGACAGTGACCCTTTCGATTTTTTTGGACCCCACAATGTATTTAGTGATGTTGCACCATTTACTAGACTCAATAGATTGCTCTTTTAGAACAACGCCCCAAATAAACACATGTTGGAAATTTGACAGGTGAGAAGTGGGCAACTAATACTTAGACCCACTAAAAGATTCTTTTGAACACAACAAAATTGTTCATTTCTCATGGTCCTCCAAATAACACATACAATTTAATAAATGAAAGGGAGGAACATTGTAAAAGACTTGCAATTGGTTGAAAGTTAACCCTAAATGCCCAAGGCCTTTTTTGATCTTCTTGGAATTTTACTCAAATTTAAACAAAAAAAACCCCAGTTTTGATAAGTTTTACCAATTATATTCAAATTACAACTGTAAGAATTCAACTAGATATATCACAAGGGAAAGAAAACACTACATCACTCTTATGGGTTGAAAGATTATAAAGTTTGATCAAGAGTGTGTTAAAATCAAGAAAATTATTTGAAGTCTTTCAATCTTATTTTTAGATTATTCTAATCAAGATTTGCAATGGACACCCTTGTACAAAATCTCCAATAAAAAAATCATCAACAATTTTTTTTGAAATTAGATTTTTGATGTTTACAATAAACTTTAAAGAGTACTCCCTTTGTCTTCAAATAAATTGTGGTACTCCCATGATTTCCCATGAAAAATCATAAATTTTATTTTGAGATAGAGAAAATATTCAAATGAAAAAACTCCTCAAAAAGGTAATTTGGTAAGAATTTATGGAACTCTAAAGTTTACTTGACAACCAAATATAGTACATTGAGGGGTTTACTTGCTTACTATAGTAAGTTGGTTGGATAAGATGAACAAGTGATTCCACTCTGTATAAGTTATTCAAGTGATCCCAATGTTGTGAGTTCATGAACATTTGTCATACACTCTAATATGATATGCTTATCTTCTTTTTTGACACAAATGAAGCATAATTTCATCACAAAGGAGTAAAGTCCACAAGACGCCTAAATCTGTCCCACTAAAAAAAAGCCCTCTATTTTGTGCCTTCTTAATTCTACATTTGTCACCTCCCCTAGCTAATATTGTCAAGGCCTCTGATTGCAAATCCATACCTTAAGTTAGGTTGTTTTGTTTTGTTTGTTACCTTGAGATCTCCTAGACCATGCATCCCTTGTCTACGTGTTTGGTACCATTGGAAGGCCCTCGGCGAGGAGGGGTGCGCAGGCTTGGTTTCGTGGCCTTCATACCTATGGTGTGAAATATATTGAATTTCAAAGTTTTTTTGAATAAAAAAATTAGAAAAATATTTATACTCTTGACTATGGCAATGGCACAGGGCACACTAGTATGAATTTAAAATTTGCTAATTTCATCATGTGTGGCGAATAAAAAAAATTCTTGAATTTTTTCCCAAGTGTAAATTCACCCTGCGTGGCCCACTTCGTGGGACTGGTAAAAGTCCCAAACCACCAGCCCCAAGTGGCCGGGCGGCCGGGGCGGGTTTGATATGCTCTTCCGTCCAAGTCAAGATGTTCGGTTCATTTCCAGAGAGAAAAAACAACATCAGAAACGAGCACTGACTTATAAGATCGTCTCCTGTAGACGACTGATGACTGTGCAGAAGCTTGGGTTCCTGCGAGAATCCAAGATTCGTACCTTTAGTTCCTCACTGAGCGTCCTCCTCCGTCAGTCAGTCCTTTTAAACTTAACTTAGATTCATTCTCGCATTTCCGGTCTATTCAAATCCCAACATCTAGTCAGCATGAGTGTGCAGTCATGGGCTGCTTATCGAAACTCAGCTTGTAAGTTAAGTTAGGCTTAAGTTGCTTAACATTGCTTTCGATTAAGTAATGTTAGGGGTAGTCACACCTTCTTCACTGTATGCACATTCTTCAGAGAACGGGGACTGCGCAACTTCCTATTGGCTCTACGTGGAAGAATAGTCTTCTGTTGGGAAAACTTTTCCACGTCAATTATTCTCCTCCAGAGGAAAATAATAGGGGTAGTCACAGTTCCTCCATCCTCTGGATTTTCCGTGGAGAATGGGGATGTGCTTGTTTGCGGTTGGCTATCCGCATGCATTTCAAAAAGGAATATTCTTCTTGGAAGAAATTTTCTACGTGTCCATTCTTCTCTTCTGGAGATGAAGAATGGACGCGTAGAAAACTTCTTCCAAGAAGAATATTCTAGTTTGAACTACGCTATGGCTCCCCATTGGCTCCCATTGATTCTCCACATCTCATTTTCCACATCTCATTGTCTAAATGAATTAGGGGGGTCACACTTCCTTCACCCACTAATGCTTCCCATTGGTTCCTATTACATCTCATTCTCCACAGAAAAATTTGATGGTTGAGGAACTATGACTATCCCTAATGAGTGTGAAGAAGATTTCTTCATTGAAGAATAATCTCTTCTACTACTTGCACTTCGTGGTTTCATTCTTGTGTTGCCCTGCACTATGAACTACAAGCAATACGTGCAATTTTACATCCTGATTTCCCAACTTTGTGAATTTTCATTTTCCATACCAATCAAAAGGGATGTCATAGGCCTTCCTTAAGGAAGAAAGGCTCGTACTTGGATCCTTGCCTTTCTCTCAACAACTTCTCATTCTTCATAGAAGTTTCAGATTTGGAGAAGGTGTGTCTACCCTAATTATCTATACATTCATGCATTAAATTAAGTTTATTTTATTTTATTTTATTCATGATGGTGAGATTTGCAAAACCTTGTGTCTTTTGTCACATTTTTGGTACCATTAGAAAACTCTCTACAAGGAGGGGTGTACAAACTTTGTTTCATGGCATTTTGACTCACAAAAGAAAAGATATTGAATTTCAAAGTTTTTTCTGAATTGAAAAACTAGAAAATGATTTTTTTTTAAATTATGTTTGTGGCAATGGCACAAGCACAAAATTAAATTATCTTGAGTTTTAGGTACTATATTTTGTTTGTTTAATATGGTGAGATCTCTAGAATAGAATGTCCCCCAATTGTGTTCATAGCCATATGTATAGGAAAACTCTTTAAGAATAAGAGTACTTAGACTTTGTTGTATGGCATATGGACATTTGGTGTGAAAGTGGTGGATTTTTGAATTGTTTTTTGAATTAAATTATCTTTTATTTTGAACCAACAACACAAGGCTAAACCAATGTTCATGCAATTTTAACATTAAAATGGTACTAAAGTGATACATACAATTGCTCTCATAAGTATTCAAAAATTGCTCTAACTAATTTTGAACTGAGATATTTCCAAAAAAATTTTAGCCATGTTGAAGTACAAATAACACAATTATTGAGTAAAATGATTTTCAAATTTTTTATAGCACTATTTGAAAATTTGAAAATTTCATTCAATTTTTTAGTATTTTTTTTCAAGATTTTATAGTAAGCAGAATGAGAATTCTTTTTAAAATTTTCTAATAAGAATTTTAAAAATTTAAAAATTTAATTCCATATTGAGAGAAATATTACGAATTGAAGTATAATTCCAAATCTTTTAAAGTTTTTTTTAGTTTACTATAAAAGTCTTAAAAAACCATATATAAACATTCTTATATAATTTTAAAGAATTCAGAATATTTTGGATATTTTTGGAATGAATAAGCAAAAACATAAAACTTTGGATTCATATTTTCGTCAATTGTATTTCACTTCATAAAATTTAAACTTTTTGAAATTCTTACCAAAAAATTCTAAAATGAATTCTCATTTCACTTACTAAAAAATATAAAAAAACCCGTACATATATTAAAAACATTTATTGCTAAATGTGACTAAATTACTAAATAAAATCAAAATTAATTTAAAAACTTATTTTATGTAATTTTTTTTAATGGTTTTGAGTGATCCTACCGCTTAGGGGCAATAATTAAAGTACAATTAGGAAAGAAGAGTTAATTTATTTGTAGGCAATGAATTCTTTTTAGAGTATACTAGAAAAATTGCAAAACAATATATTTACCACAAAGGATGAAATATAAATATTTGAATTCATATTTGGAATGCATGAAAAGTCATGAAATACAAAATTAACCACTCTACAATAGGAGGCACTTTTTTACATTACCATAACTAGTCAAGATCAACAAAAAACATACTTCTAAAAACAAATGTTGGAATTGTTGGGATATCATTTTTTCAAAAAAGAAAATTCTATGGAAAAGCCAATCAAATCATTCCATATTTAAGCATTTGCCAAATCACATTGCCAACTTTAATCCTTAAATGTCAATAGAAACATTTGGTGTATGATGGATGATGAAGAATCCTTTTAGTAGGACTCTTATAGGACACAAGCGAAACTATTCATCCTTAGAATTTTGACTTCCTCTGAATATGTATATATATATAAAGTAGATGATGTGTTCTAAAAAAGATGATTTCCACGGTCACCATTCCATCCTTTAAGGGTTACATAATTATTTGGTAAGCAATGACAACCGAAACCGCTAGGTATGGTAGTCCCCCACTACGAAAAAAGCAAACTCTTTTCCTCTCCCCAAGATGGCTCACTCCCCACATACTGGCCCACATACCGGGGTAATGCAATTTACAATCCTCAAATCTATCATTAACAACCAAAAAAATTGTATGTTTTGTTGCACCCCTTATGTTTAGCTCACTGTGTACAGTATACAGTAATAAGTTAACTTAGTATGAACGGTGCCGAAGCAAAAGCCTGAATTTGGTGAAACCTGAGGGAATAAAATAATAAAATAATCGATACTGCAGTGCTGCCCGGCATCCAGGTGTGATATCCAAGCCAGACGCATCTTGCTGTCCACGTAAGATAATCCACGTGGAGTGGTCCGTTACGTAACAAATGAAATGAGTCCAGCGAGGCGCCAGCTCCTCCCCCAACCTCCTCCCCCAGGTCGCCCGGATATGATAGACGAGCGGGCGCCCGGGCGTGTCCCGGAACGGGTGTGATGACTTGGGCCACCCGACCCGCTAGTTTTGGAAGGCTCGCGATAGAGGCCTGTGGTGGAACCGGAGCAACTTTTCACCACACGTTCACATGAAGCTCCATTTGAATCGTTTGATTCGGAATCTGCAGCGAGGTTGAAGTCCTTCCTGGAATTTGTGGAATGAGATGTGAAGGTTTCGGTTGCATTGGAGTTCTTGAAGCTTTTTCTCTACGATTGATTGCCGAAATTATTTTATGTGAAGACAGTAATTTGAAAAGGAGCGGCAATGGCAGGTCATTGCGCCATGGCCAGTGTTTCGGTAGTTGGAACTAGCCTTGTGCCTGCGGGGTTGGAGTTTTTTCGCAGTCGTCAGGTAAGGCGTGAATCTATACAGTCGGAGCAATACTGTATGTTTGGAGGAAGTGAATAAATTAGAATAGAATTCCTTGGATTGCAGAGTTAAATTGGCGACAATGTGAAGCTCCTTCATCATCTTTGCAATGCGAACTGAAAAACTAGGTTTTATTAGGATTGAATGAAAATTTGAGAATGTTCTAGTCTGATCTGCAGATGGAGAGTGAGGTTTAGAGTTCTAGTAAATTTGCATTTATCTGATTCTGCATACTGGTTAGTGAGACAATCTTCGAGCAGATGTTATACGAAGGTCTGCATTTACAGATTTCTCAACAGGATTTTGTATCTATTTAGTAAGGACATTTTTCAGATTTAGTAAGGAGACTTTGACATTTTATCTTAAATTGGCATTCTCTTTCATAGACATATCTTCATACAATGCAGTGAGTTGAAATTTGCTATGAATAATAGTGTTCAGGGCATTGACGAATAAAGAATTGTTAAGGGGTGGAGCAGATCTAAATGCGGATTGAGGACTAGCGATTTCCGGCGACAAGTATTGCCTCTTTCCCTTCATGTCTCTACCATATCAAGGTAGTTCTCTTTTGCATCGGGGGGTGTTGTTTGCTTGCTTTCTCTCAATCGACCGCATTTCTCTGAACGCGTCCTGTGAAATCAAAGGTAGTTTGAACAATCCGGTCTTGAAATAAGTATTTTGAGTGGTTCTTGGGGGTGTCCAGGACCACGACACTAGTTGCTGCAGCAGGTTTTGGTGCAGGGACTGAGAAAGCATTTAAAACGACAGTAGAAATCGATCGTCTCATAGACAATCTGCGGAGTACTGAGTATCACAATGTGAGTACATATGTGAATTTTAAACTGCAGAGTAGTCGCTATTTATAATTCTGTTAAGCAATGCGTCTACTGAGAAACAACTACGTACGCGGAGTTTGCTTATAGTTTTCGTAGAATCACAGGTACGAATAGGTACAATCGCCAAACATTGCGCGATTGTCGCCATCGTCCATGTCGCTAATTATTAGCTGAAATGTCATTCAGATGGCGCAGTTAGTGGCAGAGAATGTCTTAGCATTTGATGCTCCGTTCTGGCTACGTCTTGCTGCTCGGGCAGACCTTTGCACAACAGATGACGACAGAGTAAGTTTGCCTTGTCATCATGCTTTACTAGGATCTTGCATTCGATGAACAAGAGCTGTTCGATACTGTTGTTGCCTGTTATAATCATGAGATTTTTAATGCGCAATTATCGAGACGAAGATCTGTTGTTTTGAAGTGATTTTAGTACGATCAGGTATAAGCAACGAATGCATTGTATAAACGACATGCTTTAGTGGAGTGGACTCGGGAGACTTTCTGTGGTTTGTAATCTATTTCCACGTCACACTTAGTTTAAAATATTTTTCTTCTAGATGCTGTAATTTAGTCAGGACCAACTTGATACACACAGAGAATATAAGTCATTTTGCCTCCGGGGAATGGCTACACCACACTGGAATTATCAGCGGCAATGATCTTCTAATATTGAGCGACACCTCTTTATAGTGGGTTGCATTGCCTCGAAGCAACAGTACTTATTCTCCCTGGAATATCTTAAATCCTCTCAGATAGGATGTCTGGTTGCGAGAGATTCTTATCGATGGATTGGTCTAATGCTGCTTGTGAAATTCTATGTGCAGGAAGAGTATGAAGAGCTGGCTTCTCAAATTATGAATATTGTCGAGCGTATTGTAAGTAAGACAAAGGTACGGTCATCACAGGTTTTATTACCCCAGAACATTGTATGGAGTAAGAATTTTCATCCGTTTTGTCGAACTGTTCCTTATTTTTTGCATTATATTTGGATTTTGTATAGGAGAAAATTGATTCGTCCACAGATGTACTGAAGGCAATCATCAAACCTTTGGTGGAAGAAGGCGACGAAATCGTTTGGCCACCAAAAAATCAAGCCACTTTTGTAGAGATGCGAAAGGTATGGACATGTTTCTTGTTTAGTTCCAAATCAATCGTCTACTCCGAGCTTCTCGTTTCGTTTACTTCTAAAGAAATCACCAGCACGATATTTTTGTATAACTATGAGTTTGATACCTCTCTAGAAATTAATCTCAAAACAGAATGTTGAGTAAGTTCTTTTTAGCCTTTTCATATCTTTAAGGGACCCCGGAAGGGATCTCGTGATTCACGTGCTTTACAGCATTATCGTGCAGTAATAATTCTTCTGCTGGATGCATAACAGGAGGTAGAGAAGAGGGAATTGGAGAACTTTTTAGATGAAAGTTTTTTGTCTGAAGTCAGTGCGCAATTACGACAAGTAAGAACTGATTTTTCCTTTGTTGCCAAATACTCTCAAGAGTACATTCGTCAAGAATTTATCTCTGTCCATTACGACCTCCTGCTTCGTCTTATTCCGCCGTGATTGCTCATCCTAAATTGGATGTCACTTGCATTTTCTATGTAATCGGAAAAGATCTGATAATTGCGCTGTGTGCCAGGCCAAGGAAGACCAGGATAAACCTGGTTTGGTAGCTATACTCCAGAAAGTTTTGCAGCTCTATGCAGCTTGTTTACTTTCCAAACGCAGCTATGCTACTAAAGGTATGGAATTCGTCCCTATCATCAATTCTGCTGAGATTATCTTATCAATTTAATCACATTTGTAACACTAATTGACATATTTTTCTTCTGGTTTCAGATGGGGTTGTCGATAAAGCTGAAGAGCTGCTTGAGAAAGTCTTGGATGGTACGTTTTCGCACTGGATGCAAGTTGACTATTCAATAGAGACATCGCTCAGCAAGTCAGCCTTCATGAATACTCTCATAGTAGACAGAAATTCATGGTTGATCATTCTGCACCTGTGAATTTTACTTATATAGGAGTTTGTCGTCTTAACCATGCATGTTTTGTTTTGGGATTTCTGAAATCTCATGTTATTTTTTTCGTTCAGCGGATGAGGATAAATGGAATGATCTCTTGAGGGATGGACTCGCATACGGGGGCGGCACAGTATTATCCGAAGATTTTTTCGAAGCGGTAGATAGAAGAATAGAACGAACACTTATGAGGACTGTGAGTAATCTCTAATTCTTTGAAGCAGACTTACACCCCCAGCTCATGCTGTGTAAAGTATCTCATAGGTAGATTGTCGGGATATTTAAGTCAGATCCACGGTTGTTATCTCGGTGGCAGATGAGTATTTGTATAGCAGTTGTCCTCTATTCAATTTGCAGTGCGACAGAAAATTACTCAATGGAGACATAGGGTGTCCAGAGCTGTGATTTGGGTTCAATATCGTGTCTTCCAGTTGTCATACTCTTGAGACCTGCGTTTTGCTATATTCTTTCGAAGGGAGTTCCTACTGATGAACTATTGTAATTGTGCAGGAGAATGGGTCGTATCAGCAACGAGTTTTGGCTGAGTATATCAGAGAGATAGAGACACGGGCTGAAGCTCTTATAGTTGCCTTCCAATCATCTCCTCCATCCAGCTAAACTTCATGCCCATTCTAATCCTGTCTCTTAGTCCAATCAATTTTGCACATCATTCTTGACAACCGCCGCCTTCCGAACTGTATGCACCTGCACGCTGTGCACCAATACGTTTGGTAGTTGGTACCATGTGGTTCAGTAAAGTTTCTCTTAGTTGGTCTGAAATTTTGCAGTGCAGTAGTATATTCCAGCTGGTCAATTATGTTTGTCATTGTCCATTTTGCCAGATAATGAAATATTTCCATCGTATTTTCTCACCGTTAGATTTTTAACTGTAGGCCATCACAGTCGATTGATTGTGGGATAAAGGAGGAGCCTGCCAACGACTAACTGCAAGTTTCATCTCATTGAGACTGACGCTGCAGCAGCATGTAGTCCCAATTCCAAGAAGTTTGTGCAAGTAATTCTTAGTTGGCTGCATCGGGGACAAGTGATGGAACCTTAAAATCGAGGCTATCCCTGCCAGAGTAGAATTTTGTCAAAGCTCTAACCATTCTCGGGTATCTGTACCTAACGAGTGTTGATGGTGTTACTCCGTGTACATATTCTTCAGAGGAGAGCGAATAAGAGATCACTTTGGAAGTACTTCCATCAAGTGTGACCATACTGGATGAGAGTCCATGCCTGTCTGTCCTCCGCGTAGTGAAGCAGGATAGTTTAATGCTCAGACGCGGTTGCTGTCAGAAGAAGGGTGTTGTAGATGAGTCTTCGGCTTGTGAATATGCATGCCAGTTGAAATCGGTAACCCTTGGGGAAGTTCTGTAACCAGATAATCTTGTACGAAGTCATGCACGATGGATGGACGCCGATGCGGGGGCCACCTCCGCAAAGTCTAACCATCAGTCGCATCAGGTTTGCCATTACCTATTACTATTTATCCTTGAACATCAACGTGAGCGTGCTATCACCTGAGCAATTGACACCGTTAAGGAGCAATCAGGATTAGTGGGCAATTTGACGCGCAGATTTACTTTCCCCTTTATGCTGCAGAAAGGATGTTGCATTTATTTAACATTCTGCCTGCCTAGAAGTTGGTGGATGCTAGATCGTCATAAAGGAGATGTCTTTTTCATTGTATTGTTGATTCACTGATTTTCTTGCGCACGCGGTTTTGTGGGTACATTGGTGAGAAACGCGTATTGACGATGAGAGTCGCTTAAAACCTTGAGAATTACGGAACCCCTTGGTCATGATGTCACAGATGCCTCTGCTCCAGGCAATTACATCTGGGACCTTCTGCAGATCCACCTGATTCAGGTCAATAAAGATGGTTCTTCTGGAACCCATATTGCCTTGTAATCTTTTCACAGTACACAGGACTGGGAACGAACCCAAACTGCTTACTGGCCCCACACATGTCTGTCCTTTGTTGCAGTGGTCGACTTTATAATCATGATTGGTTCAGATCAAAGTAGACTTGCTAGTTGCTACAATCGGGCCAGTATGAATGGGCCGGTATAAATCAGATAGTTAGAATATTATTAGGACGATTGGGCGTGACCGAGTCGAACAGGACATGGCACATTTTAGCGTCGGTCATGGCCATGTAAGCTGTACTTCCAATTGGCAGTCAAAGTCTCTGTTACAGGTCACCTTGATATAATATTTCTCAGATTGAAAGGACCCACTACGAATTTGTTCTGACAGTAGCAACAGCAGTAAGTTGAGTCCTAGAAAACTCGGTTACTAACGTAGAGCTTTTGTCGTTTGTTGTGTCAGGATGTGGGTTTTTTTGGTACAAGGGAAGACATTTCGCCACCACATTGCACCAGTTGAAGTTTAAAACGAATGGTACTAGTGAGCCCCAAGTATGCTGTAGAAACCCATTCATCACCGCCGTAAGTTACGCATTCGAGATTATACAGTATCCGAATCATCATGCTTACAAACCATTTTCTTATTCCTTCAGGGGGCTGGCGGGGTCAGTCATTTGGCGCTTTTCTTCAGGCTGAATGAGCCTACTCGAAACCACCCTTTTGTTTGCCGGCAATGATTCGTCGTTCATTTCCTTCCCGAAAGAAAAGAAAAAGAGATTCGAAACCACCTCGGGCGTAACGCCCCTTCTTCTAAGTTATAACTATGTAGGCTTGATAATGATAGCCCCTGCTAACTTCACAGAATCACGGCCTCTTCTTCTTGGACCAATAATTTCAAATGTCAATATCGCACTGGTGAGGATGATCATAACATCACTCGCAGTAACTAAACCCCCAACACTCAATCGAGAGGTGATCACATGTTTGCTGATGTCCAGAACGATGCTGGAAGTAATGGAAGTCACTTGTAACGCCACAGTCATCAACTGTAATCAATCCCCAGAACGCAACAGGCAAACGCTGCTTCGCTATTGATGAAGTCCATGGCATCATCGACACAACCTGGTATGAATCATCTACTCACGGACACTGAATTGCTAGTCAGGTCCGAGTCGCATCACTCGTTAATTCTAACAGTCAGATGTTACTTTTGACCACCCTTCTGCATCAGAGTCTTCCATCTCACCCCCCGAATAGAGAGACCTCATTATGTTTTAGAAAACCTAAGTATTAACTCAGAAATAGGAGTACATGCCATCATGGTAGTGCATTCCCAAATTAAATTTACTATACAGACCATTTGCAGGAAACCGTATTGGGGGCTGAGTCGAAGTACTAAAAAATTGCTGGACGGGCGCCACAGGGAGCCGCCTACGGACGTGGAATACAAGGCAGGGCTGACAGACACAATGATGGAAAGAAGCCATAAAGGCGATTGTCGCCGAGGTACAGCACTGTAGCAGGAGGTTCATAAAGAAAACAAATGACATCACGAGAGATGACTTAAGGGTAAACTCAGGCATGACACACCAGCCTTTCACAATTATTGACTCAGACTTCTTTACACAAAGGCGCCATCGCCTGTAACGGCTGTCATTCACCACCACCCAGAAACTAACCCTCCTATTACTCAACGTTGCTGCTGCAATGTCCAAGACAACTGTCTGTGATAGTATCAACATTTAATGGATGACTCGCTAGCTGTGAATCCCAATGATTCCCCAGCTGCTGCATCCTCCAAGCAATCTATCTACAGGTACTGATCGAGCTTCCAATCCAAGTTTGATTCCCCAATTGTTGCAGTGCATGCCAGTCCGATAGGATTCATCAATAGACCTCGTAAAAGTGCACACACTCATACAACTTGACAGCCCTGCTCCAGCACAAGCGCCTGTCATTTACTCGCTGCACACTGAGAAATATTTATAATAATAGTCTCATGCAGGAGTCCTACAGTAATTGGGTGAAGTTGTATTCCAGGGCTGGAAAGTAAAGCCGTCTCTCTTCTCTTTCCTCTAAGTTTATACCCAACTCACCCAAGCTGATCATAGAAGTGGGTTGAGGTGGGGACTTTGGCCTATGAACAAAAGAAGGTGAATATTAACTACTGTAAGCTAATTGTGTGCTGAACTCTATTGTAGAAACACCTACTGTAACTAAAACGGCTCCATCAAGCGGTAGTACTGCGCGCATGTCCCGGCTTTGAAATGACGAGGTTGATTCCTGTCCAGCAAACCGAGAGTCGGCTTTCGCTAATTCCATTGATTGCTTCAACCTCCAAAGTAGTACCGATCTGGTGAAGATCATTTACCGGGTGAATTCATTGCCAGGCTCATCCATCCTCACCCAGTTCCCAAATGCGCGCTTCTTGCAAAGTTGGCCACCATTTCCAAAGCAGCGTTTGGTAGTTACCAAAACGTGAGTGTTTCCCAAATGCCACTCGGCTCGCTGCTCCAAGAATTAAAAGGAATGTTCTTGTGCTCACGCTCTACGAGAATTGCAAATAAGCTTCTAAACCTGTCACTGGCCAAGCAGGTCCACGCGGCTCAATATTCGTAAATGGAGTCCACTCAACTCTTCTCAAAATTTCACACAAAGAAGGTCTCTCTACGATTCTTTCTCACGGTATTTAAATTCCACCGTCAAAGGACTGCTCCGAAATTCATCACCACGGTGTATGTTTCTCACTCGCACTCCATGTCAGTTGATAGAGTGGAGCACCAGGTTTAAATAGTAACATAATCTCTCAACTTTTTTTCCCAGGGCGGCACCAAATCAACTTGCGCAAATTTGAATCCTAATCCTCCTCCAACGTCCCTGCCTGGCTGCCCGCCTCGGATGTTGCTCCCGGCGCATTTAGTTGTGCAGCGGATTCGGCCCGGTAGGCACCAATCGCTTCGACATGCCCCACAAACTGCGATCCCTCTGACGCTGCGCTGGCGGAGATTCGGTCTCCACGTCCCACACAGGATGCATATGCTCCCCCCCATTCGAACTACTCGCCCTCGTCAACGTCGTCCCCGGCGCACCATTCACCTCCACAGAGCCTTGGAACTCGTCCTTCACCACCACCGACGGCGACGTCTCGATCGCGGCCACCATCACCCGCACGCGCGTCGACTCCACCTCGACGGACAGAATCATCAACGCCAACACTAACATCGCCGCCCGACTTCGACAATCACACCGGTACCGCCATGCCACCACCCTCCCCCTCATCGCAACCCAAAATGTTAAAGATGCAACAAATCTCTCCCCTGCAAACGGAAGCCCCCAAACGGAAGCTATATGTAACACAGCCGAATTCACGTGACCAATTGCCCGACCAGGCTCTTGTACAAACCAAAAGTTCAGCGACAATAATGAAAATCGCAACCTCTCAGCCAAGCTAGGGAGACGACGACGACGCAAAAGCTCCGAGGCGGTACGAAGCCCTTACAAGAGTATTCATCGCTAAGTAAGTTCAGTTCCTACTGCTGCATGACAATGTAATGTGTTCTAATACTCCTCGGCGCAATCTACTCGGGCTGAGTCGAGGCTCAGAGCATTTCATCTATATGTCGCCAGGCTCATGAGTGCACTCGTCTTCTTCTTCTTCACTTCTCTGCCTGGCTACAGCGGCGTCCGTCGTTGTCGTCGCACGGAGTCCAAGGTGAAAGCCCCCGCAATCTCGTGCAGCTGCAATGAGCGACACCGGCCCACGCCAAATTATAAAGCCTGGCTGCCTACCTGCCTTTTGTTCCCCGGGCTTTCTCGTGCGCCATTGAGGACGGGGTGGGCCGGGGTGGTCATGCAATGGAGTGAAGTGGGACGGGTCGGGTGGGGAGGGGGTGAGTCCGTCCGGGTAAATTGATTTTCAGGGCAGTTTACCGGTGCTCGGTGTCGGTAGGCTTCGCCTGTGAGGACTCAGGTTGCACTCAGAGTCTTTTTATCCTCTTTTTATCTTTTATCGTGGTTTATCACTTTATTGTCTACATCTCGAGACAATCGATCCCTATTCTTAGATTCAAGCTTTTGTTAATTGTAAATTTAGAGAATGTTAATTGAATCCCTTCAAAGAAAGAAAGGTAACTCCAATGGCTACAAGCCTCACACAAACGAAGTGTCTGTTGGGAATGGCTCAACTATCTAAGTCTCATGGATTTAGATGGAGAATTCCATCCTTGATGTCTCCATTAGGAGGTAGACTCTATAGTAAAGAACTGGCATGTTCCTTCCCCTTAAAAATTCACATATGACAACAAGATAATTTTTGAACACCCATCACCATAGTTGGATGGACGATGGTGGTAAATACCCCACCAATACCTAAGTTTGAACTCATAACCACCATATAGGTGTGTGAAGGTCAAGGACACAGAACTAAGGTTGTAGGTGCATATTAATCTCTTCATGACTATATGAATTAAAATGTTAATTTTCACACTACAATAGGTTAGAGAGAACAACTCCAACCATTTATTTTTATATGTAAAATTCATTCTAGGTCCGATGATTGTCTTTATATATAAATTGCAAAATTTCATTGTTTGAACTTGGAAGTTAGAAATTTTTTGTTTTCAGTTTGTCTAACAAGACCAAGAGACTTTTATTGCTCTTTGAATGAGGTTTTTGCACAACATATAGCTTTTTTATAACTATTATATTTTATATTATGTTAAATACATACTTTTCAAATATCATAAGTATATACATATATTGGGCTTCTTTTGACAATTCCATACAATATCATAGTAGTTACAAACATGCCAAAATTCAAAAGTTGATGAGAAGTTTGAGCAAAAGATTCCCCAAATGCCCAAATTGTTTTGTACAACATAACTTTTCATCTAGGCATCAAGTGAGAATTTTTCTTCTTCCCACATGGGTGGTCAATGTACTCACCTCGCATCAAAATTTCATGAACATTTATTCAATATTGACTTCATAGGAACCTACCCAAATATTCCATTTTCATTTTTAATGGGCAATTGTCCTTACAAGATAACTCAAATTGATTTTTGTATTTCGTTTCATTTGTGTCAAAAAAAAATGATTTTTGTTCTGATATATTACTGTGGGTTTGATATTCTTTAAAATAATAACATCTTTAATTTGCAATTAGTATGACGGAGATCCACTGATTACAAAACCATTTCTCATTTTGAAATTACAAGTGAATACCTGACAAACTTCTTAATACTTTCTGCAATTCATATTCCAATTTTATTTCATTAACCCAATTCTGCAGTTAAGAGTTACTACCATGCAGTATGGCCACTGGCATCAGACAAGTTGCGGATTCATTTATTCATGGCTGGGTGTAAGTTATAGAGTACTTAACCCCAAAGCACTCCCACGTTCATTTTATGGATGATGAATAGATTGAAACTGAAGTTTCATCCTTCTCACTGCTTGGATGAAAGTTATTTTAATTTATAGAGATACTTTATCAAGTTGTTGTCTTATCTAAGGGTTGGATTTGGTGTTACTAGAGTACATTTTTTTTTAAAATTACAAATGTGCAAGTATGTCAAGTGGTTGACCAAGCTAAAATTGCATTGACTTTAGTTCAAAACTAGATTTGCCAAAATGAGGTCATAGATTTTTGAAAACAAAAAAATTTCAAAAATCACCATGTGAAGAGAACCTCATTTCAAATCCATTCCAATGAATTTTACTCAAAATATGATAATATTTTGCTTGTAATCGAATCTAGAAGGAATTTTGAAATTTTCCTTTCAAAATTTATAAAAAAATATTGGTGAGAGCATTGGTGAATATAACCGTAATACCATACAGATTGAATCTACAACTCACAATCTACAGCTTTTATTTGTATAGCAATTCCAAAATATGCTTCAAATAGCACTTTATAGTGATTTTTTTCAAATCATCAATTGTGTAGATGAATCTGGACGTTTAGGGGTTACCAATATTGGACAGACTGATGCCACTTTCAATGATACATTAAGAAAAAACTGAATTCAGTTCGTCAGCTTCCATCTGCCAAGTGCCAACTACAGCAATGACTTGATCGGTTGAAAAATTAAATAGCGTAGCATCTAATTAGTTAGCAATACTATCATTTTGGAAAGCAGTCAAAGCATGAGATGCCAATCAGCGTTCACAGAACTAGCTAAAATTCACTCCATTGCTAGTAGCTAAATTTACACTGAAAAAAATCCTTGAAAAAATTAGATTTTAGCCAAGACTGGAACAACCAATACATTTTGATAGTCAAATTGCAACTTTCTCCACATTGGAATTAGCATCTCTTTAGTTAGTTTTGTTTGTGTTGTAGTAATCCCAATAATCCTTTACAACTTGTAAAATCCTTTCTTTTCTATTTTTTTAAATACTACTTTGTCTCAAGGTAGCTAAAGTTGATACATGTTTGTCTTGAAGGTAGCATATTGCACTAAAATCCATAAACAAGTTCTGCAATCACTAATGCCAATGGATTAGAGCATCCTTGCCCTTACTCCCTACACACACACCATTGAGCAATGCTTTCACCAAATTTTTATTTATTTTTGACACAAATGAAGGTTTAATCTTTATTGCATGAGGAAAACTACAACACCATAGCTGCAAATAGCCTAAGGGGACACTGCAATAGTTAGAATACCAAGGTTGCTATTTTATGAGCCTATGAGCATGAGCGTGTGAACTTGTGAGCCTGTGAGCATACAACTTTTTAGAGATTCCATCTAAATTTTTTGGCTAAACTTTCCCATTTTTAATAAATTTTATTAATACCTATTGCCGTGGACCTATTACCATGGTCCCTTGAACAACCTAGATGTGCCATTCATTAGACTTCACTAAATTTTAAGAAGAAAAAAATTAATGATTAATTAGGATTCTTTTGAAATCAAATATGTTTGTTCCATTGAAAATTAGTTTTTTTATGATCACTCCCCTCTTGTTGCTTGGTACCCCTCGGTGTCGAGGGGAGCTCCCCCATCGTGGAAAAATATATATATATATTTATTTATTTATTTTAATTATTTTTTTAAAAAAATTCTGTGGGTGGTTGTCTCCCCTCAGCACCGAGAGGTACCAAGTAGCAAGAAGGGAGTGATCAATCAAACAAAAATTTGATCAAGATAGAAAAGTTCGATCCCCAAGAGGTCCCACAAGAAGACAATGATCAATTAATCAATATTTAGGTGTAACTAAGTTCATTCTTGGCACAAATAATCCCTATCAACCAAATTTTTTTTTTAAAATCTCAACAATTTTAACAATATTTTTCTAAAATGTTAACAAGTCTAATTATCAACACAATAAGACATAAGTGAAGGCACTTCCTCCATTGGCCCTAAGAAGATCCATGCTACTATAAGATAGTGATCAACAAAAATGAAACTTGGTGCAGCTAAGTTCTTTCAACACATGTAATGAAATCTTATCAAATTTTTTTTTTCTAAAATCTAAACAAATTCAATAATAGCACATCAAGAAAAAATTATTGGTGTGTTTCCATTGACCTTAGGAGGGTCCATGTTCTTATAGGACAATGATCAACCAATATTCTAAACAAACTTATTTTCATCTCCATTCATCTTTCACATCAATCGAATTCTTCCTCTTTATAATGTATACATTGAAATCAGATTCAAAATTAGATTTTTCATCTAAATTCTATATACCCATGGTAATAGGTCCATAGTAATAGAACCACGATAATAGACCCATGGTAGTAGGTACTAAAATTTCCAAAAAATAATAAATTTTGATCCAAAGTTTAAGATGGAATCTATTTTTTGAAATATTAGCAAGTTTCTAATGCTTTTTTCAAATTTCTGAGCTCAACGCTTACATAATTCCTACTCAACACTCATAGGCTTATGCTCACAAGCTCACAAAATAGCATAGTTGAGATGAAACTTGCACAAGGCCCTAAGAATACCTACCATCGATCATAGAAGCAATATTAGCAAATACACCATTGCTTCCCTAGCTCTTTTCAAAACACCTAAATGAATCCACATATTGGTTTGATTGATTTTTTCTATTGGTGCGGTAAAATTTGAGAGGTATACCTTAACTTTGCAAAGATGGGGAAGTTTTGAGAGAGTCCAAAGTTGGCTGATTTTTGTTTACTTTTCATTGTTTTTTGGACAAGATGTTGTTTCTCATAATGGCGGAGGCATGCTAATCCCTAGAACTTGCAAGTTAATCAGAGGTCATCATTATAGCCTAGGTTGTTACTCACTAGAAGAAAAACATGTCTCCCACAATTGACTGAAATGTGACTAAGTATCATATACAACTATCTTGGGACTATAGTCCTCTCTATTTGCACCAAATTCTTATGTCATTGTTATACATCGATAGTACAATGTTTTAGTTGCAAAGTAATTGTAGAATGAAGTGAATACATTGTTTTAGTTGCATAGCAATCATATATTGAATGAAGTGTAGGATTACAAGAGTTGTAACAGAGTTCAACTTCAAAATGAATGTGAATTATTCTCCATCTAATATTCATCATAGTTGTTGATGTGGACAAGTCTATGCTCTATGGAATCCACTGTGTCAATCTGTAGTAGCAAAAAAAAATTAAGAAACAAATAGAAAACAATTGCAATTGTAAAATGAGGCTAGTTGTTTCCCAGTCAATTTTTAGTCATTTTTTAGACAATTCCCAATCGTTTCCTAGTTGTATCAAAGTTGTTTTATAATTGTTTCTTACTTGTATTTGAAGTTAGTTTTAGTCATTTATTAGTCATTTCCTGACTGTCTTATATCAATTGTAACATATCAATTATAAAGAGTACCATTAGGCTAGACATATAAGACATGTACTAAGTTGTTGTACTCTAATGTAGTCAATTTTGTCAATAGAATTCAAAGATTTCTACAATTTGTACATTTCTACATCTATTAAATATCAATATCAATATTATATTTTTTGAAATTAAAAAAAATAGATTTGAAATCTACAAATCTATGAATTATTGAGATTAAAATTTCAAAATTTCAAAATCTACAAGTCCTAGACAAGTTGCAAATGAGTCACAAACAATTCACATTGAAGTTGCAATGAGTCGTAATGGAGTTATAGATAAGTTTCACTGAAGTCACATATGAGTCGCAATGAAATTATAGATAAGTTTCAATGAAGTCACATATGAGTCACAATGAAGTTATAGATAATTCGCAATGAAGTCATAGTTGACTCGCAAACAAATAATACATTAGTTGCAAATGAGTTGCCAACAAGTTGCACAACTCTTCAATTGAGTGACTAAGCTCACATGGCAACAAATACCACATAAGCAACCACGTTAGAAAAGTTCATTGATGAAGTTCCAAATAGGTTGCTGCCACTTCCACTACAATTCTACAGGCAACTCATCCATTGCAACTAGAAGCTCCAAATTAGCACCAATTGCAAAATGTTATATGCAATTCAAAACTAGTTGCTTTTTGCAATCACAAAAGACCCTCATTTTCTTCTAGTGACTGTAGCCTAGGTTGTCTATGTAGCCATTTTTTTTTGCTTATAATTGGAATGGAGCCAATAATGTACTGCGAAAACCCGTGGAGTTTTGGTCACTAGAAGAGGTGCTTTGGCCAACCCATGCTAGGGAAGGTTGGAATCGCAAGGCTTGCTTTTTGAACAATCCCCAACAAGCCTTGTTTACCATGGACATTTCACCACCCCATGGTGGCAATGCTCTTAGTGAGACATGGGTTGGAGTTGTAACAAGGATGCAAGTTGAGGCCTATGGGTGTGCAAGTGCAAAAGGTGTCTCAATTTTGAATTTCTTATCTTTGTACTTATAGAGATAGATATAGTGTACAATGGTTCAATGGTTCAAAAGTTATGTAGGAAAATGAAAATGAAACATAAGGTCAAAAATATAGTGACATGTTGAGGCCTATCATTCTTAAGAATTCATTTCTTTTGGCTAATAGAACTTTGATGTGTAATATACCAACAATAGTATTTTAAGACTATCATATAGGAATTTTCATAATTTCTATCAATTAAAATCTATAGAACATTGTACTAAATATCATATAAAAAGAGATGTGTAAAAGGAACACATATTTATTTGTGTAAAAATACTACTAATTTTCCACTTATTTATTTTCTTATTGTCTACAAGGAAACTAGTTATAATTTATTACCTTATTTGTGTCCTTAAACTATTGGTGCTAGCTTGTGATGTGCCTTAATATAGCCATGGAAGAAGTCCATGTATGCCTTTTTTAGCAAATAGACATTGCGTGGTGTGTGCAAGTTAGTAGTAATAGTAAACAATGGAATCTTGTATATTTTGGTTGTAAAATTATTAAAGAAATTGAAAATAATAGGGCTTTTGTGTTATATGTCTATTTTCAGAAAATACTCTAATCATTTTAGGTGATCATGATTCTCATTTTGGTTGCATTTTTTTTTCATTTATACATCTTTGCTTATTCACTTACTATAAAAATTGATGGTTTTAGGTGAACTAAGCATGCAAACATATCCTAGTAGTGAGGGAGAAAAATTCCTATCACTAAAATATTGTTTTATTTTGAAATTATTGTAGTAAAGTGAGATGTCAACCTACACTAATTTAAAATAGGGTCAAGTCATCCTCAATGCACTTAGGGATTTGTCCTTCCAAATAAACTTCTAACTTTTGAACATTTTATAATTAGAACTTGAAAATTTTATGATTAGAAACACATCTCAAAGTATTTTGAATAGATACAAGAAAACTCAAATTGATACATTTGAAAATGAGAATAAACAACTTCAAAAGCTAGCTAAAAGACAAAATATTATGAAAGTGTTGGCAAATCAAAGTTACCAAGTCACATTGCACTCCAAATTTGTAAAATTCTAATTGCCAGACAATGAAAATGGAAAATTTAGCATTCTATTAACCCCTAAACGCGTCGACTTCCATTTTTTGGATGATGAACAGTTTGAAACACCAGTTTCATCCTCCTAACTACTTGGATGAAAGTTATTTTAATTTGTGAAGATACATTATCAAGTTTTTGTCCTATCTAAGGGTTGGATTTGGTGTTACTAGAGTTCATATTTTTCTAAAATTACAAATGTGCAAGTATGTCAAGTGGTCAAACTGCATTGACTTTAGTTCTAAATTGGATTAGCCAAAATGAGGTCATAGATAGGAAGAACACAAAAATTTCAAAAAATCACCATGTGAAGAGAATCTCATTTCGAATCCATTCCAACAAATTTTACTCAAAAAATGATAATATTTTGCTTGTAATCAAATTTTGAAGGAATTTTGGAATTTCTCTTTCAAAATTTATAAAAAATTATTGGTGATAAAATTGGTGAATCTAACCGTATAGATGGAATCTAAAAATCATAATCTACAACTTTCATTTGTATATCAATTCCAAAATATGCTTCCAAATAGAACTTTATAATGATTTTTCTCAAATTGTCAATTCTAGAGATGAATCTGGACGTTTAGGGATTAAGAAGGGTAAATTCCAAAGTGCATTAATTCTTAAGGACTGAGGGATAGTCTAAATTTACAAAATTGTGAAGATTCGTTGTGAAATGTAACTTAGATAAATAATTTAATGATGACTCACAAACAATATTTGTAAAATATGATCCCTAGATCATATCCATATGATTAGATCAATTGGTAAATAAACTAATATTTTTCACTAAAATTTGAAGTCACAAATTGAAAATTATTTCTAAAATCAATTGTAGATTGAATAATTGCAATTTTCAAAATAATTTTTTTCCCTTAAAGTTCAAAATGTTAAGTTCTAATCATAGTGATTTTTGAAGATTTAAATTTAAATTTTATTTTATTCAAGTCAATTTTGAAGGGTCATTTTTTGAATTGTCAAGGGTTATATTTGAAAGCTAAACCTACAAATACCTATTGAATAATAAAATATTTGCCAAGCAATGTCTTCAAAATATATCCCATACAAATGTTTAAAATCTAACATAATTCATTTTTTTCAAACACTGATAAATAAATAAATAGTAGTGTGCTTGGGATGTGTTTGCATTCATCTATTGTTTAAAATTTGAATCCCTGGTCCTTTATGGGTTAAGGATGCCTTCACTTTGGTAGATTAGTGTTGCATGTAGGTCTACCAATTTGATGTGTATAATATCCTGGGGATTCGTAGTCATATCTCAGGGCACAAGGTCGGTGTCTTCCAAAATTCAAACAATTTGTAAAGTGAAACTACAGCAAGGCAATACTGCATCACAATAAAAGAATTTTTATTCAGAAATTTCAGTTGAAAGAGTCATATTGTTATGACCAATAACTTTGCAATTGTGCGCACAACTGCACATGCAGGTAGGTTGACTCGAACTTCTATAACTTATCACTCACTTTTGGCCGCAATTTTGCTGAGAGAACGATCCTTCTTGTGGAGATCTCCGGGCTCCAGAACTAGCTCAGCATGATCAGATGGGGGTGCATTCAGTTGCCATAATGCAATCATTACTCCCTCTGTCCCATCTTACTGGTCTGTATTTCTGGTAGTATTGAAAGTATTATGGATTTGGCAATGATTTTTTTAATGTGTGTTACAATCAAATGATTTTACAGTGCATGTTTCATGTGTTCTCTTCATTGCAAAACAAGTGGATGTCTTATGTTGTGCTATGATCACTTGTAATAGAGATATATTAAGTTAGAGAAGGTTGAATAGATGTTGCTTCAGCCTTCCAATAAGTAAGCTTAGTGCACAACCTAAAGTGCCCTTTCATCCGGATATTGAATTGATATGCACAATTTGCGCATTACTGATATGAGTGTTGATATATAAGCTGACAGATTGTATTGTCTGTGCATATATGGTTGCTTTGCATAGAAGCAACAAAGGCAACCACACTTAATTGACTATCTTTCCCATTTGAGTTTTTCCAATTCTTTTTTATTCTTCCCTTCCCTTTTTGTGTAATGGGGAAAACATCATTCTTAGGAAGCACCTTCTTCCCTCTGTGTTTAATTATTCTTTGTCCATATATCTTTCTTTTCTTCCATGGTAGGGTTAAAATGGCCTTCATGTCCTTCGACACTAAATGTGAGTTGTTGTATAGTGGTCCAAAACAATAGTGATACCTAGTTTATAATATAGTATAGGACACAGAGTTTAAAATGAGGCACAACTAGTTTTACAACTTGCAACGTGTACATTTTCAATCCATAGTAATGAATGACAAAGGATGCACATGCAAAACAACAAAAGATGTCATTGGATCATTTACTGAAGAGTGCAAGAAGTACTAGAAGAAGAAGTAAACATCTATTGCAAAAGACATTGTTGTACACATAATTCAACGCTACACAAAGGCAAAGTCTTTGGAATTAATCCCTAAAGACAAGGCACATTTTGGGCACAAATTGTGAAAAATTGCCACTTCTTAGGGTAGTAAGAAAAAGTTTTTTTTGGACCCTGCCTAACAGGACCAACAGACTTTAACTCCTCCAAAAATGAGATTTTTGCATTGTACATGGTTATTTTTCTTGACATTTGCATCTTATATCATGTAAGTTACATACTTGTCAAATTTTAGAAGTAAAGGAGGAATTTTTCTAAAGCTTCTTGGTCAATAAAAAAGTTTGGGGTAGCATAATTTTTTATCCAAGCACACAATTGGAATAAAAATTATGCTCCCACTTAGGGGGTACATGTTCACACCTTGTGCCAAAATTTCATAAACATCTAACCAAAATAGGACCCTACTTGGATTTCAATTGTCCTTTATAGGTTAATTATGTCTATAATCATCAACTACAACAAGGTACAAAGAAGAAGATAGACCTCCATCGTACTTACATTATAATTTGACATGGTGAAAAAGCATGTGGGAATGCTAGGGAAAGTTATGAAGAATATAGTACACCAAAGAGCCTTCAAAACTTAAATGATAAGAACTTGTCTTCTTCAAATTGTCGTGGCTCAAAAAAGTCATCTATGGGCATTGTGAAATGGTGATATGAAAACATTGTGAAAGGCATACAAGGTGGTGTAACTAAAGAATAGAGTAAACCAAAAAGCCTTTGAAATTTAAATGGTTATAGTGTCGTGACTATCTAAAACACTATACAATGCAAAAGTAACATCGTAAGACGTCTAAACTGTAAACCATATGAAAGACAAAGAATATGTAGAAGTACTTCAAGCAAAAGACAAACAAGTCCTCAATACACGAAGATTGACATATCTTATAACCACACACATAAAGAAACATCCTACAACAACCTACTAAGACTACATCCCAATCTCCACACATGCCTTAAATGCTTTGCCATTTCAAAAACAATGGAGACCATAAGGAGTTAAAGAAGAAGACATTCAAACCATAATATGCTTCACTAAATCCTAAAACAATTAAAGTGTCCATTTTGCACCGAAATTGTAGAAGGATGAAATTCTACTATAGCACACATTGCCATGAAGTACAAGGAGAAGACATCCAAACCCTAATCTACCATTGTAAGCCCTAAAACATGTGAAGTATTGATTCTATAGAAGAATTGTAGAAAAGATGAAATTCTAATGCAGCACACATCACTATGAAGTACAAGTTGGGCAAAGGACCATTACTAGAATTTTTAATCAATGTTAGAAGGCATGCCTATAGTCCCAAGGCATTTTCCCATCAAAATCCACTCAAAACTACCACTCTAGCCTATTGCAAAGAGTAAAAAGTTTATAAATTTTTTTATTTACACATTTAACCATAGATTCTTGCACTAGACTAGTATAAGAATGTGTGGAAGAAATTTGCTTTAACTTCAGTTATTAGATTGCAAGATATTTGCTTTTAAAATGAAGAAAATGGTTCTTTTTGCACCTTGAGTAATTAGATTACAAGATTTTGATTTTCTCAACTTAAAAATTTTACACTATTAGTATAGAGTTAAAAAAATTATGTTGAAAAATTGAGATTAAAGTCTAGGAAAAAAATTCCGAAAACACATAATTGATTTTCATTTTTTTAAAATTTGTTAAGTAGAAGTAGATATGAGATTGAAGGAAAAACTAAACGGTTAATAGTTCTTAGATGGAATTGAAAAACATTAATCCCAAGGGTGAGATTGTTCTAGTAATTAAGCATACTAAACTATGTGGAATCATACTTTTTTTGAAAAATTTAGAAATTGAGTTCAAAAAAGATACCAACATCTTATTTTCTCAAGATGCTATGATTGTCCACCACCCAAGAAGGTACATATCTTTCACATCACTAATCTAAATGGAATAAATCAAATTTTTTCATGTAGACAAAAATATAATCTATAAGAAAAAATTTATTTCAAGTTATTGTAGATGTTTTTGCTAAGTATCCAACAAGTTCCATTTTTTATTTAGGACATCATAACTTTTGCTCACATGCACTAATTAAAATGAAAATTATAATATGTCATTAAGCTTATGTGTTTTTCTATCTTTTAGAAAAAATTCTATAAATCATGACCAAAACTGAGACTGTAGGAGCTTACCTAAAATCCATTTTGTTCTCTATAGACACAATGGAACTTTAGGGGTTAATTTTTGGTTTGAGATTATATCTATAATAGGTTTAAATGCATATATATATATATATATATATATATATATATATATATATATATATATATATATATATATATATATATATATATATATATATATATATATATATAATGCATGTGTGTAATACAAAATTATCATCATTACTTATAACTTTCATTTGTTTAATTGTCACAAAAATATTCAAATACAATTATCTATAATTGAGTGCACCTTCACATTCTTGGAAATTTGGACTTTTTCAAGACCTAGGCCACTAGAAGATAGTTTGTTTCTAAAAGTTTGAGGTTGTGAAGATCATGTGCAAAGTCACTTTAAAAAATGGATGCAAGTGTAATCAAACATTGGATAAATTTGAATCTCATGGCATAAACTCAACTACAATACATTTGCGTTGCACTCAATAATAGCTATTGTAAGTGTAGGGCAGGGGCAATACTTCTTTGCTAAATGATTATTTTTTCAAATAAAACAATTTTTGAAAAATTCCAAAAAAGAATTCTTTCCATCATTCCTTTTTTCTCAACATAGAAAAAAATTTGAATTTTTTTTTGAAAAATAAAAAATTCAAAAATTCAGACCTCTATTTCTAGAATTATTTTCTACCAACCTTGCACTACTACTACAATAGTCAATCGTGGGTATTGGCATGACTCACCAATTTTGAAAATCCTAAGCTTATTCCCTATTCCTTGAAGCAAAACTTGTATAGATTAGTACCTTTGTGTATAATTACAATGTTTTGTCCTATATTCTCAATACAAAAGAGTGGAAACCAAATAACTAGTCCTTGGGTACCGTATTACTAAAATAAACATGAGTTCCAATTTGCATAATGATTCATGTTTCATTCTATTGATTTAACACTCTCCCAAATTCATTTGAGTTACATGCGTAGTTTCATCCGAGTTATATATTGACTAGTTTTCTCCAAATTTCACACCTAATTTCATACCTATTGATACTAGTGTGTGATCATGAAATTGCAAGCATGTGAGCCTTGAACATATGTATAAGTATATATTTTATAACCATTGAAGGTACTTCTAATGCAAACAACTATAATATAGGTATGGTATCTATAACCGTTTAGTTACATTATAATCCTGAAAAATTTCTATAAAATAAACACCTATAACATAATCTTCTACACTAAATAGTGAAATTAGGTTGCTGTACCAATTAGGTTGCCTTACCCCAAGAAAGTTACTTTACAAGTTATAAAAAATAAAAAATACTTCTATAAATATTTTCATTTGTACAATTGGAAGTTCATGAGTCCCAATTACAACAATACTTAATTCAAAAGTAGTGCATTCTTGTACAAAAATTGTATATATTTATTTAGTGTCAAATGTCGAAAAATTAGTGTGGGGCAACCTAATTTCACTATTTAGTGTAGACCATAAGCTCATGTTCCTAGATTCACATGATAGCAACCCTCCTACTCTAAGTAGTTTCATGCCTAGTTTCATCCAAGCCATACGCCTACTGCACTTACGCACCACTCAGTTCGTTTCCTTCGAGAGTCCAATCCAAGGGATTTTCCCGACCTCCCTGCATGGTCCTTCCATATCCCAATCCAATTCAGTACATGACTCCAGCCAGCCCGCGGAGCTGACTCATTGCAGGATCCTGGGTGAAGACGGTCCAGTTTTCAATTGGTTAGTTGTGTCTAAAAATTCAATGACTCCTGAGAAAAATTCGGAGTTAATCTCAATCCAGCACTCGAATTCATTGGGAATTTGGCAGAATTGCCGGCGCGCTAGCTACAATTGCCTGCTTTTCTAGTATCCTCTGTTCTTGTGTCAGTGTCCTCATGTTTTGTACCTTTCTTTTCTGCTCAACCTCTCCTCACAGATGAACATCCACCTCCACTCTGCAATTTGCAAAAGAATCCAATTTCTCTTCCAACTGCCATTTGCAGCGTGATTTAGTGTCGACCCCAATTCGATGAACTCCATAGCTGGTCCATGTATTTACTGTCATGGCGGGGGTTGCCAGTCGTCCGTTCCAAATGAGGCTCGGTTGCGAAGGTGTCGTAGTGACCCAATATCAGGAGTGCCTCGATTTCGGATTTCAGCAATTGCAGAAGTGGCAGCAGAGGATGGGAACGACCCAGGTATTGGGAAAGAGGTGAAGCTGAAGGGCAAGAGCGCGCAGCTGCAGCGATGGGCGAGAGCACGAAAGATTCGGTCGGGGAGGACGGTGGACGCTCGGAAAGTGGAGTCCCCGGTCGATGAGGTTGTGAAGGAGGCTCCTCTGTCTGTAGGGATAACTAATTATTACAGCGATGATGACGATGATGAAGAGCATCATGGGAAGAGTGCACGGGAAGTGTACATGGTTTCTGACGGCACTGGATGGACAGCAGACAATGCGTTGCAAGCCGCGTTGGGGCAGTTCGAGAATTGTTTCGTGGATCAGCAGTGCTCGGTGGACACTCATCTCTTCTCGCAGGTACCGAAACTAGGGTGTTCTGCGTATCCATTTCTGAAGGGTACCGTCTCTTATCTCAGGTTCCGAATTTAGGGTTTTCTGTTTATCCATTTCTGAAGGTACCCCACTCTACTCTCTGGTACCGAAATTAGGGTTTCTGTTTATCTCTTTCTGAAGATATCCATCTCTTCTCTCAGGTGCCTAGTATACAAAGAGTGGTGATAAGGGGTGTGCTGAAATCTCCAAAATTGAAATAGAAGAGAATTGGTTACTGAGTGTACAATGAAATTAAGAGTGAATGAAAGGTTGCGTTCTACTGTTGATTGGAAAAATTCTCGTTGCTGATCAACAATGGAATAGGTGAATGGTTCACGAGCTCCAGTCACATGACGAGACGATGTCAACAAGAACTCAGATAGTGCTTTCAGATAATTTGTTGAGGATAGCTACTATACCCACTAATTATAATTCCTTTTAAGGTAGATTCTTATATAAACCCTCCCAAATGTGATGCAGCTTAGTTTTTTAGATCGCATCTGGAGGTGGATTTTCTACTGTAAGTAGGTTCTTCCGGGAAATTTACAATGGCTATCTTCCTTTGCAGGTCAATGAGGTGGGTAGACTGATGGAGATTATCCGCCAGGCAGCACAAGTGGAGGCGTTGGTGTTCTTCACTCTGGCTGATCCGCACATGACAGAAGCTGCTAATAAAGCATGCGAGGTAGTGAACCCTAACAAAGACTGGTGTCAAAGCTTTTGGCAATTTGTGCTCTGATTCTTCGTTCTCATGGACTGTTCCATTGATGTGCAGATGCTAAATGTGCCACATGTCAATATCCTGGCACCAATAACTGACGCATTGACAACGCACCTGGGAGTGTCACCCTCGGGCATCCCGAGAGGAGCCCCAGGGCGGAAGAACATCCTGTCGAAACAGTATTTCAAACGTATCGAGGCTGTGGAGTTCACTATCCGGCAGGACGATGGCGCATTGCCCAAGAATATCATCAACGCAGACATCGTCTTAACTGGTGTCTCCAGAACAAGCAAGACGCCTCTCTCCACCTACATGGCTCAAAAAGGCTACAAGGTGAACTACAATCTATCTCACTCTGATACCATGTTAAGACAAGTGTATTTACTTGAGAGTGTAACTGCCTTACAATCTTGGAAACGAGATACTCAGTTGCTTGCACCTGTGTGTCTCTCTTCATCCATCGAGCTACTAATATACTACGTAGGTGACTAGGCTTTCACCTACTTTCGTGTACCTAGCGATAGTTTATTGCTTTAGTCTTACAGGTACCTCAGTTTAATGGTATTCTAGTTACCTTGGAGTCCATAGACTCTTCTTCACGAATATCTTGATTCTCTTGGTGTCCACTCACATCATCCTCTTACGTTCTTGCAACCCTGAATTCTGTCCAGGTTGCCAATGTGCCACTTGTACTAGGCATTGATCCACCCAAGGAGCTCTTCCAAGTGGACCAAGACAAGGTTTACGGCCTGACCATCAATCAGAATTTTCTCAAGTCCATACGAGTTGCTAGGTCGCTGACACTGGGTATGAGTGGCGACGGAAGAACTAAGTATTCAGACATGGAGCACATTCGCAAGGAACTGGAGTATAGCCGGAAGCTTTTTGTCGAGAATCCTCGGTGGCCTGTCGTAGGTAAGCTAAGAGCGGTTACCGGTCAGTTGATTTCATAGCCCCTTGCTTGCAGAACCATTTCAGTTTTGATGATTTACTGTTTGTCACGTTTGTAGAGGTGACAGGGAAAGCCATTGAGGAGACAGCAGCGGTGATACTTCGTATTTTTCATGAACGGCGCAGCAAACACAACATGCCTCGCATATCACGCCGTTACTGAGATCCATTCTATCTCTTTGTGCATCGTGTGTTAATATTTTGTTGAATGTACATAAACAGCTTTCTATTTTTCTATCTCTAGTTATCAGAAGCGACAACTATATTTTATTGAAGGAGATGCTTAGGGATGTCTGTGTGCTTAACCTGGACCTGGTACATAGTTATAGTTTATCCCTCATTATTCTAGGGGGCTTTCTTTTTTGGCTCCTGTCACCCTTTTTTAGTTTAGAGTTATGGCTATTTGTAAAGCCCCAGGTATGTTATTACGCCTCTGATTAACCCCAGTGGAGAAAGAGAGGATTCGAAGCTCAGTAATTGTATCTTAATCATAAGAAATAGTATGAAATTGTACATACCAAAGTTATGTTCTTGAGACGGGGGTAATTTTCTGGAGAATCTATCTTGCCATGTACTCTGTTAGTGATGTCCATGAGAAGACCGTGAGCTTGTATGCTACGAGCCTATTTCTTCCCCAAAACGGTTGCCATATTCCGGTCTCTTTACTAACTAGGGAGATTATGTCTCATCAGACCTCAGAAGCTGTTGATTATTACTACACCATGACATCAATCTGCTCCAAGTTGACAACAACCTTGTAAGTAAGTCTTGCTAGACAACAACCAGTAAATTCCTTTAGTAGAATCACTGATTTTCAACTCTTACGTATTCCAATGCGAAGGGACTCCAGTCTCCAGCCTTGGGAAGCTCCATGCAAGCGACGTTCAAGTACTCCGTATTCGGGAAAATTCCCTTGGGATTAGACCTGTCCCAATTTTTCCAAATGTAACTTAGTCACTTAGCTCCGATCTCAGCACCATGTCTTACCGACACTTTATAATGAGCCCCTACATACATACGTCCTAACTTCATATCCTACACTGCTGCAGCAAATGACTCATAGTGCCGCGGCCTAATCACATCACTGGAGTTACTACACGGGTATGTCCCTTGAATTTTTAACTCCACATCCGTTTTGCCAAAGAACGCTTCCATCACAGCCCCAGCAGACCCTGAAAACAAGGTTCATGGAGAACCGGCGGTTATTGCGTTTACAACACAACGTCTATTTCGTTAAATTGGCGCTATTTCATTGCTTTGGCAAGCATCTTTCAGGACGCACGTCCAGAAACATTAATCTATACTAGTCTTAGTTTTGTGTTTATTTGTATAGATTTATATCCCCAACTTTAGACTCCGGAATCAGGCCAGTTTAACGAAATTGACGATCAATGAAAATGAAGAAAAAGTCACTGCTTGATATTTGAAACAACATGAATAGAAGTTACAGGCCAAAATTTCAAAGAATTTTCTTAGAACAGTGGAAACTCATAACTGAAGTAGCGATGTCAAAAAAACTGGTTGAATACGGAAAACGAAGCCCTGCCTGAATGGTTGCTGCGCCGCTGGGATACTCTGGATGCGTTTTCCACAGCACCCACTGGTTCCAGTCCGGAATGGGCTTATGATCCTTATCCCCTGCACGAAACGCCGTCACGGATCTTCAAAACCAGAACCATACTGCAAGGCCGCGAGCACAATTCTCGAATCGTGAATCGCCACTCCAAGCTCGGAAAATAGAACAGTCTCATGCATGGAGCGAGCTTTCATTCGGCAACGTCTCCCTCACAATGGCGAACCAGAAATCAACAGGACTTCGACAAAGGGAGCCTTTCTGCTGGCTCCCAAAGATGAACCCCGCGGTCTGATTCATCTCTTTGGTACGTCCCTTCCAGTTATCCATCCCAATGTTCACAAGCTGCTCTTACTCCACGTCCCATGCACCAGACGGCACTTTGGGAGGCTTGTAATGTCGCAAGTTTCTCTTCTATGTAAGCAAGCGCATTCGGAAGCACGAATGTCTGTCCAAGTGCTGCCCGTGGGATGACGAGCGACTTTTTGGCTTTGTAATCCAGGAATCTGAACAATCCCGGCGTGTAGTTGTGTTTTCTTGCGTCCACAGCTGCTCGGGCTACGCCATACGTGAATCATCTTGCAGTGGATCATTCGCTCGGCGTTCTACGACGTCGAGCGCCACGGCCTCGCCGAGAGGCAGCGCGAGCTTTTCTTGGGAGAGTGTACGCTTCAGTGTTTGCTGCTGGGCGTCGAGAAATGAGTCGATGTTGTTATCCTCCTCCAGTGGGAGTTAAGCTGCGAGGACCGCTCCGCTCGCGTATGCCACGATTGCTGCTTCCGTTGAGCAGGCTCCCGTGTCGTGAAGCTCCAAGAGGGCGTGCCATTGGGAAAGGGCCATGCCACTTGGAGATATAAGAAGTTGATTCAGTGGGTTGCTTGTTGTGTGTGCACGGCGACGTTGCTCGCTGCTGTTGCTGTTGTCGGTGGGAAGAATTGTAGCAGAAGGAGTCTTTCGCACAACTCCATCTTTGCAATCTCAGTGTCTGTGGATCGGAGTCAATGCCCGGAACTCATCGAGTTTCGCTTTAAACTCCAATTCTGGAATGCAGCATCGATACAACAGGAATGGATTCACAAAAGTGCTATAAACTGGTATGATTGATTCCCCCACGCATTAAATTCCTGTGCTTGTGCTTGCCAGCATAAAACCAGTACAATTCATTTTCATTTTCAATGCTTTAATACCCGTACAATTCGAGTTCATGATGCATATTTGGGCAGACTTTTTGTAGTCACTGCTACTGTTCCTCAAATTTTCGCTTGAAAGCTGTTGTTGGCCATGGGGTGTCCAGACTACAGTCTTATCGTGATCCCAGGATTGCGTATACCTTGGAATTTTTATTTAGATCACCCAATCGCGCAAGATCCAGGTAACGCATGACATTCTTGACTACGGTAGTATTGGGAGGGAATCTTTTTATTATGCAGGGTAGACCAAAATCCTTACCCCTCCTCTGTACTTGGGTACTTAGATGCTCTGCATATGTCCCTTGAAGGGATGTTGCCTGATTTTCTGTTGCTAGCGCTTCTGAGTGACTTTTTGTGGAAAGACAAATGTAGGAGAGAACAACGCAATTTCAAATCAGGAAGATATTGGATGCTTGCTGAACATTGAGAAATTCAATCTCAACCTCCATGACATTAGATAAGCCCTTTTGGATGTTTTATGCCTCAAAATTGTTTGACGCCTCGAGTTTACAAGATGATGAAGGGATGCCATACCCAAACGTCAATTTCTGAATGCCTTGTCTCTCCAAATGAATGAGAGCTAGGGTTTCAGTGCCAGGGTTTGAGGTCCTGGGTTGCTTCAAAATTTAACTTGAGGACTTCATATCACAATGGTTGGAAGTGCATATTTATATTTTTATGAGTGTTTTCAAGGTAACCTAGTGTCAAGTTGAAAGATAGACTTTCGTTCTTAGTTGAAAGATTGAGCTTATAGCAATTTTTCTAATACACAATTTGTTACTTGCAAAAAATGTGAGCACTGCTTGAACATGGCATTGACATTACAAAACTTCATAAAACCCTAGGTTGCACTCTCTTATAAGGAGATGCTTAGTAGCAGAGTTGTACATTGAATTATTGTAGTACTTTATCATTGATAATAGTTTAATTCAAGTTTCTAGTATAACTTGGTCTCCAAATTTTGGTATAGTGAAGTATGGTAAGGACCATGGACAAGAGATAGTGCAATTGTTCATCCAATTTGGCTACTTAGTCTACCGATAAAACTAAGTAAAATTCAAGAATGCATAAACTTTGACTATTGGTATTCAAAATTTTTATATCCATGTGGATGTAATACCTTGCATACTACCTTATGCAAAGACATAATTAATTCAATGTTGCCAAATTACTGTAATTTTCTTTGAGCACAAAGCAATCGAACTATATATAGTAAGATCATTTTGAAAAAATTAAAATCAAATAATTGTAACTCCAAAATATCAGTATAGCTTATTATGTAGAACTCTATTTTTCATGACCATTGATATATTCAATAGTATCATTTTCTCTGCAAGCTTCTACAATGAACATTAATGGGATGAATCCTCTTTTCAAAACATTCAAAATTGTTTACCCAGTGAATGGCTGAATATTTACAAGGTCAAGCATTTTGGGGTTGAGAACCTTTTGGTGGACAAAAATAATAATTGCAGGCTGATGAAGGCGAAGATAAAATTAATATTTGCAGACTGAAATGGGGATTTTATTCAATCTCCTTTTTCGACATAGAATTTTTGAGGGCATTTTATTTGATTGCCCTGAAGTGGGTATCTTCTTGCAAATACAGTGCAAGTGAGAACATTCAAACTAATGTATGGAACTCAAAGCAAGGACATTCGGGTTTGTCATTCGGGTTTTGAGTACCGGTAACCAAGGCTGGGGATTCTACACAGAACTATTGACAACATTTTTTCGCCCTCATAAGTCTGCATCCTTTATTCTGCGAATTGAAACCAACATTGCATTTTCACATTTAACCGGCTCAAGATTGACATGCATTTTCTTAAGCATTACTCTTCTCCCATACAATTCCTATCGACTCCCCTGTTCTGCTATTAATTACAAAATAACTCACAAAATTCTTGAGGAAAGCACTACTCTCCTTGCCTACATAAAATTTGCCTTCCGTTTCTCCAGCAACTCTCGTAATTCATAATCCGAGGGAGACTATATTCCTGATTGCGTCCCTAGATTTGACGTCCCAATGTCTTAAATAATCTTACGCAAGTGATCACAAATACAAACACGAGCTAACATTTGATAGAATCAGAATGATGGCTTGGGATTCTCAGGCGCCGCGTGCAGAATGTTGCGAACACAAAACTCCAGCTCACGTCTGCGTGAAGATTTGGATGTTCTGCCGCACCCATGCTTCGACAGTTAGCGGCTTCACCCCCGTAATAGCCTCCGCGTCGTCACTCTTCCGATCATTCTCCCCCCTCACCGTCTTCTTCGCCAACGTCACAAAGTGATCATGCAGATGCGGCCCCAACTGCGCCTCCGCAAGCTCATTCTTCACCCACTCCTCCATAGGTACATCGACATACACGACCTCCCGTCCAAGCGCTTTCGCGTATTCCCTGGCGATGGAGTCCCCGTCCAAGCTCTCCGGCCCCACAACGTGATACGTCTTCCCAATGTGCTTCTCAGGATTCACGATCACCTCACAGGCCACTCGCGCCACATCCATCGCCGCAACTGGCGAGATTTTCTGCTTTTTAAACGGCAACCGCAACTCCCCCGATCGCCGAATGGTCTGCGCAGCCATGGTGGTAAAAAAAGGATGCTCCAGAAACACCGTCCCGCGAAGCTCCACAACTGGTAACCCCGACCACGCCAGCACCTGCTCCACCAACCAGTGGTACCGCTGCTGCTTACTGGTCGTCTCGTTCGTGATGTTCGTGTGGGTCATCTGAGAAACTGTCATCTGGGAGAGGTTGACGAAAAGGGAGACGTTGTGGTACTTTGCAGCGGCGGCTATGGTGATGGAGGCCTGGAGATAGGCGTCGGAAACGGACAAGCAGAAGAAGATGCGGTCGCATCCGTCTACTACGCGCATGGCGTCTTCGACGTTGGTGAAATCGGCGACCACGACTTCGGCGCCTAAGTTGGAGAGAGCTTCCGAGCGAGAGTCGAGTCGGCGGACTTGGGCGCGCACGGGGAGGTTTTGAGAGCGTAGCATTGAGACGAGCTTCGCGCCTACGGAGCCGATGCCGCCACCTGCGCCCGTGACGAGAATGAGCTTCGGGTGGCTGCGAATTCCCTCCGACTGCGCCATGGAATGCTTAATTGATGGTTCCAGCAAGGAGATGGATCGGAAGCTTTCTGACTGCGGTACAGAATTTGAGCTCGACTATCGGATTCTACTACTCTGATTGTACTACGTACTCTGATTCTGCAACACTGATTCTACGTACAGCTCTGATTCTACTGCTCTGATTCTACAACATGCAGCAATCTGTGACTTAGCTAGGCTGGTGCGAGTGAGAATGTTAACTTGAATGCGGAATGTGAACTTGATCACTTCCAAGTCGTCCATAAATGCTATCGATGTCTGTGGGCCGTGATCGAGGTGATGGCGGCAACTGCCGGTGGAGGTCCGTTTGAGTTTCTGCGTAAGTTTCCTGTCCGGCATTTGCGGTCCCACTGTGTACGGGTCTATGGGAAGTATCGTTCGAAACTGGAGCAGTAGAGCCCATTTCAGTCCTGTCAGCTTAGTTACGTGATAACCGACGGAGTTCTTCGAAGCGATTAAAAGGTATGCATACCATCAAAATCGCCCCCAGCCCCAGGCAGTTGCGACCCCTACTGTTGGGCCATCTTGCACTCTAGTGTAGTGAAAAATGTAAAGGGTTGTCTTATGACTTTTTTAGTGTGGAAATTGGGGTTGAAAGGATTGGAATTGGGTTGAAAAGTCACAGTTTTACAACTTCAAGGAAATCATCATGCATTTCACACATTGCAAATGGTTCATTCAATATTCCACACTTTGAAGGGATTCTTTTGGATTACTATTGCCATCGTGGTGTAGGAAGTTCAAAAAACCACATTAGAATCCAAATGGAGAAGAATAGTCCCCCTAAGGACAACAATAGGAAGCAATTCATTTTGCTTTGACCATATGTAATGTTTCATTAGGAAAAATTTGAGCCCTCAAAGGGGTTGTTGCCCTTTGAGAAGTTCCCCTCACATGAACTAACACTACAAGAAAACATGGATATAAATGACTGCAGAGAGTGATTGCATGTCCAATTTCATTGGAAAATGACTGTGAATTTTGTAATTGGACTAGAGTCATGCTATCCACAATGTCCGAGTTATTTTGAAGTCATTGATCACGATTGGTAGATGAAGTCGTGCGATATGAATTGCGGATTCAAAATAGCATCAACAAGAGTGTGAGAAAAGTGGGGTATCCTACGTAGACACCAAAGTCATCAATGACAACTAGGTTGTTATTGACTGCAATTGCCAACAATTGTTTTGTGACTTTAGATTGACTTTAGGTTAGAAGGAGGCTTCCTTGTGCTTTTCTACAAAAAGTGCAAGCAAGGCACTATGCTACTTGGGACAACATTTATGAAGGTGTGGTGGGATGCAAGGTGATTGCAAGAAACACCTATCCTATTTTGTGTCACATGATGTGTGCTGATTAGTTTTTTGCCCATAACTTTTGTGTTTTGACTCCAAATGACTCAAGATTTATAGGAAAGGTATTCATGACTATCATATACCTTCCCTAATTTTTTCCTAATTTTCAAAAATAATTTACTATTAAAAAATAGACCCTAATTCAATGTCACAATTGTTAATTTGAAGGTTTTTAGTACTATTTAAAAAAACCCAAAATAGATTTTGAGCTAAAATTTGGAAGAGATGGTCTTCTAGTACATTTATAGCTTTCTAAATAAGGAATTTAAAAAATAGTTAATTTTTTGTGGTGTGGAAGTCTACAAAGTGAGCTTCTTTCTCCTTGCATTTTGAAACATCTAAAATATGATTTTTTTTTTTTTTTTTTTGGTGAATGACCATCTCCATAGGGTTGTTGCAAATGGACAATTTTTATTTTGTGTATTTACTTATTTTTACTATTTTTCCTTAATTAAAACATCAAGGTATGTATTTTCTTGAGACTTAGCACTTTTCTAGTTCTCCTACTTAGAGAATTTTTCTATGCAATTCCTTTCATGGGTTCCTTCATCTTAAAGGTATATACATTAGTCATATTTTTTTAATTTAAAAAAAAACTAATTTTCTAATTTTAAAGTACTCCCCAAAAAATCAACAAAACACAACAAAATCAACAAGTGTTTCTTGCTATCACCTTGCAACTATGTATGACTATTGCACAACTCCAATGTCTGTTTTTTAGCAGGCTACGACTTTTTGTGCAACTTGAGGACAAGTAGGGTAGTTTGTTGACATGGACTACAATGCAATTGCTAGGGCAGGAGAAAGGTATACCAAGTTATTAGGCTGTGCAAGGCTACAAGTGCGTACCACTTGGCATCACTGTGGTTACAATCTACCTTTTTTAAATACACCATGTCACTAGAAGAAAATGAGGGGTTTTGCGATTGCAAAAAGCAACTAGTTTTGAGTTGCACAGGACATTTACAACTGGTGCTAATTTAGAGGCTCCTATTGTAGTGGACAAGTTGTACATGGGATTGTAGTTGCAAGTTGCGGTAGCCTCTTTGGAACTTCATAGATGAACTTTTTTGACGTGGTTGCTTATGTAGTATTTGCTGCCAAGTGCAGTCGATCATTTAATTGGAGAGTGTGCCACTTATTACCAACTCATTTGCGACTGATGTATGACTTATTTGTGACTCATTTGTGACTTCATTTTGACTTGTCTATGGGTCATTTCAAGAAACACTAGTCCTATTTTTTGTCACAATGAGAGTGACGTTTTTGTTATTCGCTATAACTTTTGAAGCACAAGTCCAATGAACATGAAATTTCTATGGAACATGTCTAACTTGATGTTAATCAAATCCCTTATTTTTTAGAAATTAAAAAAAATCATTTTTGTTAATTTGTCACAAAGTACAATTTAGGGGTTTTCACTACGTTAGGAGTTCCCAAATTTTATGATCTAGAGTTGAAACTTTCATGGTCTATTTGTATATTAGGAAACCATGTATCTACCAAAGGAAATTTGAAAATATATTATTTTATGTCCTCCACATGAGTGCAAACAACACTCCCATCGTGCACAATTTTTGAACATTGAAGATGGTTCTAATATCATTAGTTTATTGAAATCTCATCTTCATCAACTCTTCCCAAATGGCCAATTTTTAATTTAAAAAAATAAATGATTTTCCTATTTATTACAAATTAAAATGTTAAAATGCCAATTTTCTAGTTCTCCTACCTAGAGAATTTTTCTACAGTTTTCCTTCCTAGGGTACCTTCTTCTTAAAGGTTTATACATAAAAATTATTTTTCTAATTAAATAGTACTCTTGAAAAAAAGAGAAGTACTATGGAAAACGCTACTCGAAACGAACGGTGTCTCTAGCAATGACCCCTATCACTCATTGCAACTTGTCTAGGACTTGTAGATTTGTAGATTTTGAAATTTTAATTTCAAGGATTCATAGATTTGTAGATTTCAAATCTAGTTTTTTTTCAAGTTTCAGAAATTATAATATTAGTATTTAATAGATTTCATTGGTTTCAAAAATTCTACAATTTCACAAGTTTTAAAAAAATTTGGATTTTAAATATTTCTATATTTCTATAGAATATAGAATCTACAAATTGTTGAAATCTACAAACTGTAAAAGTCTACAATATCTAGAAATCTAGAAAATCAAGAAATCTTTAAATTCTATTGACAGAATTCATTTCATTAGAATACAACAACTTACATGTCTTATATGTCCAACCCAATGGTACTCTTCACAATTGATATGATACAATTGATATAAGACAATTGGGAAGTGACTTTAGAAATGACTAATAAAGAACTTTGATACAACTAGGAAACGACTGTGAATTGACTAAAAAACAAGTAGAAATTGATCAGGAAACAACTATCCTCATTTTAAAATTGCAGTTGCTTTCTAGTCATTTCCGAGTCATTTTTTGCTACAATAGATTCACATGGTGGATTCCATAAAGCATGGACTTGTCCACATCGACATTTATGATGAATATTAGATGAAGAATAATTCACATTCATTCTAAATTTTAACTTTGTTAAAACTCTTGTAATCCTACACTTCATTCTATGACTGCTATGCAATTAAAACAATGTATTCCCTTCATTCTACAACTACTTTGCAACTAAACATTGTACTATTGATGTATAAAAATGACGTCAAACAATGATGTAAGAATTTGGTGCAAATAGAGAGGGCTATTGTCGCAGAATAGTTGTAGGATAGTTAGTCGCATTTCAATCGGTTGTGGCAGACACATTTTTCTTCTAGTGTGTAGATCTATAAGAATTTGATTTTGGGCCGAACTCTTCCCACACTGGTAGGAACAAGTACTCCTTGTGGCTTAAGAGAAAGATTAGAGTGCATACAATGTATCACTCTACAACATATATCTGCTTCCTTTTTTCTGTTAGTGCTTTGCAAATAGAAGATTTTTTGGTGTCATGATGTGCTTATTTTGCACATACGCCAGAAGAAAACACCATCTCTATGTTGAAATGGCTATTTTAATGTCCTTTGAGGTTGAACGGTGCAACTACACCACCTCCATGCTATGACTACGAAGTGATTGACTATGACTACGCCGTGTCTTTGGTATCATTGTTGAATGACTAATTGCGATTTGAAGGAGGGGAATCTTCAAGGCAATAATTCCTATGCAAATACTACATAAAAAGACGACGACCTTCCAATATGCTTTCTGATTGTATTGTTCACATAGAAGTGATAGAACCTCTTTGGGATCAAACCAACTCGTTCATGAACCGAATCAAAAGATGCCAACAACTACAATGGTACGTAAATGTGTTGTTGTAGTTGACTAACATCTTGTTCTTTGAAATCATGCATTGCTGGTGACTGGCCTTTCTATTTGTTGGTGTATATTGTTTTTGACCTTAGGGTCCATATCTATGATTTGTTTAAACTCCTATTGATATGCTAGTGATGACTTCTAGAAACTTGTGCCATTGTCATTGTACTACTTTTGAATACTTCATATGATTTACATTTGAATTACTAGGGTACCAACAAACATACACTAAAGTATTTAAATGGAGTCAACAATAGTTGTTAAGTTCCATTTTTCCTTTATACATGCGACAACATCGCAACTCCGGTGCCACTGTAGAATGACTTCTTGGGACTACCAAATGACTACTCATACATCTTGGACTATTGTGCACCTACTCTACTACTACTTCATTGCCTTGTGCACTTTGATTCATTATGCAATTTGCAACAAAGCTAGTATACAAGTGTGAAGTGGGAGCATAGAGCGTAGAGTGTAGAAAATTGAACATGGAAACAAAAATCATGTAAAGTTTTTGGAGGGGTTTACAAAAAAATGACAATTTTGTATTTTAGATTTGAAATTATTATGGATTTTTTAAGATACATAATTAGGGTCCTATAACTATGGACATGGACCTACAATCGTGGATGTGGTCCTATAATGACCAATCATAAGTGTGTGCATATACCTTGAACCTATAACTGTGGATGTTACATTGTGTGAGAGAAGGTAATTCATGAATGTGGACAAATGGACTATGAAAACATGGAACTAGTCTTGTAGTCTTGTATTCTACTCTATATTTTGTAACTCATGAAGTTTATGGAAACAACATTATACACATTTTGGCTGAGATTCTTAAATCTAAATTTGGACTGAAATAACTTTAAGTCTATTGTAATCTTTAGAGTCCATGGACTACATAGGATTTCTTGGATTTCATTTTGCTGACAAAAACTTTGACACAATGGATTTGTACATTAGATCATTTTTGGGCACACATACATTGTGGTCTATCTCAAAGTAAATCATCCAAGAGTAAAGAACAAGTGAGTTGAAAGTTTAAGGTACAAAAAGCATATAACCAATGATAGCTTGAACAAAGTAGTGGCCCTTGTAGTCTCACTACATATAGAAAAAAGAATTAGAATACAAGAAGTTCCTTCATGTCAACTTCTTCACTAAATTAGCATATAGAGTCACTAACTAGGTTGACCTACAAATTTGTTGTACGCTTTAAGATGCCACTTTTAAGAATCCGTTTGACTTCATCAAAGTTGAATCTTGGAGCATGCATGAGAACATCTACTTGTGCATTCAAGCAGCATATGACAATGAAAAGGAAATACAAATGTTTGGAGTTTGTCCATTGCCCTTAGTCTCTTCCCTAGTGCTTTTGTCGATATTTCCTTAAAATTAGGACAAGTGCATTCAGGATATGAACTTAGAGTAATTGTATACTATTCAATGTTAGGTGATGTACCTAAATCAAGAGTTAATATGCAACCAAACCCAAGATGTGGTATCAAAGTCACTTGACGAATAAGTGTCTTCAAGGTAAGTGTAGAATTGCAATTGTTGACCTATTTAGTTGTAGCAGAGTGTAGATGTCCTATTTGGATTTTTACTTTTTACTTTTTGTGTGCTTTTTTGTGTAATTTTAGTTTAGTTTGTAGATTGATAGCATAATTTGTATTCCAGTGGGTAGTTCTGTGATATTATTTTGATTCTTTTGGAAGTCTATTTTGTTGTTGTTTTCCAAGTTGGAATTGATATTAGAGGTGTTGAGTTGGAATCTGGTTGCTAAGTAGGATGGCAATTCCAATTTGGTAGTTAAGAAGTCGGTTAGGTTGTCTCTCCCAATTCGAGTAACCACCAAGGCTCTAGCTTCCTATTAGGTTGTTAAGTTGGATTTCTTTTTCACCCACTATTGAAAAGCATCTAGTGCGTGTCCCAACAAGTTGTGCTCTGTATTCTTTCTTTTGTGTAGATGATTGTGCATATGAAGTAGTAGAGTGTGAATATGAGGATGTTGGTTGGTTAATGGGGATGAGGTATCCAAGTTGGAGATGTTGTGATGAAGTGAGTGAGAAGCTAGTTGGATGAGGTGCAAACAATGATAAAATTGCAAATGGTGATTTGTTCACCAATTTGGAGTTAATATGATGAAAATTACATGTCTAATTGGTGCTTAGTGTTGTGGTATTAAAGTGTTGATTGTTATTAAGTAATTTGGATGTGAGTTAATTGGAAATCATGGAATAGGAATTCCAATTGTTGTGTGTGAAGTGTTGCGAGATGGAAACTTAGAACGGATTGAGTTAGTATAAAATAGAACTATTGTAGTGTTGAATTTTTTATTTTTTTTGGTTAGACAAATGGAATTACAATCTGCTTAGCTTAATTAATATAGTTAGGCTGAAGAGATGAACTAGGTATTCCGTAACTAGATCCAAGACGGATCCGGAATCCGGAAACCCAAGTAGATACAACCTATATTATAGAATTCCGGTCTAGAAATCTAGGGGACTGTACGTTACAACAAATGGTCTTCTACCGGGAACGGTCAATAGAATGACGGGTACTTAAACCCCTAACACCTCCATCTTCTCCCTCTTTCTTCCGTAGATGTTAGCACTCGTATAGTTGAATGAAAGAGTGGTGAGTTAGTGATTGTGGTAGGAGGAGGAAAGTCAAGACAATGTTGTCCACATCGGATCTATACTTAGTTACGGATTTTGATGGCGGAGGGAAGTATCCGGAAACATATAGTCCCTGCCGAATGGTTTGTCTCGCCATCCCTACTAAGTAGATCATCTGGAAGTAATTAGAAGACGACTTGATGTGCATAGGGTGTGTCAGATTAATACATAGGTCGTGGACCCTCAAGAATGTGGAGATGATTCAGGAGCTCATCATAGGAGCTCTTAATCAATACGAGTTGATGGTAAAGGGTCGAAATGTAACCTAGATGGATGATGTATGGGCAGATGTCTTCAGATTCTAAAAGAAAGGATTTGGATTAGCCTCCCGAGCAGATAAGTTCAGGACCAGAAAGTTTAAAAGTCTGGCCCATAGGAAGAAGGGGTATGCTATCAATGATTGTAAGGACAAGAGGCAGAGATGGGTGTTAGAATTTCTCATTCCGATCTTGTGTCTAGAAAAGCCTACTAGGGTTATAGTTACAATGGCCAACACCATCTTTAGCGCAATGGAAGGTAGATTGGTACATTAGGGGAAGGTTATTGCGAGCATAGTAGCCAAGCTCGTTGACCATGTAAAAAAAACCAAGCTTAGCCCCATCAGTCCTTATCTATTCCATCTCTACCATCATGTAGAACTTTTGAGTAGTGCGGAGATGATAGAGTATAATACAGAATCTACTATCTTGAAGTATGGCCTCACGAACGAAGTAGAGGTAGATCAGCCGAAAATTGAAGAAGAAGAACCAAAAGAGGAGGAGCAGTTGGTTGATCGTAAGGAAAGGGAGGAGAAAGTCCACCAATCCGACATCACGAGGAAAGCTCTCTGTTCTGGAGAAACAGACGGAAAGTGTTTTGGCATTCTACAAGACCAAAATTGATTGGATATTGTAGATGTAGGATTGCCATGACAACTTGGCAGAGCTCTTAATTGAAATCAGCAAGGAGCTTAATGTTGAGCCAAAGAATGTCCTAGACAAAATAAAGCAATTGCCAAATCCGGATGAACTGAGATGGAAGGACAAGCAGATCCAGAACCTAGAGAAGGAACGAGATAACCTCCAATTCCGGATGAATTAGGCGGATGGAGAGCTTGTAGCGTCAAAGTAGAGAAAGAGGGAGGCTCTGCAGCTTGTCAAGAACTTGTCCAGCTTGGTGGTGAGACCAACAAAAGTCATCAACAAAGTCACTCTCTTCTAAGATCGATTGATTAAAGAGGGACATGTTTCCGGATCAAAGGTAGTGACGATCCTAGTTGACTTTTCAACTGAGATGGAATTCGTTTTGAAGGAGATGCAAAAACTATAGGGGCTCATTGATCTGGACTAAGTCGTGGACTTCAAACAATTTCAGGAAATTCCTTTTGTTACGAGAACTCTGGTTAAGCAAACTTCCTTGGTTCCACCACAATTGCGATCGGAAGGGTTGAGGGATGCCCTTCGTCAATCTACGGAATCCTTCTCGAGTCAAGTACAGAAGGCCATATGGGGGAGTGGGAAGACAGCACCTGAGCCAACAAAGCAGTAGAGCATATCAAGAGATGTGGTACCATTGAAAGTTTTCACCTCTCCAATTGTCCCGACCACCCGGCTCACTATGAAGGATGCTTTCTAGACATCCGGATTACTAGTTCAGAGTGATCTCATTGACCGAATAGGAGGCATGACGAATCCGGCCCAGACCCATCTAGAAAGCCTTGAACACATGATGCAATAGCCCCAACTAAGGAAGGAGAGAACAACAATCACTACAAGAAAATGGGGGTATAAATGACTTGTCCACAATGATTGCCAAATAGTCATTTTGCAGTCATTTTGTAGTCATTGTTGTCGGTGCAGTCATTGTGGACAAGTCATTTATACCTCCATTTTCTTGTAGTGCATCGTGTTGGACGAGACGTCCCCAATTGAAGAAGAAGAAGAAGAAGGAAATAGGGAGGTCTAGATTATGGGAAAGTCTAATGAAGAGGAGTATCAGGTCGGAACGGAAACGGAATCGGAGAAATAGGAAGATTCGCCTCCAATGACACAGAAGATCCAAACCCGGATAATAGTCAAGGTAACTCCGGTGAGGGCACTTATTCGAGCCCTAGCAACTTAAGGTGGTAGTAGTTTGAAGAAGGCGAGGAAGGCAAAGTAGTTAGGTTTCAATTAGTTAGGATTGGAATTTTAGATCTAGAATGGGTTTCCAAGCGTGGGCCTGAGTTCTGGATTTTTAGGATTTGCTAGCGCTTTCTGGATTTCTCAAGAGGTTAGTGGTTGGTCGCCCGGATTTTCAAGTGGCTTTTTGCCTTTTGTGTTTTGGTTTAAGGGGTGGGCAAGTCTGTTGCCCTCTCATTCCATCTTAGCGCTTACAATTGTTTATCTTGTTCTTTTTAAAAAAATCTGAGCCACCAATTGGATATTTAGGATTGAACTGTATACATCAAACTTTGTTGTTTCTAGTGGTGAGAGCGTTGAAGTGTAAGAGGGAGAGAGGAAAGGAGGAATCTGGATTTTAGGTGACTGGATCTGATTTGGAGGGAACGTTTGTGATGTAGATTAGGCTTGTGAATACGATCTTGCACATGGTGCCTTTAAAACACTAGAACAATAATCTGGCAAGGAGTGGTGTGGATGCGAGTCCAGAATCCAAGGAAGGTTCTTTGTGGAGATAAGCAACCTCCAACGGAAGATCCCCACTCTCTGGAAGGTCTGCCAACCCTAAGATCAGTCTAGTGAACAACTAACAATCCCCCATCGTTTCTAGTTGTTGATCTGTCATTGTAGTGGAAGAGGCTAGAGATGGCTTTGAGTGACTTGCCTTCCGGATTGGCCATTTGGGAAGTTGTGAGGGTGTTTTCTTTGTCTGATCTATTACAAAATATTGTCAGGTGTATTTTGTCTAGTTAGAGAGAGAAGAGATTGTGAGGAATATGAGTGGTGAGTCCCTACCCCTCTACAAGATCAAAAGTGGACCCTCTGAGGGTAAAATAGAGGAATTGAAAACCAGTGTGCGAGAAGAGATGGAACCAAAATTCGGAAAAAGGTAGGATCCGGATTGGATTCCGGAAAGATAGAGATCCGGAAGAAAGAAAGGAAGTGGATGGATTGGTTAAGGTGATAATCCGGATAACCTTAGCTTGTAGCAACATACTAGAATCCCCTGGGAAGATATTTCGAGTCATTTTACGACATTTTGGTGTTGTAAGGATACTTACGCCTAGACCATGCGTACAACATGAAGTTGGTTGGTTTTAAGTTGCAAACTCCAATTGAAGTTTGAAGTGTCATTGTAGTGGTGATTGTTGATATTTTTCAAGTTAGGAGATTATGTTTATTTGGGATTATTGAGCAATTGAGTTGGAAATAGAACCCTAATTGGAACTAGAAGTCAAATATCAATTTTCTATTGATATAAAATTTCCATTGACAAGTCTCCCTTGGTTCAAACTTATTATACTAAAGGGTAATTTCCTATTTGGGAATTATTCACTTCAACAAAGAGCTAGGGTCCTCTTGATTTTTATGCTAGACCTTGTATTAGGACGCCTTCCATGATTTGGTGGAACTTGCATCCCTAATCCATTGGTTCGTAGATCATGGTTTTCAAATAGTCTATAGAAGGAGATTTCATGATGCTAGGGAAGATGGAACTTGGCATTGTGAAGATCTATTATCTCTTTGGGAGTGAGACGAGTTTTGAACACTACAAGAGGATTTCTATCCTAATTGACTAAAAATTGACAAAATTTTGTCAACTATATCATCAATTAGGAGACCCTAATTCAAATGCTTAGTTGACAAAATTTTGTCAATTTTCAATATCTTTTAACAAAGTTATGTCAAATTCAATATCTTTTTTGACAAAAATCCTATCAACTTTCTGTTCATGTGCCTCATTGCCATGGTGGATTCTCTCACCAAGTTAGCAATTCCTAATTGTTTGAATCAAATTTTTTGTTAAAAAATTGATCACTTCATTGAAGTTTGTTCCTCTACATAGCTAACTATAATTTTCCCCCAAATTGAGTTGGTCTCATAGCCACTAAGTTTTTCAAGCCTAAAGGCAACAACTGTTGCTATAGGCCTATGACTAACAATCATGAATGATGGAGAGGGAGCAATTTTCTAAGGTGTGTAAGTGGGAATGTATTTGGGTTCAAAATGTATTCAAGGACAAGGCTATTCTATGGTTTCACTTTACACTAGCACTATTGGTTGCTAGGACTTGCATTGTTGGCTATTGTGCACATCTATCTACCTCTATAGCTTCAATCTCAGTATTCAACTACATCATGACTACCTGCATACAAATTCTTCAACATTAGTATAAGGAAAACCTAAGTATTAGAAGCAAGTCAATAGCTAATTTTGGTAATCTTTTGATTGTAGGATATACTTGGTATAGAAAACTATGGTATAGAGGGAATCTCTAGCTACAACTTAGAAATTTTAGTGCACATGGAATTAATCGACATGCATGTGGTGACTAGTGAGGACATAGGCATTTAAATACTGCAGTTCTCTAGAGAAGAATCTATAAGAATAGGTAAATTTCATTTAGCTAAGCCCATTGCTAGTCAATACTCCAACCATTTAAAAAACCACGCTATCACCATACTATAATATCTTGAATGTAATTAAACAATCATATGAGTGCATAAATTGGAAGAGAATAGTGAGGATCTAGGCCATCTATGTACATTTTCCTTGAATAGAGCTATCCATTACAACAATACGATTTTCACACAAATGTGTTTATAGCTTTCAAGATAATTTGGGACAAGTTTTAGTAATAGAAAAACCCACCTTTATGACTCAAGTTCGTCAAATTCTACATTTGAAACAATGCCAAATAATGAATTGCTAATACACACCATTCCTTACCGACAATTGCAAAATTTCATTCTACTTCTTTTCTCCTCCACTGAAGCCTTTGTTGAAATTACAAGCCAAAAATATGGGGTTCATGTTCAGAGCTTCAAGCTTCTCAACAACAAATCCATAAAACTGCATGCCAACTTAGAATCCAATTAATGAAATCAACACACACTAATGACACTATACTTATTGAGCAGAATAGAATGACATCAAAATCGGCTTCAATGAGCAAAACTCACTTTCCAACTCAAAGAAATCTCATATGCAAAAAATAAGTAGTAACCAAAAGAACATAAGTCTCTCAAAAAACAACAAATGTTAGTGCATACATGAAGTATAACAACTGCATTCTATTAAAGCTACAAGTTTGGTACAAGGAAGTCACCTAAAGTAGATGAAGCTCTTCAAAGTTTTGTGCCTTTCATTGAGCATTGCAAGCCATGCGAAGAAAGTCTACATTGGTCACTCAAGGAATTTCAATAGGAGATTGAAAACTTAAGAACAATCCCAAACAGCTTCATTCCTCAGGTTCTTTGTAGAAGAGATTCTCCCCCTTAAACATACCAGTTCCCCTTGTTACTTCATAGTTTGCTGACCAAACCACACTTGTATCTATGACATACAGTCAAAAGTGAGTTCAACATAAATTCTCTAACCTACAATAATAAGTAAAGAAAAGAGAAAATCCAAGAATTTTCCTAATAATGAATTAGGCAATAGAACTTCAAGAATATAGTACAACTTGTACTTTTGGGAAACATTGGCAACACCAGACCTACGGAAATTCAAGTTCAAAACCAATGCTTTAATCCATGTTCCACTTGGCTCCTTGGACCATGCATCTATAATTCAAAAAATTTCATTCAAACATATACCCTAATCCAACAAAGATTGCTACATATCAATGTTCCATTCATGGAAAGTGCCTTGGTGTCATACGCGTGTAGGAACATAAGTGTCCTTAAAACACCAAAATGTCGTAAAATGACTCAAAATGTCATCCGAGGGGATTCTAGTATGTTGCTAAAAGCTGAGATTATCCGTATTATTGACTTAACTCATCCTTCCACTTCCTTTTTCTCTTCCGAATCTCTATCTTTCCGGAATCCAATTTGGATCCACTCTTTTCCAAAATCCGGTTGCGTCCTTTCTCACACAATGGTTTTCTATTCCTCTATTTTACCTTCACAAGGTCCACCTTTGATCTTGTAGACAAGTAGGGATTCACTACTCGTATTCCTCACACTCTCTTTTCTCTCTAATTACACAAAACTCCCATAACCATGTGTTGTAATAGATTAGGCATAGAAATACCCTCACAACTTCTTCGATGTCCAATCTAGAAGGTAGGTCACTCAAGGTCGTAACCAACCCTTTCCACTATAACGACAGATCAACAACAACCGAAACTAATGGAGAATTGTTAGTTGTTCACTAGACTGATCCTAGGGTTGGCAAACCTTTCAGAGAGTGGAATGGGGATCTTTCTGTTGGTAGTTGCTTATCTCCACATGGAACCTTCCCTGGTATTCTGGACTTGCACCCAAATCACTCCTTGCTAGATTTCGTTGCAGTGTTTTAAAGGCACCACACGCAAGACCATATTCACAAGCCTAAACTATGTCACAAATGTTCCCTCCAAATCTGATCTAGTCACCTAAGATCCAGATTCCTCCTTTCTTCTCTCCCTCTTATACTTCAACACTCTCACAAGTAAAAACAACAAAGTTGGATAGACACAAATCAATTCCTAAATATCCATTTGGTGGTTGAGATTAAAGAAAGAAAAACAAAATAACAACTATAAGCGCTAAGATAGAATGAGAAGACAACCAACTTGTCCTCCCTTTAAAATTCAAAAATCCAAAGGCAAAAAGTCATCCGCAAATCCAGGCAACCAACCACAAACCTCCTGAGAAACCTGAAAAGTGCAATGAGATCCTAAAAATCCGAAGCCCGGGCCCACGCTTAGAAACCCGGTTCAAATCTAAAATTCCAATCCTAACTAATTGAAACCTAACTACTTTGCCTTCCTGGCCTTCTTTGAATTGCCGCAGCCTTAAGTTGTTGGGGCTCAGACGGGTGACTTAGTTGGAGTCATCTTGATTGTTGCCCTGGTCAAAATCTTTCGGATCTTTGGTGGTGAATCTTCTTCTTCCTCTTCATCTTCGTTTGTTTCCATTCGAGCTTGGTACTCTTCTTTGTCAAGCTTCCCAATGAATTGGACCTCCTCCTCTTCCTCCTCCTCTACGAGAGAAGTCTCATCCAACACAATGGTTGTCTTCTCCTTCTTGGGTTGGGGCTATTGCATGTGTTCAAAGCTTTCTAGATGGGTCCGAGCCGAGTTCATCATGCCTTCCAACCGATTAATTAGATCACTCCAAATTGGTAATTCGAGTGTGCCTCGAGCCGTAATCTTAGAAATCACCTTGTTAGTATTTATGAGGGTATAACTAAATAGAATTTTTCAAGACTTCTAATAGACAAAAAGGATTAGAACCCTCTTAGCCTAAACAACTCAGTAAGACTAAGAGGATACTCCAACTAATCCGTAATGGGATCCAGGCCGAATCCAGATTCCGGAAACCCGGATAGCGACAGTCTACTGTCTAGACTTCTCGTCTAGAAATAGGGACCCATTACGGGTAAATGGTCCGCTTTAGGAACAGTCGGTATTTTGACGGGTACTTAGCCTCGCCACTCCCATTTCTTCTTCCTCTTTCTCCACAACTGTTTTGTGCCTGTCTAATTGAGTGAAAGAGTGGTGAGTTAGTGTTCGGGTGACAAACTAGAGTATACGCAACTTTCTGAGCCGTGTGAGATGGCGGAGGGAGATATCCAGAAGACTTTGGTCACCGGTCGGATGGTTTGTCCAACCATTCCAGAAAGGTTGAGAGACAGATCCCAGCTAGAGGATGACCTTAGTGAGATAGGGTGTGTCGGGTTGTTCATGTGGCCATGGACTGTAAAGAACAACCGGATGATCCAGGAGTTGATAGTAGGAGCGTCAAACCAGTATGAGCTGACGGTGAGAGGAAGGCCTCAAACCTGGACTGATGAAGTCTGGGCTAAGGTCTATGGATTTCCCAAGAAGGGATACGGCTTAGCTTCCCGGACGGACAAGTTTACGGTCAGAAAGTTCAAGAACGTTGCCCATTCTAAGGAAGGGTATGCGATTAGTGACTGCCTAGATCCACGACATAGGCATGTCCTAGAGTTCCTAATCCCTATCCTATATCTGGAAAAGCCTACCCAGGTTACGGTTACGATAGCAAACACCATATTTGGTGCTTTTGAGGGTAGACTAGTCAGTTGGGGCAAGGTGATTGGATCCGTCATCGCCAAGCTTGCCGCCAACGTGGGAAAGGGAAAGACTAGCCCCATAGGGCCGTATCTTTTCCATCTCTACCACCACGCAGAGCTTCTTAGCAATGCGGAAATGGTGGAGTACAACACCGGAGCGACCATCCTCCAATATGGCCTAACAGAAGAAGTGACGGCGGAGCAGCCGTCGATGGAAGAGGAGGAGGATCTGGAAGAGGACGAGCAACCTTTGGAGCGGAGGCACCGGAAGTTGACGGATCCGACATCACGGGGAAAGCTTCCGGCTCAACAGAGGATCTCCGAAGAGGAGGAAGGAAGCATATCCGGGTTCTTCAAAACCGGATTCAACTGGGTACTCCAAGCGCAAGAGTACCACGAGAGCCTGACGGATCTGCTCAGGAGGATAGGCCAGGTGTTGAAGACGGAACCGGAAGACATCCTTAACACGTTGAAGAAACTTCCTAATCCGGAAGTCCTCAAGCGGAAGGACAAGTAGATCGTAGCTCTGGAGAAGGAGAAAGCGGATCTTCAAGCAAGACTCAGTTGGGTGCAAGGGGAGATGGCTATAGCGAAGCAAAGGGAGAAGGAAGCCCTCCAGTTGCTAAAGAACCTATCCAGCTTAGTAGACAAGCTGGCCAATATGGTGATGAAGGTGGCTCTAACCCAGAGCCAGTTGATCGAGGAAGGGCACCTCACCGGATCCAAGGTCGTCTGGATACTCGTGGACTTCTCCTCACGGATGGAGCTCACACTAAAGGAGATGAGGCAGCTGCTTGGACGGATCGACCCCAATCAGGTAATGGATTTCTTCAACTTTCCGGAGATACATTTCGACACAAAGACACCCGTCAAGCTCACCGCCTCAATGCCGCTACCTTCATAACCGGAAGCCCCGCGGGAGACTCTTCGATACTCGACGAAACCTTTCTCCAAGCAATTGGAGAAGACAATCCGGGGGAGCGTGAAGTCGGCACCTGAGCCAAGCACGCAGCCGGATACTAGACGGGAGTTGGCACCTCTAGAGATTACGGTGTCTCCACCCGTCCCAATGTTCAACCTTCCGGAAAAGGAGCCGTTGCCGATACCTCACACCCAAGCCCGTGGTCAACTGATAGAGCGGATTGGGGGGTTGTTGAATCCGGTCCAGTCTCATCCGGAGGAGTTCGAACATATGGTGGAGGAGCAGCAACCAAGGAAAGAGATCGAGCCTATCATGTTGGATGAGACATCTCCAGGCGAGGAGAACGAGAGGGAAATAACTCAGATTGAGAAATTTGAGGAGGAAGAGTACTGGACCGGATCGGAGGACAAGGAAGAAGCAGAATACTCTCCTTCGGAAATGCGGAAGATACAGACCCGGGCGACATTACGGATGACCCCCATCAAGGCCACCCCGAAGGCAACTCCAAGGTTGTCTACGCGAGCACTAGCAAGTCAAGGCGGGAGCAGCCAGAAGAAAGTGCGGAAGGGGAAGTAGATAGGATCTTTCTTTAGGTAGATAGTACTTTAATTTTGAATCGGATTTGGATTTCCAGATGTAGGACCAGGTTCCGGATTTGTAGGATCTCACTCTTTCGGATTTCTCAGGGAGTTTGTGAGTGGTCACCTGGATTTCCGAGTGCCCTTTTTGCCTTTTTGGCTTTGGTTGTTTTGAGTTTTAAAGTGAGGGGCAGGTTTGTTGCCTCTCATTCCATCCTAGCGTTATAGTTTTGTATTTTGTCATCCTTATTTTAATTTGAGCCACCAAGTGGACCCTCAGGGATTGATCTATCGTATATCCAGCTTCCTTGTGTTTCCGTGTAAGTGTGTGAAGCGTACGAAGAGGAGGAGGAAAGGAGGAATTCGGATCTGAGGGGACTTGGATCTGAGTGTTGAGGAATTGTTATGTAGTCCAGACTTGAGATTTTGGTCTTGAGCACGTGTCTTTAAACTCCTGGAACGGGAATCCGATTTGGAGTGGTGTGGGTGCAAATCCGGAATACCAGCGGGGGTTTCTGTGTGGAGATAAGCAACCACTAGTGGAAGAAAGCTCCATATTACTTACCGGAAGATCAGCCAAACCCTAGGATCAGTTTAGTGAACGACTTACAATCTCTATCTTAGATCCGGTCTTTGTTGGTTTATCGTTGTAGTGGAAAAGTTTAGAGGCCGCTCTGTGTGACTTGCTTTCCAGATTGGCCATTTGGATAGCTATGAGAGTGTTTCCAGGCTGATCTAATGCAATACTTGGTCTAAATGCGGTTTGGGTAGTTTAGAGAAAGAAGAGAGTGTGAGGAATACGAGTGGTAAGTCCCTACCCCTCTATACAATCAAAGGTGGACCCTCTGAGGGTAAAACAGAGGTACCAAAAACCAGTGTTTGTGAGTGAAGTGACGGATCCGAAATCCGGAGAAAGAGTGAATCTGGATTAGATTCTGGAAAGAGAGAGCTTATGTTGGTAGAACGGATAACCTAGGCTTGCAACAACATACTAGAATCCCCGGGGATGATATTTCGAGTTAGTTTACACGTTTGGGTGTTGTAAATGGTATTTACCGCACGCTACGCATACGAAAGAGTGTCTGGACAACGTTGTCGAAAAGAAAGGCCTTGACTTAGAAAAACACTAGGCTTTTAACTGCAACTAGATGTGGCCCAAATAATGGAAGATCCCGTGGTCAAATAAAATCACAAATATAATAATAAACTGCGGATGATGCCATATGAACCAATGTAAAATCATAACTCCACATATTCCTCACAAGTTGTCATGGAGTCTCAATATAAATCATAAGTTTCTAAAAGATAGTAGAAAAAAAAAGCATATCTTCCATAAACTCCCCTTGGAGAAGTGTCTAATACAAGAATGAGTGCCACAGCCGCTCTACAACTTTAAACTAAAAGTGTGATATGTCCCTGAAAAGATAACAAAAAGTTCTACAACCTCTTCAAAATTCACTCATAATTAAGATATTGTCCGACTTTTATGCTCGGTCAAAATTTACCCTTCCCAACTCAAAGGCAACTCACCTATATTTCACTCCCAAGCTCATAATTTTCACATACTAACTCCAAAATAAGAAATTAATATCATTTTGAAAAGCTAAAAGAAGCATCTATAACCTCCCTAAGTTTCACTGAAAACACAAATATTGTCCCACTTTCATAGTTCTTCAAAGTTCACTCTCTCGAAAATCTGAAAGTAGTTTTTCATCTCTTCACTCTCAAGCCCATAACTTTCACATACTAACTCCAAACCAAGAAAAAAAATATATTTTGAAAATTTAACATAAGCATCTATAGCTTCTCTAAGTCAAACTCAAAACTAAGGTACTGTCCATCTTTCATAGCCCTTTAAAGTTCACTCTCTTGAAAACAAAAAGTAGCTCTTCACCCTTTCACTCTCAAGCCTATAACTTTCACATACTAACTTCAAACGAAGAAAATAAAACCATTTTGAAAATCTAACATAAGTATCTACAACCTCTCTAAATTTCAGTAAAAAATAAAGTATTGTCTACCTTTTATAGTCTACCAAAGCTCACTTTCTTGAAAGTTTGAGGCAGTTGTACAACACTTCACTCCCAAACTCATAATTTACACATACTAACTCCAAACTTAGTGAATGATAGCTTTTCAGAAACACAAAAACAAGATACACAAACTCGCAAAAATTTCATTGCAAAAACCTCCATATACAAATTGCAATGCCTTTCTAAACTGACAGGTTTTCCAAAGCAAAACAAAGAGGAGGAGGAAGATGACCCTCCATCTCATCCGCCACCTCAAGCTCCATGCCATCCACCTAAACTAGTGGATTTTGGCCACTAAGATGCTACATGGGTCATAATGCACCCATGGATCACCTCTTATCCTCGATAAGTCTATCCACATCATCTATGTAGACTTCTAATTCATTGAAACAATCACAGAAAAGGTAAAACAAGCTTTACCTTTTATTTTTACAACTTCAAACAAATTAACGAAAATATTAAAACATCTTCAAGTATAGAAATCAAAGAATTAAATGTTCGTCAAATAGAGGTAAAAAAAAAGAGTTCAAGTGGAGTATGACCCCATTTGTTTTTGAGACTCTAGGAAAAAAAACTCCAATTTAACAAACAATTATGTATTTTCACATAATGAACGCATTTACAATGCGACAACGTTCTTCACACTGAGCTAGATGGTCGGGAAAGTTGGCAAGGCGGAAATTTATGGGGGTACCACATCTCTTGATACGCTCAATGGCTTCGGCGGCTCAGGTATTGTATTCCCGCTTTCTTGTATGACCTTCTGAACTTGACTTGAAAAGGGCTCTGTAGATTGATAAAGGGCATCTCTCAACCCTTCCAATTGTGGTTGTAGTGGAATCAATGGAGTTTGCTTAACCGGCGTTCCCGTCATGAAAGAAAGTTTAGGAAATTGTGTGATGTCTATGATTCGATCCGGATCAAAGCACCCCAATAGTTGTTGCATCTCTTTCAATACAGATTCCATCGGGATTATAAAATCAACTAGGATTGTCAGTATCTTTGATTCGATTCGATGCCCTTCCTTAATCAATTGATCTTAGAAGAATGCAGCTTTGTTGATGACTTCAGTTGGTTTCTCCACCAAGTTGGACAAGTTCTTGACAAACTTCAGGGCCTCCTTGTCTCTTTGCTTTGATGTTGCAAATTCTCCATCCACCCTATTCACCCAGGTTTGGAGGTTATCCCATCCTTCTTTAGGATTCCAATTTGCTTGTCTTTTCGTCTTAGCTCATCTAGTTTCGACAGTCGCTTCACTTCGTCTAGGACATTCTCTAGCTCAACTTTGAGCACTTTGCTTATTGCAATCAGAAGTTCCCCCATGTGGTCGTGGTGCTCTTGCACTTGCAATATCCAATCAATTCTGGTTTTGAAGAACACTAAAACACTTCCCGTTTGCTTCTTCATAACATTCTCCAGAACAGGAAGCTTCCCTTGTGAAGCCGGATTGGTGGATTTTCTTCTCCTAAGACCAACCAGCCGCTCTTCTTCTTCCAGTTTTTCTTCTTCAAATCCTAACTGCTCCGCCTCAACTTTGCTTGTGAGGCCATACTATAAGATAGTTGATCCAATATTATACTCTATCACCTCTACAATACTATGAGCCCCAATTTGTCACCAAGGGCTCACTTTTTTTTTTTTTTGTATTTTGTCATTTTAATTGCACTTTATTATACAAAAAAACCCTAAAAAGAGTGTAAAACCAAAATAGGAATGTCACATTCCAATATAGTATTTGGTCTAGTTTGAGTATGTTGTAGCTAGAATGGCCCAACCATGAGTTGTAAATAGGTTAGAACCCAACTAATCGTGGCAAATGGGTCAATTATTAGTGATGAGCATATCAAACTCAAAATCCTACATGGGATAGACATCTCTAAGCTAAATTTGGTTGAAGGAACCCTAGTGAGGTATAGGAATTAATTCCTGAAGATAGGTTCTAGTTTTCTCATTCCACCGACGAAATAGCAAAACCCCAAATAAGGCTATATTCGTTATATTGAGACCTTTCGCAATCTCAATTTTATCCTTGACTCGAGGATAAATTGTTTTATCTCTTCACTAATACTTTTTATAAATAGGTAACAACACCAACTTTTAGAATTTCATTATAGGATCACTATTTGAGCATTATTTATTTTTTGTTTCAATTACTATTTTTTTAAATGAATTTTTCAATAACTAGCATTTTGTCTCAAAATCTACGAAAAGTCTCAATATAACAAATATGGCCTTAAATTGTTGGCTTGGAGATGTTGAAAATACCAAGGTGGGACTGTGGAGGAATTGAAGGTCTAAAGAGGGTGGTTTGGGGTTAAACCCACACCTGGGAATCAACGGCAAAGTTGGTTTGCCAAGATTCCCCCCGGTGTGGAAGATTCTTTAGCCACGGATAATTAAAGGAGGGGGTGGAAATTGTCTCCCCTGAGTTGATGTATAGAATAAAAATATGAGCCTATACATGTGCCGTGGGATTCCATGGGAGGTTCCACAAAAAGTTTTGGAATTTTCTAATAGTGAGAAGATGTCTTTCCAGACAGTCAACTACCCAAACCTATGATGGGAAATTCTTGGAAATTCCTGGAAATTCTTGGAAATTCCTGGAAATTCTACAGGTGGCAGTAAATTCCCATTAAAAATTAGCATAGCTTCATTTATATTAATAAGCTTCCCCGACAAGTTTTACAACATTCCGATAGTCAAAAGTATCCGAACTTGCAACATTCCCCGACAATTAACGTAAATTAAAGTCCACGGTGGGTTTGACTAGTAGACCGGTGTCGTATTGTAAATGTGTTCATTATGTGAAAATGCATAATTGTTTGTTAAATTGGAGGGGTTTTTTTTCTAGAGTTTTAAGAAATAAATGGGGTTATACTCTACTTGAACTCTTTTTTTTTACCTCTATTTGACAAACATTTAGTTCTTTGATTTCTATACTAGAAGATATTTTAATATGTTAGTTAGTTAGGTTGAAGTTGTAAAAACAAAAGATAAAGTTTGTTTTACCTTTTCCTTATTTTTATTTTTAATGGATTAGAAATCCACGTAGATGATATGGATAGATTTATCGAGAATAGGAAGTGGCCCATGTGGGTATTATGGCCCATGTGGCATCTTAGTGGCCAAAATCCACTAACTTAAGTGGATGGCATGGAGGTTGAGGTGGCGGATGAGGTTGAGGATCATCTTCTTCCTCCTCCTTGTTTTGCTTAGGGAAGCTGTCACTTTGGGAGGGGAGAGCACTTTGTACATGCAGAGTTTGGTAATGAATTTTTGAGAGCTTGTGTATCTTATTTTTGTGTTTCCAAAAAGCTATCATTCATGAAGTTTGGAGTTAGTATGTGTAAGTTATGAATTCGGGAATGAAGTGTTGTGAAGCTACCTCAAACTTTCAAGAGAGTGAGCTTTAAAAGGCTATGAAATGTGGACAGTACTTTGTATTTGAGTGAAACTTGGAGAGCTTGTAGATGTTTATGTTAGCTTTTCAAAATGGGTTTATTTTATTGATTTGTAGGTAGTATGTGAAAATTATGGGCTTGAGAGTGAAGTATAAATGAGCTGCCTTTTAGTTGGGAAGGGTGAACTTTGACCGACCATAAAAGTCGGACAGTATCTTAATTTTGAGTGAATTTTGGAGAGGTTTTAGAACTTTTTGTTAGCTTTTCAGAGGCATATTACACTCTTATTTTGGAGTTGTATAGCGAATGTGGTACTCAACAAACTATCAAACACTTCTTCAAGGGAAGTTCATGAAGGATATGACTTTGTTTCTATAATTTTTTACCATGCATGAAGTATATTGAGATTCCATGACATCTTTGGAGGGGTGTATGGAAGGGTGATAGTATTTTGGTTCATATGACATTATTGGGGGGATTTATTATTATGTTTGTGACTTTGGCTACGGGATCTTCTATTATTTGAACCACATCTAGTTGCAGTTAGAAGCCCCGCGTTTTCCCAAGGCAAGGCCTCTCTACTCGACACCGGGAGCATACGAAAGCGGAATGGAGTGCAAGATAGGTCTTTTCTCACTCCCCCAAACCTACTTAGGAGCCTAGGCTAGTTACTTTTGCTAGAAAAGTCAACCCCCCAAAGTTGAGATTTTTCCCAAGTTTTGGCGTTAAGTTGACGCTAGGTTTCATTGTGATTTTGAAGATAGAAAAGGGGAGGGGGGTTCTTCAAAACTAAAAATGGCCTTTTGAAGCCAATGGTGCAATCTGTTTGCGATTCGGAGTTAATCTCCAAAAGTTAGCTTTGTGGGCTAACGTAGGATGAAAACCTTGAGTTTTGGATGAAAATCCAAGAAGATAAGGTTAACTTAGATGAACGAGGAGAAGTGGGTGCCCGGGAAAGAGTATAAAAGGGCACCCCTTCTCCTTTCTCACCACCACCTTTTGTGTAATTGAGTCCGTTGGGTCCAATTGATATTGGAATTATGGTATTTTAGCCACAAACCTTGCAACAGTGTTTTTTGGGCACTTTTGGCCATTGTTGTTGTTTTTGGAGCTTGCAAAGTTTTTCGTGGGTCCCTTGCCCTCTCTTTTTGATCAAGAATGGCACTAACCCTTCCAAGCTTGAGCTCAGAAGTTTGTTTACCTTACCTTGTTACTAGAGTTTGTGTACGTTTACTTTGGTGGGTCCCTTCCGGCCACCTTTTTTGTCTTTTTGTTGTACTAACCCTAGAGCAACCCCCTAAAAGACTAGCAATGCAGCTTTGGGAGGCCTTTAGTGCGAGTCGTTGATGTTATTAACATGTATTGCTAGCCTTTGAGTGTCCAAGGCAATTTCTTTGTCTTTTGTCCTTGCCCCCTAACCGGTGACACATCATTCCTTATTGAGAGAAATGAGGGTGTGAGGGTAGTGGGTCCTGTCCATACAACAAAGCTTTGAACCCTTTAGGGATGAAAAGTCTTAGCAACAAGATAGAGAGGGAAAGTACGGCGAAACTTAGAACCCCCTAAGAATGAAAAAGTCTTAGCGGTGTGTTAAAAGGAAAACAACGACGAAGCTTTGAACCCTCTAGGGGTAAAAAAATCTTGGCAATATGTTAAAACCACCTTGTGGGAAGACCATAAGACCACGTGGCCCTTCACCTCACAAGGTTTAGTTCCCAAAATGTGTTGGGAATAAACTAAGGTTTAGCCCTTAAAAAAGAGAACTAGGGATTAGAGGTCAAGAGGACTAAGTAGGATGGCTAGGAGATAATAGGATAGAGGTCCTCGTCCCTGCAAAACCAAGGTCCCTACATATTGGCCCCATTCTTGTCCACCAAAGCCTTAGAAAGTAGCATAGAAATTAGACAAGCCCAGCATCCTAGCACCCAACACCGAAATTAACACCAGAAATTAGACAACCCAACACCCATGCCCTAATCGAAGTCGGGTACCAAGCAGCCGAGGCCAAGTCCAATAAGCAATTGGGGCCAAGTATCAGTCAGCCACTAGCCAACTGGCAACCAGCAGTTATGGGAGCTGATCGGAGTTAAAGGGGGACTAATTCGGGGCAAGGGCTATGGCTCCAAAATTAAGCAGGGAGGGAGAGAAAGGGGATCACTAGGCAAAAGGGAGGGATGAGGTTCCAAAATCAACAAAGAGGTGGGTTCCAAAATCAGCTAGGGAGGGGTTGGGTTCCAAAATCAAGCTAGGGAAGGAGAGAAGGGACACCACTCTAGGTCCCTACCACTCTAACATAACCTTGGGGTAGGGAATCCAACTCCCTGTCTCCCACAAAACTTCACCACAATAGAAAAAAAGGAGCAAAGAAGGAGGGAACAAGGATGGCATAAGGCCGGAAGAATGAGGAGAAATAGTGAAGGGAAGGACCATTTGAAGGTGAAGAGTAGAAGTGGATAAGATAGGAAGGGAAATCTCCAAGATTAACTTAGGCCTTAAATTAGAAGTAGGTAATCACCTCGAGATTAAGCCTGGGGCGTAAGCGTAGGACGTAAGCATAGGACATAAGAAGTAGGATGTAAGAAGTAGCTCAATTTGGAGAAGGGAATGATGCATACTTAAGATTAGCTTAGTAGGAAGGTCAAGGGTTAGTTGGGCCACCTTCGAGTGTGGGAGGAAAGAAAAGGAGGGATGAGGAAAGGAGAAGAGAAAATCGACAATTAAATTCTTGTACCAATTTATTTTATGATTAGAATGGTGGTTTGTTGTCTCAAGGCACGGGAGTTCATGGCAGAGGAGGTAGAGCTTCCGATGGGCACAAATAGCAACTCAAGTTCCAAGGTATGAGTTAACCTTCCTCAAACTTCCCCTAGGGCTCTAACTAGGAGTTGCTAGCTTGGGCCGAGGCCCATCCTTTGGTCAAGCCCTCGAGACCATAGGTCAAGTCATTTATTAGGGTAGAAACCTCTAGAGGAGGTACGTAGCCTTCCAAAACCCTAAGGCACATCCAAATCGGAGTTAAAGTGAGGAAGTTATGGCCAAATGAAGTTTAGGAGCAAGTTGGATGAAGAATAGCTAAACTCCGGGTTAGACAGGGAATTATCCACATTAGAAGGAGGCTCCCACCTAGGGTTCAGGGCTGAAGAAAAAAGTCAATTCCGAGTTGTAAGTTAGGAGAAATTAGCGAATGAAGTTTGGGTAAGGCTCGGATGAAAGTTCAGTAGAAATCCCCGATCAGGGTCCAATTCCAGATCTGGGTAGGTGCAATCCTTGTGAACCATACCCCCAAATTTTGGATCTTTCTAAATTGGGGAGCTAGGTGTAATTGATGGATGAAGTTCGAGGAACCGAGTAGTAGTCAAACTTCATCCAACCATAACTTTGGCTAGGAAGGTCGGATAGGGGCAAGTCTTATATTTTTAGAAATGGCACGAGATTAACTAGAGAGTTCTTAGGATAATCCGACTCTGGGTTGGGTCCCACCCAAATCATCCGGCGGGCCCTCCGTCTAGTTAGCCCAAAACATCGGAAGTAGTTTAAACAAATCTTGCAATTGGGGGTCACTTACGCACTAGGTAAAAAGATCCATTGCTTGGAAGGCACAGTGGACCATGCTTAGACACCCAAAAGTAGGAGCCACTTAGTCGAAACCCAGAACTTGGTTGTGTTCGTGAATTACCAAGGGTGGGTAATTTGGCGCTTACAATTACTCAAAAGTTATGCCTGGTAATAGAAGTGGAACAGGTAGGGATTGATAGAATTGGTCTTCGCCTTACTTAGATTGGCAGTGAGTTTGAACACCACACCTGCAATAACCCTCCCCCAATGTACTAATCTCCCCTCCATTGCTCCAAAGATGGTATTGGCCATGAGGACTTTAACTTGAGTAGGCTTTTCCAAATACAAGATCAGAATGAGGAATTCTAACACTTGTTTCTACCTCTCGTCTTTACAGTCACTAATAGCATACCCCTCCTTTGCATGGGCCGAATTCTTAAACCTTCCGGCCATGAACTTATTAGCTCGAGAAGCTAATCCGGATTCTTTCTTTGGGAATCTGTAGACGTCCACCTAAATGTCATCCATCCAAGTTACGGGTCGACCCTTCACCGTTAGCTCGTACTAATTCGGAGCTCCTACAATGAGCTCCTGAATCATCTACTCATTTTTGAGAGTCCACAACCTACATAATAATCCAACACACCCTATATACATTAGGTCATCTTCTAATTGTGTCTGGTCGTTCTGATGAATAGGAATGGTAGGACAGACCATTCATGTAGTGATTGTAAGTTTACAGCTACTCCTCTTCGCCATCAAAACTGTAACTATGTCTAGATCCGGTGTGGAAAGCATCGTCCTCAATTCCCTTTTCCTAAAACAATCACTAACTCACCACTCTTTCACTCAACTACACAAGTACAAACATCTGCAGAAGAAAGAGGGAGGAGAAATGGAGGTAGCACGGTTTAAGTACCCATCATCCTACTAACCATTCCCGATAGTCGACCGTTTGCCACTTTGCCGTAACACTTCCCTAGATTTCTAGACCGAAACTCTAGAATATAGGTTGTCTCTATCCAAGTTTCTGGATTACAAATCCATCTTGAATCTAGTTACAGAATATGGGGCAATGCAAGAAAGACCGACCATTTTTTGTAGCATTTGGCTTTTTGCTTGTTGTATTGTGACCTATTGGAAAAAAATATTTAAAAATAAAATAAAATATGGATAATTAGTATAACAATAGAAATACCTCATCGCCAAAATTTGAGGCATAAGAAAAATGTGGGTCAAAAGTTATTTACAAAATAGAGTGACACAATTTTTGTAGAAAATAGACACTTTGACATTTTAATTTGTAAAAAATAGGGAAAAGAATTTTCCAAGAAACTAAAAATTGTCAATTTGGGAGGATTTCATGATGAAGAGATTTCCCCAAAAAAATGAAAGAGAAACCATCTTCAATATTCACAATGATGCACACAAGGGACCCCTATTTGCATGCACGTGGAAGATACAAAAATAATGATTTTTAAGTGCCCTTTGATAGGCACATGCTCGCCTAGTATGGGAATAGCCCATAGAATTTTCAAGCCTACTTCATTAATTTTGGATACTCCACAGTATTAAAAAACCCTAAACCCCCAAGTGTGACAAATTAGCAAAATTGAAATTTCATTATATAAAGTTTTTTGAAAATTTTTGAAAAATCATGAGAAAAAAATGAACCCAAGAAGTGGCCACTTTGTAATGCAAAAATTTGGATGGAAAATAATCCTCTAAACTCACTAATTTTGGCCAAGATTTTCATGATGGACTCAAACATTTGTCATGATTACCCAATCTATGTCCAAGATTTGTTGGTTTAGTCATGAAGGAAGGCTAGAGCATGCCTCCCCACCAATTTCCACACACCAAATGCCCACTATCAACTTTGATGGCCCTACATGGTGGTGCTAATCATGACATGGACAACCTCATACTCACCTCAAGTAGTACTAAAATTCGTAAAAAAACTCAAAGCCATTTGATGGGTTCAATTCTCTTGTAATGAAGGAATCTCATTAGCACCAAATTAGTCATCTTCAATAAAAATTTCAAGTACATGGGCTTTATACTCCAAAAGTTATGGCCAATAACAACTCCGTCACTCCAAATGTGACGCAAACTAGGACTAGTCTTTCTTACAATTACCCATACATGATTCACCTCGTCAGCCTAAGTATAATACTTAAGCTAAGAGGGTTCTAATTCCTTTTGCTTAGCCAAAAAATTTGAAAATTCACTACCATAATAATTCTATCATGTACTAACTTAGCCCATTCCAAGTTTCTGTCTCGTGACACTTGGTATTAACCTTCTCATAAAAGGCTTTCAAGAACTAAGGTTAGACTAAGCATACGTTGGTTAAAGCGAACTTACTTCAAAAAGTATACTCTTCCTTGAGTCATTCTTTCCAATAATAGCATGCACCTGCATCATCAGAAGACGAGGACTAGTATCTCCATTACTGAATCATAAAAACATTTATAAATTTTGCTAGTCATTGCTCGCATAAATGAAGGATGGAAAATTGTGAATGGCAGTCATGAACATGGTTAGTCCCCCAAAATATTATTTAGTTGTCTAAGTTGAACAACGAGACATTAGCGCAAATTGAAACTGCATTTAAAAATGTGAGGAAGTCTAAGACTAGGTCGAATGCCGTGCATAATCATGTCCACACATTAATATCTAAGACATAGAAAGTCATGAGACCCATGCT
>OY987264.1:16842724-17071549 GCA_963920665.1 Straminergon stramineum | reverse complement strand
AGAATATTTCTTGTTGACCTTTGGATACACCTTTGTCATAACAATTGGTCGTTGTATAGCACAGTGCTCAAGGCCGCCTTTCGGTCTTTTTTAGCTCTTGTGAACAACTTTAAGTTCACCGTTCTCCCCCTATGCTTGTCGTTCCTGCTACTGTTTGGGATGGCTACCATTGCCACCCTCCAAACACAAAGTCCCTTCAAATTCAAACTTGAAATCAATGGCACACGAAAATCATATACGATGATAAAAATTGGATCTTCAACATTAGTGGTATTGCTTAGGGTTTTGTGCCAAAGAACAAGCTACCAAGCACGCAAGCCACACAAAACCAACAAGCATACCAAAATCTTCAGAAATTTACAAAGAAATCAAAAGTGGAAGGAAGAGTCAAACCATAACCCTAGTTCTTAAGATTTTGAAATGTAGAGATGCGAAAAGGGAGGAAAATATTGTGTTCAAGAGTGTTGTGGCGAAGAAGAGAATGTGGCCACTAGTTCTCCACATGGACAGAATTAAAATATTGAATTTGTAATGAATTGACAAAAAAAATGACTAAAAATGAAGGAAATGTCTGAATTAACGGAAATTGCAAGCTCGGAAGCCTGCTCGTTGGTTCAAACAAATCTTCATCAATTCATTGTCATACAGGATACCATCTCCTTGTAGTGGAATTTCATTAGCCAAATGCTTGGCACTTCAAGTTTAGATAGAACTCATTTCCTATTTGAACCTTTAACACAACACTCAATGTCAAGGTTGCAAAAAAAGAATTGCAATGTTTCAATCCTATTCTTCCTATAATTATCCATTTTGTTTGTGTACGTGGGTGTTGCGGTTCCCTTATTGCCTTGCACAATCCTTGCAACACACTTTTTCCCTATAATGGTCTATAAGGCAAAGCAAGCTTTAGCTAACGCCTTGGGCAATCGAGCAATATGCCATTGTGACTCATCACAAGCGTTCTCCTTGACAATTGTCACTTAGTTTCCTTGCATCAAGTGAGGAGACCTAGGAGAACTACATTTACTTCTTTATTTAAGGGAAGTTGAATAGGTGACCCTAGTACTCTTCATGTTCCAATCTTTTCCAATCGCTTAAGCAAATTTGTCTATAACTTTTGATATGGGGCACAAAGTCTTAGACAAATTTTTGGAGATGAAAGTGAAATTGATTTTCCAATTTTTATTAGTACAAAGTTTTTTGAAAAAAGTTAATCTACTACGTTTTACATATATTTCTAGTAAATTCTTATTGAAAATCTCCTTAAAGGTCATTACTTAAAATCTTATGTCTAGGACTATACTTAAGAACTCACTTAAAACACCCCTTTCTCATATAGTGGTTGCACACGTTATCTGCAACATGACATCAAATTCACACTCCCATGCCCGTTGACCATCTTACGCAATGATGTCTCAAAAAACATGATATGTTTTTTGTAAACAACATAAAAAATGCGGGTTTCATATGATGTTTCTTGAAAATTTGTTTGTCCACCTCATCAACCACATGGACCCTCTCATCCATTATTCATCCAAGCCTTAAATGGATGGCGATAATAGAATTGCAATCATTTTAAGAATGACTTGTCTATTATGACTTCAAGGCCTCTAGTCATTTCGAAGTCAAATTTGTCTGGAATGACTTCTTAACAATCATTCTTTGCAGTCATTTATCCCCCACTTTTCTTGTAGTGTCACAACCCCTTTGAAGAACAATGGCCACTATTCATCATCAATAATGATTAGTAACATAATAAAAAAAAATTTATAAATAAAAAATTGAAAGAAAAAAAATTTTTCATTTTTAAAAAAGAAAATTAAATATAATATTTATTTATTTATTTAAAAGTTTTTAAATAGCAGTCTGACGTGGTTACACTATTGCCACATCAGATCTCAAAATTTTCTTGTTTCGAATTTATTTTAATATAAATGTTTTAATAAAAAAAATTTAATTCAAAAATTCTTTAATTGAACTAGCCCACGCTAAGCAAGCCATGCAGTTTGCTGGCCCCCCAAGAGGATTTTTTGAATTGTTTTTTTGAATTGTTTTTCCAGCCAGTGTTCCCTGTTGTTCCGTGTTGTTTGGGACTCACAACCCTTATCAATCGAACTATATATAGTAAGATCATTTTGAGAAAATTAAAATTAAATAATTGTAACTCCTCCAAAATATTAGTATAGCTTATCATGTAGAACTCTATTTTTCACGACCATTGATATATTGAATATTGAATAGTATCATTTTTCTGCAAGCTTCTACAATGAACATTAATGGGATGAAGCCTCAAATACAGTGCAAGTGAGAACATTCAAACTAATGTATGGAACTCAACCGGAAAGGACATTGACCCAGCTTGTCATTCGGGATTTGAGTAACCAAGGCTTGGGATAGAACACAGAATTATTGGCACCGCAACAGTTTTTTCTCCCACATAAGTCTGCATCCTTTATTCTGTGAATTGAAACCATCAATACATTTTCACATAACCGGCTCAAGATCGGCATGCATTTTCTTAAGCAGTACTCTTCTCCCATACAATTCCTATCAACTCCCTGTTCTGCTATTACTCACAAAATAACTCACAATATTCTTGAGGAAAGCACTGCTCTCCTTGCCCACATAAAATTTGCCTTCCGTTTCTCCAGCAACCGACTACTGTAATTCAAAATCCGAGAGAGGCTATATTCCTGATTGCGTCCCTAGATTTGAGGTCCCAATGTCTTATATAATTTTAAGCAAGTGATCACATATACAAACACAAGCTAACATTTGATAGAATCAGAATGATGGCTTGGGATTCTCAGGCGCCGCGTGCACAATGTTGCGAACATCACAGAGCTCCAGCTCACGTCTGCGTGAAGATTTGGATGTTCTGCCGCACCCACGCTTCGACAGTTAGCGGCTTCACCCCCGTAATAATCTCTACGTTGTCACTCTTCAGATCGTTCTCCCCCTTCGCCGTCTTCTTCGCCAACTTCACAAAGTGATCATGATGATGCGGTCCGAACTGCGCCTCCGCAAGCTCATTCTTCACCCACTCCTCCATAGGTACATCGACATACACGACCTCCCGTCCAAGCGCTTTCGCGTATTCCCTGGCGATGGAGTCCCCGTCCAAGCTCTCCGGCCCTACAATAAGATATGCCTTCCCAATGTGCTTCTCAGGATTCACGATCACCTCACAGGCCACTCGCGCCACATCCATCGCCGCAACTGGCGAGATTTTCTGCTTTTTAAACGGCAACCGCAACTCCCCCGATCGCGGAATGGTCTGCGCAGCCATGGTGGTATAAAAAGGATGCTCCAGAAACACCGTCCCGCGAAGCTCCACAACTGGTAACCCCGACCACGCCAGCACCTGCTCCACCAACCAGTGGTACCGCTGCTGCTGACTGGTCGTCTCGTTCGTGATATTCGTGTGGGTCATCTGAGAAACTGTCATCTGGGAGAGGTTGACGAAAAGGGAGACGTTGTGGTACTTCGCAGCGGCGGCTATGGTGATGGAGGCCTGGAGATAGGCGTCGGAAACGGACAAGCAGAAGAAGATGCGGTCGCATCCGTCTACTACGCGCATGGCGTCTTCGACGTTGGTGAAATCGGCGACCACGACTTCGGCGCCTAAGTTGGAGAGAGCTTCCGAGCGAGAGTCGAGTCGGCGGACTTGGGCGCGCACGGGGAGGTTTTGAGAGCGTAGCATTGAGACGAGCTTCGTGCCTACGGAGCCGATGCCGCCACCTGCGCCCGTGACGAGAATGAGCTTCGGGTGGCTGCGAATTCCCTCCGACTGCGCCATGGAATGCTTAATTGATGGTTCCAGCAAGGAGATGGATCGGAAGCTTTCTGACTGCGGTACAGAATTTGAGCTCGACTATCGGATTCTACTACTCTGATTCTACTAGGTACTCTGATATATTCTGCAACTCTGATTCTACTACTCTGATTCTACAACATGCAGCAATCTGTGACTTAGCTAGGCTGGTGCGAGTGGGAATGTTAACTTGAATGTGGAATGTGAACTTGATCACTTCCAAGTCGTCCATAAATGCTATCGATGTCTGTGGGCCGTGATCGAGGTGATGGCGGCAACTGCCGGTGGAGGTCCGTTTGAGTTTCTGCGTAAGTTTCCTGTCCGGCATTTGCGGTCCCACTGTGTACGGGTCTATGGGAAGTATCGTTCGAAACTGGAGCAGTAGAGCCCATTTCAGTCCTGTCAGCTTAGTTACGTGATAACCGACGGAGTTCTTCGAAGCGATTAAAAGGTATGCATACCACCAAAATCGCCCCCAGCCCCAGGCAGTTGCGACCCCTACTGTTGGGCCATCTTGCACTCTAGTGTAGTGAAAAATGTAAAGGGTTGTCTTATGACTTTTTTAGTGTGGAAATTGGGGTTGAAAGGATTGGAATTGGGTTGAAAAGTCACAGTTTTACAACTTCAAGGAAATCATCATGCATTTCACACATTGCAAATGGTTCATTCAATATTCCACACTTTGAAGGGATTCTTTTGGATTACTATTGCCATCGTGGTGTAGGAAGTTCAAAAAACCACATTAGAATCCAAATGGAGAAGAATAGTCCCCCTAAGGACGACAATAGGAAGCAATTCATTTTGCTTTGACCATCTATTATTTATCTTTCCCAAGTACACTACTCTTGTATTCTATGCAAGGGTCATTGGCATTAAAACAACTTAAAGGATGGCTTTTGTAAAAATTATATCAAATTAAGAAGACCATAAAGTTAGGTGAATACCAAATTAAAAAGAATTTAATGTATAAAATATTGGATTGCATATATATTAGAAAAAATTCACAATATGTATGAAAAATTTAAACACTTGTGCATAATTTTCAAAAATTCATACAAGAAGTTTCCTCCAATTAAAATTGAAATTCATTCATAGTATTTTATTTATAATAAAAAATTATTCAATTTCTTTAAAAAAAAAAAGTTCCAAAAATTGCGTAGCTTGTCCGACGATACATGTATTAAAAAAACTCATATAATTAGTTTTTTAATGCTACTATTGTCTTCTCAAAGAATATTCATTTCATGTATATAATAATAATTTTGGATTCCTTGTTAAAAGGGCTACGAGAGTTCTCTACATCAAAACAAATTAAAACCCTTGAGATTGGACTAAAATGCATTATAAGTGATTATTATCAAGGTCACATAATACGAGGGTTATGTACCCGGGGTATCTTTTTTTAATGAAAATTGAGTTGACCAAAGTAAATGTGAAAAAACTATTCTAATGCAAAAATAAAATCTTAAATTTGATCGGTCTATGTATGCACAATAGATTAAAGAGACGACAATGCATTAGATGTCCTACCTTAACCCCTAAAAGATAGTTGTCCATTGAATGGACAATTGAAAATCTAGGTAGGTTCCTATGAAGTCAACTTTGGTCAAATGTTCTTCAAATTCTAACACAAGGCATGAACATATACACTCTTAGTGGGAATTTAATTTTTTTTGGTTAGTTGCCTAGATCAAAAGTTATGATGCCACAAACTTTTCTAGTAGTTGGGGTAGCTTTGGGTAGCATGTGCAAAATACCTCCTCTACTTCTGAAATTTGGCAAATATGTTAAAAATATGATACAAGATGCAAATGTCAAAAAAAATAACCATTTATAGTTTTAAAATCTCACTTTAAGAAGACTTAAAGGCTGTTGGCCCTATTGGGCAAGGTTGAAAAAAAAATTCTTCTAACTTCAAATGTTATAATCTTTCAATCTGTGTGGTCAAAATTTCTGAATTTTTTTTCCACATATTCCCATATTAGTCTATCACAAATTTGTACGTTCAAATTTTTTAAATTTTTTTAAATCATTTTTTTCTCAATGCCCTAAAAAGTGGTAGTTTTTCACAATTTCTATCCGAAATAAGCCTCTGGGCTTTTAGGGGTTAATAAGTAGCTACACTAAGGTAGGAGGTTCAAATTCGGGGGGGGGGGGCATTTATAACTGACCCTATAAAAGGGCCAAAAAGTGTGTGCATGGTCTTGGAAATGGATGATCATTTTTTAAGACAATAAATGTCACAACTTTTGCTTCATTTAAGGACTATGATGAGGTGACAATTGTTATTGTGGTAAGCGTAGATTATTGGTAGTTTGCATGTAATTCAATTCTTCATTAACTTAGCCTTAAATACAAGTGTTGTGAAGAAATTGCAATGATTATTTTTTTAGTAGGAAGTGCTCACTTTAATGATTGACATGAACATGCAAAGCATTGTGTAAATTAGTTTTTGGACACAATTGTCCTCTTCAAAGGCTTATTGTGATTAGTAATTGTTGTAGCTAATGGGTAGGAATAGTGACCTATGGCCATGTCACTTTGAAATATTGTATTTAATTCTCTTTCACTCAATTTTTTTTGAAAAATCCTTAGTCATTGCTTTTGCTTTTCTCACACCACCAAAAAAATTTGGGCTTGTTCCATAGCACTGATTCACACACACAAGTTCATTTCCCTGTAGATGCACACTTCAAGAGCCTCCTACCTCCCTTTAGGAAAGGCTCTATGTCTTTGTTCTTGTAGCATTGACTCCCTTTTGGAATAAGATAGCTAATAAAGAGCTTTATTATCAATGAGAATATCTCCCTTTTATAGCATGGCTTGGTCTTTGAGTGGGGTCATTTTCAATCTTTTATCACATAACTTTAATTTGACCCAAGTAATCCTTGTCAATTGCCACACCTAACTACCTAACCAACCATATATGGTCAATCTAAAATTTCAAGCTCATTTGGGGATGGGCAGTCAAATTTCTATGACTGTTTAAAAAAAATTTACGAGCAATTTCAAAGGTTAACTACTGAAATTTTTAATTTTTCATTGAAAAAGGTAAATACTAGATTTTTGAGAGGTCCTCAAATGCATACATGTATCTTAGTGGAAGAGTAAAGCTTACAAATTTTACTTGATTTCTTGGCTTTGAGCAAAGCTTGCCAATTTCACTTCATTTGAAATCTAAAAAATTGTACTCATCCATTTGCTTTGAAAAATGTTCCCAATGGAAAGAGTAAAGTGTTTCATAATTTTTACAATTGAATATTTAAACATGCAAATGTTGATTTGAAGTTAATTGTGATTTCTACTTATAAAAAAAAATTGCATTTCAACAATTGCAAGGTGGATTGTGTAATAAATGAGTTTGATAGCTCTTCATTTGAACTTAAGGTTTTTGGAAGTGCATTTTATTGTGCTAAGACCATTTGTAGTCTGTCATGTCACCTCTAATCCCTAAAAACTTTTATATGCAAATTTTTGAAATATTGTGGAGAGGAGCACTATACTAAAAATAGAAAATTTACATTTCTCTTGTTATAATCTCACAATATCTATGCAATTTTGCACTCAAAATTGGTGAGCACACTAATAAGCAAGCTCTTTAAACATCTAAACAATTAGATTTTGAAAAAAATGATTTGCTTCATTGGGGATAACTAAAAGCCCATGCTCTTTTTTCATAGTCAAAATACACTTGAAAAGGCTTAGGCACTTAGGGATTAAACAACATCTAAGGAGAAAGAATAGATTTCTTCTTGATGTTGTTTATAGTTTTATTCCTTCCACTCTATACTATCATAATCTACAAGATATTCCTTGATATATTGCTCAATTTTTCTTCTTGTTGAGATCCTTCCTTTAGTCTTGTTGTTTAGGTTAGTCTACCTTGGCTTTGTCTCCAAGTATTGTTGCTCGTAAATTTTATTCTTTGTTGAAATAAAGTTCAATGTAGGTGCCTTCTCCCCTCCTAAAAATTCCTTCATCACATATAGCTTTTATCACTTAAAAGCCTCCTCTAGTTTGGTCCAAAAGCCAATAAGCAATTAGTGTGTACAAGAGGCTCCAACCTAATAGTTCTAAAATGCTTCTTAAATAACATCCAAGAGAAAAGTAACTCCAACCTATACGAAGATTGTTGTAAAATAATGACTTGTTCATTTTGGATCCTACACTTAATCCTTATGTGTTAGAAGGGACATTTTTGGGATGTTGTAAAAATAGGATTTGTGGAATATCAAGTTTGTCAAGTATTCTAATCTTGAAATCTACATGGTGGATTCTCTTATAAATTGTAGATTCGTACTCACCAATAAATTGGCTTCAATCTCAACCGTGAAACTTTCAGTAACTAAGGTAAAACAACCCATTACAAACCAAATGGGGGGTTTGCCCTCTTGTCATTTCTGAAATTTTCTACTTTTTTTTTCCAAAGAAAGTCAAGTGATAGAAATGGCAAGAGCATTTGAAACTATTTTTTTTGACAAAGTGTGAATTTGTTATGAATTTTTGAAGTGTTCAGCCAATCTCAACCTAAAAGAATTTGTAGACTACCCTAAAACCAACAAAAACTGATCTATAACACTCATCTTACTCACCTATTGTGGTCACAATATTTTTTAACACAGAAGACCTAAAAAGGCACTTCCTAAGTTACAATGAACTAACACTAAAAAACTGAAAGTTCCTATTGCAGTCACTAATTACTCCATTCTAGTTAGCTAAGACATTGAATGTAGTCCAAATCTCAATAACTAAAAGAGAACCATAATGGGGTCATTCTTAGGAGTCCACAACAGGTAAAAAGTCCGGAATGGGTTGTTTTACCTTAGTTCTCAAATTATTTTGGATTTTCTAGATCCATCAAAAAAAAAAGCTCCTCATTTATCTTGTTATCTCTGTGACGCTCAAGAGTTAACCCTCAAAGGACAAATCAACTTCCCTCTTGAGTTCTTCATTTCTGAACATATTACAAAAAATTTGAACCTTGAAAGAGACCGTTTGTAGCTAATCGCGGTGCTAATACATACAAAAAAAAAAAAGAATTTAAAAAATACCCTAAAAAAATACCCTAAAATTTGCCATATCCGACATGGGATTAGTGGTGCCCCATCATTTCAGGAATTTTTTTCTTAATTTATTTTTACTTTTTATTTATTTATTTCCCTAATTGCACCGCTGTGGCAGCAAAGTCACAGTCTCTTTCAGGGTTCAGATTTTTTCTAGGCATGTTAGTTGAAAATTCCACTAGTGTCATGGGCTGGGCTTGATATTTGAATTCTTTTTATTTTTATTAAAGGTCATCTTTTGCCTTCAAGTGGAGAATAATATTTCACCAATGTATTATTTTGAAAGGTGGTCCAACTTCTACAGAAAAATTTTAAAATAAAAATTGCCTTTCACATTTGCATGGTTGCCAAATTAGCAACCCTTTAAAAAAATTACATGCAGCGGCATGTGGCAAACCTAGCTCATGAATTGTAAAAATTCAACTAGTAAGGTCCATATATTGTTCATTTAAGAGCTGATTTGCAATTTGGGGTAGGGGGGGAATTTTGTATATTTTTCAATAATTTTTTCTAGAGTCCATACCTTAAGTTAGGCTGTTTGTTTTGTTTTGTTATGTTGAGTTCTCATGGACCGTGCGTCTCTTGAATGCATGCTTGGTAATGTCGGAAAGTCCTAGGTAAGAAGGGGTGCACCGGCTTTGTTTCATGGTGTTTGGACCTATGATGTGAAAGTTATTGAATTTCAAAGTTTTTTTGAATAAAAAAAATTAGAAAATTAGAAAATTACTTTTACTTTGATTTTGGATGTGGCATCAGCAAAGGGCACACTAGTGACAAATGGAATTGGCATATAACGTTAGTTGTTTCATATTTTTGGAACCTCTATAAAATTAGTTATGAATTTTTAAGTTAGAATCACATAGGTCTCAAACAAAAGCAACCATCCCCTAATATGTTCAATGTTAGTACATTGACATATGCAATTATTGCACTTGAAGAAAGAAAAATGCACCTTCGTATTAGAGAATGTTTTTATGACATTGGTTGCTTTAAGAACCTCCTTGTTTAATTTCTAAAGTCCCATGCTTTTTTTTCATTAAGAAAAACTCAAAATTGCCATTTCTACTGCAAAGAGAAAAAAGTTACATTTTTTCCATATATAACTCTAGGAATGTGTGGAAGAAATTTCAAAAACTTTGACTTTGTACATTGCAAGGTATTTGCATTTAAAGTGAAGAAAACAAATTTTTCTTACACCTTGCTTGACTTGATTTTTTGGATTTGAATCTTCTTAACTTAAACTAATAATTTTGAATTTCTCATTTTTTATCTTGAAAAATTGAGTTGAAAGTGGAAAAAAGTTTGAAAAGTAAAAATGATTCTCATTCTTAAAAAAATTATTAAATAGAAGTAGGCCCAAGATTGAAAAAAAACTAAATTGTTAATAGTTCTAAGATGGAATTGATTCACAATAATCCAAATGATGAGATTGTTCTAGCAAGAAAACTTAACCATATGAAACTCTTTTTCTTGAAAAATTGTGGAAATTAATTTTAGAAATGAATATGTTGAAAATTATTTTTTCAAGATGATGGAATGCTTCCTTGTAAAGCAAAAAGTTCCATACCTTTCACATCACTAATCCAAATTGAATAAAATCAAGGCTTCTTGTGTAGACAAAAATCTAATATTTGAGGAAAATAAATAAAAATACAAAAAATTGAATTTTTTGTAATTTTTTGGGGGTGTCTGGCGAACGACTTTGAGACTTAGGGTGTGGAAAAAAATTTGCTTGTGGGCACTGATTGAAATTTAAAAAAATTATATTCCCACAAAGCTAATGTGATTTTGTATCTTTAAAAAAATTCAGAAAATTAAGTCAAAAATTGAGGTCATAGAAGCCTATCCAAAAATCCCAAGAGCCCCTTAAAAGGACTTTGGGACTTCAAGGTTTTATGGAACAACTTTCTTTGAATAACACATATTTTAGAATAAATAACTTTCATAGAAATCCAATAATTTTGCAAATTGTCTTAGTTCTTTTAGACATCTGTATAGCTACCTTTGAATTCGGTTTAATGAATCTTTTCAAAATTTTAAAACAAGGTGTGGTAATGATCTCCTTGTGTAGAAATAATTTCATGATCAAGTGCCCTCATTGAAGTCATGCCTCCCAAAGTATTTTGAGCAAGGGAAGCACCTTTAGACAAAACAAGGCACTTTGTGTCAAACTCTCTTCTATTTGGTAAGTCTAGAATTCATATATAATATACAACTATCAACACAAACAAACCATTAAATTAAAGTTAAAATGAATAAAAATGAACTTTGAAAAGATTCATATATTCCAAGTGCAAATAATTAGCATAATTTGAGTTTGAAAAGTCATTATTCAAAAAATCTGAAAATTTTTAATTGAAAATCTCAATTTTTATTTCATTTAAAAGAATGGTTGATTTTCATCAAATACTTGTGTACATTTTTGTTAATGGTATATCTACATCATTTGCTTACTTCAATTGTTGTAACAATAGTTATTTTTTAGTTTTATATGAGCTATTTATTCCCTCCCAAAACTATACTTGCATAATATATTTTATTTTTTTAATACTTTTATCTTTCTATTCTGAAATTCTTAAATATTCATATTGACATTGAAAGTCATTCCTTTTTTCCTCCAAGAAAAGATATCACAACAAGGCATTCTATGTTATGTTTCTAATCCAATTGAAACCTCTACAAAATTCCTGAAAATGAGTAATCATTTGAATTTCAAAGTTGAAGTTTTTTTACCACAATTCAAAGTATAGAATGATTAGGAATTTTGTTTTATTTTATAATAACCTTTAATTTATATAAGATTTTATTAAAAAATTCAGCTTATTTTGTATTTGTATGAATTTTTGTCACCCTTTCCTTTAATAATTTCAAGTAGTTTTCCAAAAAAATTGAATTTTTTTTTACTTATAGAAGACACATGCTTTCATCTTTACAATTTTTAGGTTTTTATCATAGCTTTATTTTTGGGCGAAATTTCGCCAAATTTGTCAAAATCTAACCATTGTAAGTCTATACCTCCAAAATCTGACTTGTGCAATGAAGTCAACATAGGGGCACTAGTTCAAAAAAAAGAGCCCTTGTTTCTATGATCTCCTGTAAGGGAATTCTTCAAAAAAGGTTTATAATCTATCCAAATTTGGATGATGACTTTCAAAATTGAATGGGAGGTCTTTGTTTTGAATAAAGAGGGTTTCCTCCATGCCTTGGGAAAATTTCCTAGGAAACAATCTTCATTGTATAGTAGGATGTAAAAGTGAGTCTTGTAGGGTGAATTTTGTGTTCAATAGGATAATTGTAAAAAAAATTGCACCCTATTTCGTGACACATTAGTTCTATGATCCTTCGACAATCCCAGAAAATTTGGGGCCTCTGATTCCAAGTATGATTTCCAAATTTCCAAATTTTATCATGGGTGGCAAATAAAAAAATTCCTGTGTTTTCCCGGGGATAAATTCACCCTGCGGGGCCTACGTCGTATGACCACTTTAACGTCCTGCCACCCCCATCGCTTTAGGGTCAATCGGAAAGCACTAAGTTAGAGTATCGATGCACCGTTCGTGCTTGATTTATCACCGTTCTTAGCGGATATCAATCGTATTTTACTTGTATTCGTCCCGTATCAGTATTGAACGAAACTAAGTGTCGTCGTCTTCCTCACGGAGAGGCTGGGCAGCAAGAACGTTGCCGACTTCGCCATCGCCAGCGGCACAACTGCAGGAGCTTGCGTTCTCAACAGCTTCACCACCCCGACTCCAGCCATGGTACGAAGCCTACTCGCACTGCTCCTCTTCTTAGCTCTGATGGGAAGCTCTTCTGATTCCAGTTTCTGGTTGATATATAAGTTAGTGCGGCCTTAGTCTCTGGATCATACTCTTCTGATCCCAATGATGTTTTGTAACCTTGGCACCTCGTGCAATTGCGTAAAATCATCGGATCTGTCTTTCAATTCGATGCGTAAAATAATTTGATTAGTTTCAATGCTCTAGTTGGGGGGTCGAGTAGTCGTCGGCAGAATGAGTGTTAGGGTTTTGGTGTAGCTTTGGGCTTGGGGATCATGGTTGAGAATTGTCCAGAGAATTGACTTGGAGGAGGACCTATTTCACTAGGCAAGATGATAATCAACCTGTGATCGCTCCTGATCAGTGTGTGTCGAATTGGTATGGATGGCTGCAGAGATTTGTTGGGAACCCTAATTATTGTTTTTGTTGATTGGCAGGTTCTTTTAGAATTGGATCCGTTCTTGAATGAGTTGACGAAACTGTATGAGCAGACGAAGAAGTCGGGCACGGTATGGGTCACTTTGAAACGATGTACGCATACTCTTTCCTTAATCCAAGAGTAGAGGATGTCATGGTCTTGCCGTGAATTCGTTTTGGAAGAATGCTGAACGTAGGTCGTTACTTTATGTGCACAATGATGTAGCGTCAAAGAATATTTTCATTTTGTGACGGTTTAGTTTGAATTGTAGAGGAGGCGGAGTTGGAGGAGGAAGCCGACCTACTATTAGGATTCTTTCTCCAGGTTCTTTCTTTGAAGAGTTCACAATTGAAGACCCTGGTCTTGGCTTCAAGGGGCTCTTTAGAAGACTGTTATAATCACAAACCCTACGGAGTGGAGGATAATGCTTTTGTGATAGAACTGGAACTGCTGCGAGTCCATGGAAGCAGTCCCAATTAGGATCTTAATTTTTTTTAAGGAAATTAGGGTTTGTGACGCTGCTGTTTTCAGCTCTTATTTGCGGATGTTTTCTGGTTGTTGCAGCAACTCTTCAGCGGCAGAAGAAAAGGAAAACCAATGCAGAAGCATCCGCTCCGGTGCCTGAACTTTCAGAATTTCGATGTCTAGTTCGTGCTACGGATGGCAAGAAGAAGATTAGCTGCTCTGTAAGATCTCTCATTTTAAACCTAGGAATCGTCTTCTTGTCGACTGTGTTTATACGCTCGTCGATTCGGTGTTTTTGTATTCTTTCTCGGTCTGTTACAAGGGCTTCAGAGAATCTGCCAATGATTTTGGCAGGAGCTGAAGGTTGAACTGTTGAGGCTGTAAGGGTTCTGTAAACGAGGCTTGACTGACATCGGTTCGATGATTGCAGCTCACAGCGAAGGATCACCAAAGATTCCAAACTTCATATGCAACTGTCTTGAAGGCTCACATGGATTCTTTGAAGAGGAAAGAAAAGAAGGACAAAAAGGAGAAAAGGACTACGGCCGCGAAAGTTCCAGTTGCTTAAATACTCGAGGAAAATCGTTGGTAGTCTGGGATAGTCGAAATGCTAGAATGGAATTTTGCAGTGTAAATTTTGAGCTTCGTAGGTTACCATAGCAGGTGTTGGAAGGTTGCGATTGCTAGAAGGTTTCATAGTTAGAATAAGCCAGGCTAGCCAAAACACTCCAATCAGTCCTGGTTGTCACAGGCTCTTTCCCGTGAGGACTTGCAGTCACATGGTGAGTTTATTAATTTGAAAATGCAGGCATTCGATCGCCGAAGTATTCTCACTACGTGCATTCATTGCTGTAAATGTCTAGTTGAAGATGTAAGCACTGGTTCCAGATAACCTTCTGTCATGAGGTGTCGTTCAGTCTTTACGTTGGTAGGGGGATGCAGATTCTGTAACCATGAATTTGGGGGCTAACTACCTAGTTTATGCCATAAAGGCTTGAATTAGGCCATCGCAAGGATGCAGATGCAGGTTTAGCCAGAGTTTGTGCACACTGATGGCATGTCTCACAAAAGGTGATTTCTGGACACCTAGTCATAATGTAAGACAGTTTTCTTTTGTCTTTCGTTGCATTTTTATACTGAAAATCAGACTCGAATCATTCACATACCAATGACATCGATTTGTATGCAGAGAGAGTTCCATTTACAAAGATTTGCAAGTGATGTTCCTAGCTCTCGTTAGTCTGATTTCAGTTGCCGCAAGGTATTTAGTACTTCGACTGTCTTTCAGTTGTGGCAGATCTTATGGGCCATCTATCTGTCTGTACATTTGTAACCTCAAAAAAGAGTGTCAAGTGGGACTGCACTTGCACTTCAGTCCATCAGATGGTGCGTCAACTGTTACTTTTTCATATGCTCCAGATCTTCATTAGGGGTGCCTCCAGCCTCCCTTGTTATCATTCACTCCATATGCTCCAGATGACCCTTCTCTTCACCGTTGGAGTTGTTGTAAAACTTGGCGTTGGGGTGCATGCATTTGCCTTCGCAGCTCCAGTGCCGCTTTCTCTCATTGATGAACCAGTTGTTGATTTGTTTCAGATTTAAGGAACAAATTCGCTGCAGGTATTGCTTCTCTACCTCCTGAACACAACTGTGTGTTAGATAGAAGTACAACATAATTTCTGGTTTAATATTAAAAAACGTGCTCAAGTATTATTGGCATAGCAGTGGTTAGTAAATCAAATTGATCAGTTGAAGGGTGTGGATGTGCGTACTGAAGGGTACGGCCAGTAAGAATGTCGGTTGAACCAGTCCTTCAAGATGGAGCGAGCATTAGAAGGCAGCTTCCCTTTTTTGCGGACACGGTTGAACTCTGCCTTGAGCCCTCCAATGTGACGACCGTACTTCATCATCAGCATTTTTCGGAGCTCCTCGTCCGGTGCTGAAGGGTCAACAACGATGCTTTCGTCTACATCTCCGTAGGAGTACATTAAGCCTTCGTCTCCCAGCATGTCCAATTCATCGCTGTCTTGCGCTCCATCTACGGGACCAATGTCGAATCCATAGTTGTCCGACTCGTCTGGTCCAGCTGCACAGTCAACATAATTTCACCCTGACTGTTATTCAAAGCTAGAACTGGTGACTTCAATCTCTTGGTAAGTAATCTCATGAAGTACTACGTCTGGAAAAAAATTTACATGATGGAAATTTCAATTTTAAATCGGTTATTTGGGCCTCTTCCAGTACGACCCTGGTGATGGAGTTGATATATGCCAGTTGATATTTGTGGCCTACGTCCAGTCTGACACTCGTCCTTCACGTCAAGGTGATGTGATGCGGTAAAGCAGAAATGGTGAAGTTTTGAGTTGATCACTCCCAGCTACTGGGCCTACCAAGTTAATTCTCTTAGCTGGAAAAACTCAAGTGCCCGTCATGTCCGATTACTACGTTTTGAGTCTACTTTAATTTTGTAGTGCATTTGCTGAAGCCTAAGGACTCTGTCTCCACAATGTCCACATGCTCAAAAACACTGGTTCACAATTCGCACTGGTACAAACACTGGTTCATCCAGGCTACCATCTGTCAACTGCAAATTGCACTTGAACATGATTTCTACATTAAAGATAAAGGACACAGAAAAGCGGAAAAGCAGATGGAAAACAAGGTTCAAATTTTTGATATTAAAGTGGGGTTAAATTTTTTTAAATAAACTAAATTAAATCAAATTGGGGCGTTGAACGGGAATGGTGGACTGATGGGGATGCTAGATCCGGCTGTCGCTATACCCGTCTGGTCCAGCAGGAGTTTAGATTTCGCCATGATACGTCCCAGGCCTTCACGGGACACTGAATACGATGGCCTCCATTTCATTTAGTGATCATGGCATTCTAGTACACTCAGTCTTAGACTGGCACAATTCTATGCATGCCTGTAGGTTGAAGATCGCTGAGCAAGTCCAACCTTGAATTGAAAAAAGAATTCATGAACTGGAGGCCAGATCAAAAATCAAAAATCAAAAATCAACTCTTTGATCAGAGCTAGAGTCTCATGCAGCAAGGACTAGAATCACGTACTTTCAATGTAATGGCCGCAGATATTTTCCAGCGTCTTGGTAGTGGCGTCCTTGAACTGCATGAACTTGTTGAAAGGCTCCTCTAAATCTTCCCCCAACTTGGAAAGCAAGTCCACGTATGATCTCTACAACCAGCAGTGTTTAATTTGTACTAGAGTCATAAATTGAGAAAAGTCAAGTGCATGTACGTGAAACTGCAGAACAGATCAATATATGCAGAGCGTTTACACCAAGTTCTTACCATGAAGAAATCTAGTGAAGGATCGTCACCAATCCTCATCGTGCTACCGTCCTGGAACCGTTGAAACTTCTTCGTCACGTCGTCCAGCTTGTTGCGAAGCTCTCTTGGCGCACCAATCTTCACACCAGAGATTCAAATGTATCAGTCATCATGACTGAATATATGCGAACCCAGCTTCAATCGATTGAAATTCAAAAGTTGTCAAATTATACCACTCATAGAACCAATTACAAATGCTAGCTTTTTATAAAGAGTGACCTTTCTATTCAATAATTGGTACGGTCCCTCTATACCGTGCTTTCATTTAGCCATGGTATCAAAAGCTCTTCAATGAAACGGTTCACTTCAAGCTAATCGAGGTAGGGATCCCTTTAATGGGTATAAATAAAATTTGAAAACTTCAAATGTGAAATGTGGAGCTGGATATTCATACAAACCTTGAAGATCCTGACATGAGCTACCACCATCTCCGGATAGTAAGGATGGTCAATAATGGCAGCTCGCAGGTCCTGATCATGATCGTGCTCAGCCAAACCAGGATTCTGCTCCTGAACCACCAAATAACTTGTCACTCAAGAACGCAAAATATTTCAATCAAATAAGCAAATTCCAAATTGCTCAAAATGAAACGAGATGCACCAGCAGTTTCCGATCTTCTTCTCAAACTAGTACAGGTTTCGATTTTCGTTTAGTTCAATTGTACCAAAGTTTGCCATTTTAACTGAACATTGCATGGAGATTCCCTTCAAGAATATTAAGTAATTAAATCAGCTTTGCACGCGCACCTCTGTGCCAGAAAGATCGAATAATCAATCTGACGCAACGGCGAGAAAATACAACAGTCGAGCAAACAAATTAGAATGTAGTCCCCCACAGCAACGTTTGTAACAACGTTTGGACGCTAATGCTGATAACGTACAAAGTTGACATTCAACATTGCTACTAAACGTTGTCCAAAGTGAATAAAATTTTGGAACACCTTTGCTAAAAAACATGAACCATTTTGTTGAAAATTATTGCATATTTACATGTTTCTCTAGAATTTGCGTGTTACAAAACGGTCGTTTAAGCATGTTACAAAATGTTTCATGCTGCTAAAAACGGTGCTTAAAAACGTCTCTAGCCCCTCCAAATTCTAGCATTTTAATTCTAGCCAGGTAGTAAAACAATTATTTGATTTCAGAATGAAGACATGAAGCTAGTGTGAGAATTGTCACTTGCCAGTTCTTCCGGAGCATCGTCATCGTCACTGGAGACCCCCGAAGTCGCTGAGCCATGTTCTCTCACCGCAGCGTCCGCAGTGCTGGTGATGGCCATCAAGAGATCCCCGCTACGCGAACACTTATATGCCAACTCCCTTCTCAGCGTCTCCATGTCTTGGTCGCGGTGGATGCACTCCGACGCCGTAGTTGTGGAGAATGTCACATCGTGGCTCATGGGAATAGCCACCGGGGGCACCAACGGAGAAGACTGGTACCGCTCGTTGTAGCGGTCGGGATACCGGTGCTCCTCCCCGTGGTCCCCCCCGTTGGTGTAGTGATTCTCCGGGCTAGTCATGTAGCGTGACCCCTCCGAAGGCTCGTGCTTGAGCTCGTGGTTATTGCAGTTGGTGTCTGTGACGCAGGAGGCGTGGAAGAAGTTGGTGTAGGTGGGCATGAAGCCGCTGGAAGTGGGGTTTGAGTCTTGCAGGGGGTAAGGGTGATACTCCGTAAAGAAGCTCCCATCATGTACGTGGTGAGAGCGAACCTCCATCGTTACCACGGACTCCGGGTGCACGGGCTCGGAATAGCCGTAGGGACGAAGGGAATGCTCGTGTTGCATATTGGGCATGGTGCTGTGACCACCGCGACTGCCCGAGTCCTGCATCTCTGCAAGCAGATGAAGCAACAATTAATGGTTACAACCATCCACAAGGGAGTTATGAAAGTTTGAAATCATGGTAATGGAAGAATGGTTACTACTTGGGAGGTGGGAATGGTTTACTTGAGATGGTAAACTACGTTTCAGTTCCTACATGGTAAACCTTGTAAACTCCCTTGTGATATCGGCACGAAGATTGCGTTGCGATTGAAGTTCTTTCCGCCGTTTTAGACCTGAGTGAGACGTCGTCACAGGATGGTGAAACTGAACAGACACACTCAACTCTAGACTGGCTAGCAACACGTCGTCCAGCAACGCTTTGGAACATGCATACTTGATCAACGATTTGGAGTATTTTGCTAAGAAGCATGATTGTTCCCAAACCGTTGCTCAAGCGTTCCAAAGCGTTGCTGGCATGGAAACGTTGCTACGCCCATCAAATTCTAGTGGTACAGGATATTTGAATCAGAACAGGCGCACTTAATGTGTAGACTGGTTAGCAAGCATGTAGTCCAGCAAACTCAAACCCTGAATATTCGACCGTTCAATTACATCGGAGAGGTTACAACTCAAGGTTAGCACACAGAATGTTGACAAGGAACAGACGATTGAACGTAAAACTTGTTTGCAAAAACGCGGACCCAAACACTCAAATCTGGGACATTGAAACGATGAATATATTCAAGCGATAGTCATGTTTGTTACAATGGATCGGAGTAGTCTTAAAATATTGGGGCATTTGGGAAAAAACTCAAACACTTGGAACCGGAGCGGTTTGCAACATCGGCTTGGAACTGGAGCAGTTTGTGACACTCTCAAATCTACGGAGATCTGAGATTTAAGAGCTCTGGGCACTGAAATTTGCCACCATACTGTACATATTAAGAGATTACCATCAATCAATTGCGATCGATTGTTGCATTGATTACGACTGGCTTCTCGAGACTTGTTGTGATCTTTATCAACTTGATAAATGCGACCGGAGTCACGTACCTTGCAGAGACTCCCGGTCAGAAGTGCTTCGCCAGAAATCTCTCATGGAATCGGCCTCCATATACCGGTGATCGGGGTTCCGTGGCGGCAGCATTTCCAGAAACTCTCGCTCTGTCCCGGCCATGATGATGTTCGCAATCTCTCTGTTCAGGGTGTAAGTGACAGCCACTTCAATCAAGCTTATCGTCACAGACAACGAAGACTCGAATGATGTATTGTCTCACCACCAAATGATACTGTTGCATGTGATTGAAACGAAGCACTTCAGATTTATATACTCTTCGGTGAAAGGGTACTCATTCTCCAAGTCTCGTTAAAGATGAACACCGGTTGCACATGCAGTGTCAATACCTCAAGTACTTTACGCTGCAGCACCAAACAATATTGCTATTCCAACTCCACTAGTTACTTAGTTAACTAATTAATCTTCAGGGCACACCCGTCGAGCTTGACATTAGGATTACGGAAAACAAATGTTCGCTAACACACACATTAGGAAAAAGATGATCAACCTAAGCGCCGGCACTACTTATGCTAACACTAACATTGAGCAAGCAATCAACTACAGTAGACACAAACTAATGAGCACTGTGAGGGAAACTTGAGCGGGGGTGAATATTATAAAATAGCTGCAACATGACCGATTCCAACATGACGATGGGATTGGAGCTTCACCTGAGTGGAGCTCCGTTGCAGTAGGATGAAGAGATGGTCCGTGGCAGGCTGTTAGCAAGTGGCAGAGCTGAAGCTTGGAACCCGGCAATGGCTGCAGGGTATGTAATAGCTAGAAACTTCGTCTCCTGGCAGAGCTAGATGGCGATGGAGTGGAGCATGCACCTGCAGTTTCAAGAGCTGAAGCGGAAACTTCAGAAATGGGCAATCTCAAGTGGTGCCATGGCCAATATATATACGTACTCTCTCGGTCCCTCCTTCTCTAACTCGGTCTCTCTTGCCACTCTGGAAGTGGCTGGCTCCCCTTTGACGGCTGCGATCAATGCTTATATTGACAATGCAGATCATTTGAGTCTCCACCAGTTTCCATTTTTATTCACTCTGGTGGAGTGATTTATATCCCTTTAATTTATTTTTCCGGACATGGGCACTTAAACCCGAAGCTCAGTTCAAATTCCTTCGTTGCACTCAATTACTCATGAGTTGGTATAATTGATTAAGAGTGCCTGAGCTGGCTGCTGCCGCAAACTTTTCCGGTTCGTGTTGGTCTATGGACATCAATGGGAATATTTGTGGTTGCTGTAGGTTGGATGATTGCCATATTTGTTGAAATAGTAAAATTAAATTGAAAAATGGATTGGAAATTGTCTGGAACCTCATATCTACGCCTGTCCCAGGGCCTGTCCTAGTTTAGTTTTCAGAGCGTAGTAATTTTTTATATTTTCATAATAGTATGAAGTGTCCCTTCTGAGGAGATGGTAGTGAACTTAAATGCTACAACTCTGACGCTCTAAAACATGCCATTTTACCAATACGATCAACCATGATAAGGAAGAATTCTGATGAATCTTACATTCATTATTTTGACAAAGTTTTGGTATGCCAAAGAGGGTGATATATGTTCAAGTGCTCGTATGGGTTTTAATATATGCTGAACTGGAAGTTTAGAGCTCCAAATCTAGAAATTTAGGATGAGTATAGATTTGAGATTGGATAAAAGAATCGCAAGCTGCTCCAATTTCTAGGTGCCTGGGAGCCCTTCAGTTCTGTGATGACCCTCCCGCCATGAGTGAATTTTGCAAAATTTTGTCACTTTAACATTATGACCAGTGTGATACAATAGAAGATATCAATGTCATTATTTGGAAATGAAACCAGTCTGATCAATTCATCTACCCACTTCTGTACATAAGAGGAGGACCTTTGTCTGTCATGAAATACCCTTCATTTATTTATAAGATCTTTTTTAAAATGACCATATATATATTTATATATATATATATATATATATATATATATATATATATATATATATATATATATATCTTTTGGTCATGCTGAAGCCTGACTTAATTGCAGAAATTTGGTTGGCCTCATCTAGTTTCATGAGTAGTTTCGACAAGTGATTTAAAGCTGCATCATTGCAAATCAGCAACAATCGTCCACTCGCATGTATATTTCTCACTGGGAAAGATCTTGAGGTATTTTGACAAGACATTGTATTTATGTTCACTTATACACAGTCAGCTGCTCGGGAATATGTAGCCACCCACCTTCTTCCACTGCTGAGATAAGTTACATTCAACCAGCCAGGCTGGAATTTTGGAAACCTTGAAGTTCAGGTTGGCATGCCTGCATAGAATGTAAATCACTGATTATACAAAAACTGATGCTAGCACTGGTACGGGAGGGTCTGAACAGTTATTATCAGCTGCAAGATGGAGCAACAATCCCAACCATGAAAAGTTTATATCAAGAAATTGATAATCCAACAAAAGTGATGCATTTTGCAAGCATGGGATGGTCACATCTATACCTTACGATAGGTTGTTTTGTTTTGTTTTGTTTGTTTGTTACGTTGAGATCTCTCGGACTGTGTGTCCCCTGGTCAAGTTCTTGGTACCGTTGGAAAGCCCTCGACGAGGAGGGGTGCGCGGGCTTTGTTTCACCATGTTTGGACTTATGGTGTGAAAGTTATGGAATTTCGAAGTTTTTATGAATTAAAAAATTAAAAAAATACTTTTACTTTTATTTTGACTATGGCAACCACATAGGGCACACTAATAATTTGTTTAAAAATCAAGTTTTTGAAGTGCCCAAATTTGAATTAGAAAAAGAAACTAGGATTGAGATATAGAGAGATTTGAGGTTAGAGAGTCATAGACAGGTGTCTCAAGTGCCAAGTTATAATGATGACAACATGGCAAATTGATATAAGGTAGAAGCACCAGTAGTTGATCATTTAAGCAATTTTGGAGCAAATCATGCAGAGTTAGAGGTGTTGGAAATTTTTCCCATGTAAGAAAACAGGAAACATGGGGATAGCAAAATTTTCATAATTTTTCTCAAATTTGAAATAATTGTGAATTTTGGGAGCCCAAAAGTGCATTTCACTAGTAGCCAATGTCTAATTCCAATAATTCAATTTTGCTCACTACATGAGACATGTGTCATAATCTTGTTGCTCCCAACCTTGAAAAACACAAATGGCAATGTCTCAAAAAAAAAGGACTAAACACCTGCACTCACTCTTACTCCGTGTGAATTGCATCAACCAAAATAGAATTGGTAAAAGGCTTGCTTGCTAAAATGAATCTAGATGGTGGCGTGCTATGTCCTTCCATTGAAGTAAAAATTGAGCTATGAACCATACATACAAACAATGCAATACAATTAGATTTGTGCAACTAATAGAAACACAAGATAGGATTGATCTATACACTATATTATAGTCTAAAAATTACATGCTTAGAAGTTTTGAAATCCTCTTGTAATTGCCAAGAAGATAAAACCAAAATGGAAATACACATATCCACTATTCTCACTTTTTCTATAGCATCTTTTAAATATACATTAGTCTAGGATTTGTATATTGTTATGTTGGAAAGTGTAGATAGAGGACCTAAAATTGGGAACAAGATAGTAATGAGTCAATGTATCTTATTTCTAAAAAGGTCCTCTTGGATCTATAAAGCTATAACCAATTCAAATTCTTGGATGTATAGATACATTTTCTAAAAATCATTCAATGGACATTTTTAGTCTTTAAATATCCTTATTCAGTTTTCTAAGACATTACATTAATAGAAATCATACTTAAATACTATCACTAGTAGAAAATAGTGTCACAATCAACAAAAACAAGTTGATGTTTTTTGAAAACTGTGTTGCAAGTAACGCAAATTTTTTGAAACTTCGTTGTAGTCAATGTAAACATCATCTAGTTTTTATTGTTTGTGACACTATTTTCTACTAGTGTATAGTTGGTTATAGGTAATTTGAGGCAATTAACCCCTAAAGGACTAAGGCACATTTTGGGCAAAAATTGTCAAAAACTGCCACTTTTTAGAAAAGCAAGAAAAAAATGGAATTTTTTCTTTTTTTTCAAAATTCAACCATACAAATTTGTACTAGACTTATTTGGGAACATGTGGTAAAAAATTTAGAAAATTTGACTGCACAAATTGAAAGATTATAACATTTGAAGTTAGATGAAAAAGTTTTTTTCCAACCTTGCCCAATAGGGCCTACAAACTTGAACTCCTTCTAGAATGAGATTCTTACACTCTACATGGTTATTTTTATTTTACATTTGCATCTTGTATCATGTAAGCCACACACCTGCCAAATTTCAAAATCATAAGAAGAGTTTTGCACATGCTGCCCAAAGCTGCCTGAGCTGCCCACAAAGTTTAGGGCAGCATAACTTTTGATTTGGACATCCGATTGGAAAAAAATTAGATTTTCATGAAGGGGATACACAATACCCGTTATGCCCAAATTTCATGAACATCTAACCAAAAATGACTTCATAAGAACCTACCTAGGAATTCTTGCATACGTTGAATGGACACTTGGTTCTTTAGGGGTTAATTTCTTTAGAAAAGGTATAGGAAATGAGATCAATTCAATGCAATTCACAAGTTGTTTCCAATTTTGGAGTGAACGGAGAGCAATAAGTGTAAAACTTGAGTTTCCTCCCTAATAGGTTGTTCACACTTTACACGGAGTACTTGCAAAATGATTGTACTAAGGAAATAATAAATGTCCAAGATTTTAGGTAATTATAGATTTTTAAAGAACGGTAAGGTTTGATGGAATATTAGGTTTGGTAGGAATTTTTTGGTCACTTGCACATGAAAGAAGTTTGCTAAGTAGTTTAATATTGAATGTCATTGAAAATAGATTGTTTTAAAATCTTATTGTACCTTACCTTGTCTTATAGGCATAATAAATATAAATTTGGTAAGTGAGATACAGTGATACTAAATTGGTTTAATCTTCATTTATATTTTGAACCATAAACTCATGTATCATAACTTTATTAACTAGTACTAGGTGTAAACAACCATTAACAACCAAATCCATCACTAATACTTAAAGATCGTTATACATAAGTAGTTCACATTCAACATAGGGGGCAAGATCTATTATATTAAGTGCATTGTGTCATGACCCAATCTCATGGTTTCATCCATTTGGATGGCCACATCAACAAGCTATGAATTTTCAAGATGCTCAAAATTTGTATATGTAAATTGACCCTAGGCTTTCTTGAATAGAGGCTTTTCAATTTAGGCAAGAATGTGGAGGAATTGGTTTTAAGGAGGGCTCATAGTTAGGTGAAGCTACCTTAGTAATACACTATAGCACTAACATCTATCCCTTCCAAATGGAAGTTTACTAGAAGTGATAGATGCAAGTCAGGTGCCCTTACCTTAGTGATAAGTTAAATAATGCTCAATAAGTGTAATTAATAATCAATGGAGTACATCCTTATTAGCATTCTCGATAAAATCCAACCCTATAGACTCAATTTTTTAATCAATTCAAACATTCAAGGTATAGAATAAGAGACACCAAGGTCAGTTTATAGTGAGTTCTACAATTTTGAAATATATATATATACCATTAAATTCAAAAGAATATTCAATTTGAAAGGCCTTTATCAAGCATTGAAGCCTTTTAGAATGCATTTTGTAATAGGAAGAAGATTGAACAAACAATGCATGAAATACAATAAGGCTTCATTTGGTTTGAGTTTTACATTCATTAATGATATTTATATAGGGGATTTGCAAAGAAGTCGTATTTAGACATAAGATTGTCCAAGGTTTTAGTAAATTGTAGATTTTAATTGAGTGGTAATGTTTGATGGAATGTTGAGTTTGGTAGGACATTTTGTTAAAGTGCTCAAGAATTTTTTTTCATCATGTAGTGGATATTGAATGTAAGTTTAAAATAGACTTTTCATGAATTCAATCCAATCAACTTTTCTTATAGAAATGGTAAATACAAGTATATGAGATATTAAATTGGTTTGTATTATTACTTACATCTTGTATAGCTAAACTCATGAATGTATGAACTTTGTAGATTGTAGAAAATCCCTTAGTCCACCTTACAATACAATAATTAGCCACTATACTTTGAGTAGAAAAAATTACAATTTCCTTTTACAAATTTTGTAAGTGGTACATACTACACTCAAAAATTTTAGGTAGAATAATAGTTCAGTTTTATATATCTCATTTTTTTAAAGTGTGAATTCCATTAGTTTGGGGTTGGATAAACCTTTTCATTTTTTTATATGGTTTGCAAGTTTAAACCTTATAGTGATGAATTATTTGAAGGTTCATTATTATATTGCATGAAGACAAGGGTGATTGCAAGAAACACTTCACGTTTTTGGCTCAAAAACCCGATTTCTGGTCGCAGGATTGGCAGTACTATGGACTACTATCAATTTCGCGCGTTAGACTGTACCTACGAATCTCAACCGTCGATTTTGGGTGCTTGCAGATCTTAACCGTTGATTCAATACTATATAGTACTATGTAGTACTATAGACTACTATGTAGTATTGTAGAAGCCACTAGCAGCAAAAAATAGCAAAAAAAGGGTCTATGGACCTTTTCATTTTTAGTAATTCAAAAAAAATTCAAAAAATTCCTAGAAAAAAAGCCATTTTTGTAGACAAGCCTACTCACATTGCACCAAAAATTTCTTCAAAATTTTTTTTTTGCTACCCAAAAAATGTGCACAAACAACGGTCACTTTGGCCTCATGTAGACACCTCATGCAAAGTTTTTTTGCAAAAAACTCCTCGTCTCTCATTGGAACACAAGTACAACTCGAGATTCTCCAATTTGTAGCTTCCAATTCGCATTTTTGGGTACAACTTTGGCTCAAAACCTATTGAAGAAGGATAATGACCAAATTGGAAACTATCCTATTAGTATAATAAGTTCGTTCCAAGGGAGATTGTCAAGTAGGATATTTCTATGCTAATAGGTTCTATATCTAAAATCAAATATCTTGACTTATTCAATAACCCAACTTGGAATTCCATACCCCAAAACATAACTACAACGACACTACAAACCCAATTTGGATGTTGACTTAAATTAGTACAAGTCACATTCCATCAAACACATCAATTCAGCTTAAATACTCTATTATTTTTATTTCTGAATTGGTGATTAAATCACCATTACAATCAATGTCCTCTCAGAAATCTCCAATCAATTCTACCCTTTGCTTCACAGCAATCCAACTTGGAACATTCTCCACACTCATTCTCATCACCCAAACATACATTTTTATTTTTTTTTACTATTTTTTTTATCCTAGTTGGAATACTTAATTCTCCTCACTACAACTTTCAACTAGGTTCTCATAAATCTCCGATTAGATCGCTTCGCCATCTTCATCATAGCACAACCACCACATATTTAAATTCCACTTTAACACATAATCTTCTCCACTTTCAGTCCTTCCCAACTAGGATACAAACATCTTCATCTTGAACCACATAGATACATTACTCAATTAAAGCAATTAATACACACAGTCACATATAAAACTCTAAATTGATATGAGCATTCCCTCACTTACAACCACAAACATGCACACATAAAATAAACACAAATACACAGCACTACTTGGCTAGGACTCCAACTAGAACTCTCATAAATGAATAAAGACAAATGAAATAAAAATCAGACCAAACAGGAATTCCAAACTTGGCGGTTACCAATTTGGAAGAGACAACCCAACTACCATCTAACTACCAAATTGGAACTACACAAGCAACTGTCCAACTACAAACAATTCCAAATTGGAATTAACTCACCAACCAGCCAACTAGACTTGACACACACATACTTAAAAATTTGACTTGGACAGAACTACCACCCAATTTGGATTATAGATCAGAAAACTTGGAACTTGGCTGGATAGACAAACCATTCCAATTAGGAAACCACCCATCCAAATCAGCACATACACACTCAACATTCATTCACCATCCAAAAACAAACCAAATAGAATTCAACCAACCTATAAAAACCCAAAATTAAGACAAACAATTCAAAAACAAACACTCAAAATTAGTAAAAGACACATAAAAATCAACCAAAAATTTATAACAAAAAATACTAATCGGTATTCTACAAAAAAAAAAAAAAAAAATTAGCGTGTGAAACTTTTATGTGTACCTTCATTCTAAATTTTAAGACAAATGGACTTATGATGCAAAAGTTATGACCAAAAAACCACATGTCCAAGGGCAAGGGGACAAAAAATAGGACAAGTGTTTCTTGCAATCACCCATAATGAGATATTATCAAAGTCAATTGTTATATCATATAAAGATAATGTGATATTACCTAAGCCAAGTGTTATGTCACATAAAGACAACTACAAAATCTACAATCTTTTAGGAATTGAATTTATCTTATAATCATTTTTCACAATTGTTAGTCAACAATGATGATGTTGCTCTAAAGAAACAAATCTCTCACATATAAGATCTTACCAAATGACCTTAAATAATCCTATAGTCATGCCTTCAATTAGTACATTAAAAATATGTGAAATTTCATCATAGGTTGAAATTCTATTTTACCACTATCTCAAGGGACTTCTCTTATCCTTACCTAGAATTGCCTTATTATTTTATGCCAAGGGTAATCATGGCAAAGGAATCCTCAAACCTCTACCATTGACTATATTTCATCTTTCAAACTTTGCAACATATTTCATGCAAGTTGAGGCAACATATATACAAATTCAAGCCTTTGCAACAAGAGTTAAGAGTTAGGATCGTTCTACATCATACAAGTTGGATTCAATAGGTGTGACAATTGGAGGGGTACATTAATTGCTAAAAAATGATACAAATTATTTTCTATTGGAATATTTGGTGCTAGATTTTTACAATCTCAAAAGATGAATCACTACTTAGTGATTAAATTTGATGATGGTGTCATTGTTTTTAAATTGATGCAAATACTTTAGAATGAATTTTTAAAAAGTCATAAATAATTTGGATAGTTCATCCCCACTCATGGAAGAAGATAGCTTGAGCACTCTAACAACAATATTTTTTTGCTAATAATAAAAAACCTCAATTACAATTTTAAAAGGGGTGATTACACAAAAAATGAGGGGTCCAAAAATAGTAAAAATTCTTCACTAGAAGAAAACAACGTCGATTTCAACGAAATTGAGCTAATGCTACAATGTAGTTTCTGCGTTTTGGGGTAGAAAACTGCATTTTGTGTTAGCTTGATTTCGTTGAAATCGACGTTGTTTTCTTGTAGTGCTTCTTCTCCAAGCCCCTTTGTTTGCCCTCAAGAAGTCTTCCTTTGGAGGTGATGATCTTTTAATTAGATTGGTATAAATTGCCAAGATGGCAAAAAAATGGCAAGATAATATTTTCATATTTGAAAATATTAATTTTTAATAAATTATCTCAAAAATAGCATTTCTCAAGGAGGACCTTTGGAATTTTGGTTAGACAATTGGGTGATTGCAAGAAACACTTGTCCTATTTGTTGCGTTTTCAACAATACTCATGATTTTTTCGGGAGTACTTTAAAATTAGAAAAATAGTTTTTTTTAATTGAAAAAATATGAATAATGTATATACCTTTAAAATGAAGGTACCCATGGAAGGAATTGCATAGAAAAATTCTCTAGGTAGGAGAACTAAAAAAGTGTCAAATCTTAAGAAAATACATACCTTGATGTTTTAATTACGAAAAAATAGTAAAAATAAAAAAATACACAAAATAAAAAATTCCTATTTGTAACAACTCTATGGAGATGGCCATTCACCAAAAGAACCACCAAAATAATATTTTATATGTTTCAAAATGCAAGCAAAAAGAAGCTCACTTTGTAGACTTCCACACCACATAAAACTACTTAGTTTTAATATTCCTTAGGCCATTAGCTATAAGTCTACTAGAAGACCATCTCCTCAAAATTTCAACTCAAAATTCGTTTATTTGGGTTCTAAATAGTACTAAAAACCTCCAAACTGGCAAGTGTGATATTGAAATAGGCTCTATTTTTGGATAATATATTATTTTTGAAAATTACGGAAAAATTAGGCAAGGTCTATAATATTCATGAGTACCTTCCCTGTAAATCTTAAGTCATTTGGAGTCAAAACACAAAAGTTATGGCCAAAAATCATATCAATATGCAATGTGATGCAAAATAGGACAGGTGTTTCTTGCAATCACCCAACTTACCTCCTTCAAGTGACTCTCACTATAATTTTTAGAGGGTCCAAAATTTAAAAGACTTTTATTGCCACATGGAAAGAAAGTGCCAATTCCACACCATTGGGCTTTTCTAGAGACATGAAACCACTCATTTCCTAGTGAAAACCATTTTTCAAAGGCTTGTCAATTTTAGTCAATCAAAAAGTCAAAACTTTGGTCCCCTCACCTCTAGATAGGGTATAAAATAGGCCTTTGATAATTGAAATATTCAACTTTAGCCTCCCCTAAACTATCTCTATAGCTTCTCAAGGCATGCTACTCAAACCTAAATTATCTTCGTACCTTTTAAAAATTATACTCCCTCCGTCCCAAAATGATCTTCTGGTTCTCCCTAATATTTTGTCCCAAAATGATCTTCATGGTGCACATTTTACAAGTTCATTTAAAATTATTTGCTTGTAGTGACAACACGTTGAAATCTACTTGTATATTTGCTGTAAAAACTATCTATTAAAAGCAGTGATCCAAAATCAGCATGGCTACCTATTGAAAATAGCAAGGTCAACTTCCAAGCTCTTTCTCAACAATGGGCAGCCTCCAAGACTTGGACCAATGAAGATAAATCTCCACATCAAATTGTATAATTTAGTTTTCATTTAAAGTGTAGTATCAAGATCAACACTTGACATGGGCCCACTGAAAAATTGGAAGATTGCATTTAATCACCACGGTGCACCATGCAATCAACACTCCAAATCAATGGCCACTGGTGCTCCCTGAGAATACCCTCAAAACCAGACTTTTTAGTGTCCCAAACTTGCACTTTGAAAATTAATTTAAAACTCAAATTTTTAGGATAAAAGGAGCGCATTGAACTCTACTTCCAACTCAAAACAGGGCTAAAAATTGTTATTTTCAACTTTAATTCGGAACATTTTGTCCAACAAGAAGATCATTTTGGGATGGAGGGAGTAGTATATCTTGAAAAGCTTCAATGATATGTTATTAGTATACACTGAAGGTAAAATGAGGGAAACTTCAATCTAACCTATTCAAGTAAGGTCTCAAAACTTTGTAGCTAATATTATCTTTATATTTCTTCGTATAATAGACAAGTGTATCTTATGGAGGACTTCATTTGAAAATTATCTAAGGTGTATCATTCTTGCAATCTTATTTTTTTATCTCCATACCTACTTTGACTTTGACTTTTTTTGCTTCGAGTATCACCACTTTGTCTTTGATATTATAGATTCATCCTATCCATAAAAATATTGAAAAAATATTGCTTATACATATCATTCTTGCAATCTTTTTTTATCGTAGTACCTACTTTGACTTAGATTTTTTTGTGTGTTGGTGTTTATTAACAATGGTTGGATGTGAAAAATAATTATACTTACTTAAATAGGTTTAATTTTTATATAAAATTATATGAATATGTGGGATGAAAAAATGATCATATTTATTTAAATATTTATAATAAATAGAATTATTATTGTATGGAAATTGAAATATAGTATCAATGAGAAAAATGGGAAGATGATTGCATATATGATGTATCATAAGAAGAGATTTGGGGCAAGGGAGGGCCGTTTTAGGGCCATTCCCTTAGTTGTTCTCCTTGCTCTCTGGAAACTCTAAACTTGCCATTGTTGTTAAAATTTTTTAATTTAAAAAAAATTCAATATTTGAAAAAAATATTAAATAAATAATTATAAAAAAATCTTATACTATTATCTCCTGACCACGTGAGATCGTTGATGTGGCAAGCTCCCGCAATCCGGGAACTCTAGGGAACTCGCGGGCTTCTTTTGCCCTAAATTCTCTTCTAATGCTTCACTTTTCACTCTTTATCCTACAATTGATTCTTTTTTTTAAAACAATTGATGTATGTTTTAGTAATACTACATCATGCTTTTATGTGAAAAACATTGCATACAAAAAAAACTACAAAGTTCATGTATGCAATTGGCCTGTAGCTCCTAATCATAAAGGAACATATGTTATATCATTAAGAAAATTTTGGGCCAAAAGGTGGGGTAGTTTTTGGAATTAGGGTATTTTTATTCATTTTTTATGAAGTGCCAATATAAAAATGTTAGAGTGGTGCTCCAAATTTCAACATTCATCCATGTATTGGATAGAAAATATTTCATCAATATATATCACATGTCCATAATTCTTTTTTTATCCACAATCTAGCGATTTCATCCAAAATCATTTTTTTATTTCTAAGTTTTCTGGCGGAAATCTTTATGTCTTTATGCCATTTTTAAGCCAAATTATTAGGGTTTGGTGTAATCTAGCATCATAAAGCCAAAAAGAAACCCTACTTGGAATATTGTAAGAGTGATTGTTGTTCATAATTATGAAGACAAAATATTTCTTATTTGAATGAAAAATATATTTGTTAAACTAATATTATAATTTCTAAAATTGATGCCAAAATTGATGCCAATTTCATACATCTAAACTTTAAGACTTACACTCTATCTAAATTGTCATATTATAAGGAATTAGACCAAGTGTGGGCCATAAGGCTTAGTTATTCTACAAGGGCATATTTTCTACCAATGAAAATGATAATTGATAAAACTTTCACATCTACGTTCTTGACTAGAATTAAGATATTTATTGTCATGATGTTCAAAATCTAAACATTACCATAAAAATTGATATTATAATTCTAGTAAAATTAGGTTGATTAATAAGTTAGAAATAATTTTTATAGAACAAATTATAAAACTTTCATCATACATGGTTTTTTAAAATTTACCAATTGACAAAATTGAATTGAACCTTGTAATTGAACCTTCAAAATTCTGAAATATAGCCTATAATGAGGAACATGTTTGATTAGTGCACCTAACTTCTAGTCTTGACACATAAATTTTTTTGCATCCAAATTGTGTGAGCCCTAATAAGCTCAATTTTAGCTTTTAAAAAAATCCATATTTTGAATATGATTTAAATTCAAAACTAGTACACAACAAGCCTAGTATGCATTCTATTTTTCCAAAAAACAAAACCTGAAAATTCAATGAAATGTTGCAATTGCAAGCTTGTAAGCAAAATTACAAAATATTTTTGGAATATAATTTTAAAATTATTTTGATTTAAAAGAATATGACTGAAAATTTACTATATTTTATTTTATTCTAGCCTTCATTTTTGGTAAAAATATCAAGTTATTATATATATAATTTTTTAATATATTATTCACTTTAATTAGAATATATATTATAGACCATAAAACATTCTATATACATTCTATATTCAAAAATCAAAATAATTTTATCCTTTCATCAAAAAAATTGAAAAAATCCCTACAAATTTATAACACTTTTCAATCCAGGGAAGAAATCAAAATTTTATCAATCAATAATATGAAGGTTAAGTATAGCTCGATAGTGGTAATTTGACTGAAAGAAGAATAACTAGGGTTTTACTAGGTTTCAATGTTAAATAATGATGTAAGAAACTTTTTCACTATTAGTCTTCATTTCTATTTGCACCTTGAGAAGATGTTTAGAACAATTGGATTTCTTTGTTTTATTTAGTATTGGTATTTTAATTTTTGTTGTAAGAATCATAAAGGGCACATTTTATAAGAAAGTAATAGATATTTTACAAATAAATAGAAAATATATTGTAGATTTATGTACTAAAAATATAAGATTGAAACTTAATATATTTCAAAGGCTATATTGAACTAAGATATTATGTTTGATCATATGGCAATGAACATGGTCTTTAAAGAATTCAGGAAGTGGTTCAATACATGCAATATTTCAAGGGATAATAAGGCTTATAAATTATACAAGATGGTCTATAAATGAATATAGCCCCTCCACCTTAGAGATTTCATTTTAGCAATTTTTGCTCAATAATAATTTATGGTAAAATTTGAAATATTTTACAAAATGTTCTTCATTTTGAATGGATGATATCACCATGATTCACCGAGAAAATTTCAAATTATGATCATATTGCCACATTGGGAAGAACATCCATAAATTTGGATGAATAAATGATGGTTCATCCACAATCTAGATATATTTTGATGTAAATAGCTTCATTATTCTAATAAAGATTGCAAGATCTATACACTACCTTGGGAAATTGACAAAATATACTTACTCTACCTTATTTTGAAACTTTTGTAGAAGCATTGATCAATAGAAGAAAAAAAAAATTTAAAAAAACAAATGACTCTAGATTTATTACAACAAGTCATTGTAAATAAATGCACTCAAAATTGAGTGTGGTTCTTTTGACCACATTTTCAAACAGGGGCACTATGTACACAGTCAACTTCTCTTTTGGTTTCTGTCAACAATTTATAGAATTTTAGAGCTTGTATTATACCTTTGAAAAGGTATATTACACACTCCAAAATTCTATAAATTGTTGTTAGAAATTGCAAAAGAAGTAAAGGCCCACAATGCGTACATGCACAATAACATGGTCAAAAGAACCACACTCAATTTTGAGTGTTTTTTTTTTACCATGTTTTGTTATAGTGGTTGTGCAAACCAATGTGAATGAAGAGTGTATTGGAGGTATTTTTAGATGCTAAGCTAGAAGGGGTTAGGTAGCAAGGGATTTGTCTAAATGTGGATAACAAGTCTTCCCCCCAAAGCTAGGTGATGTTCCCCCATTCCCACCTACCAAGTAGGAATAGATGTAAAAAATCATCCCCTTATTTTGGAGTCATTAATTTTTTATTTCATCCCTACAATGAGCTAATTTAGGGTCTCAAACTTCAAATTAAAATTTTTCAAATCCAATTATTCATCGTAAACAAAACATTCCTATATTTTTTCCCTAGAGAATTTTTTTTCCTCCAATGAGCTTTGTAAGAACCTTGTTGTACACACATACACACACTTGGTAGCCATTGTTGCTTGACTTTAGAAAGGTTGTGAGATAGCATAAATTATTTTTAGATTGCCAAAGTTTGAACTATCACAAACAACACTGTCAAGGATGTAGGAATTTTGAAGTTTTTTTGGGCCACATTTTGCCAACTCCATCCTAGCCAAGGCCATAAATTCCCAAAACTTTTTTAATAATAATAAACTATATAAGAAAAAGGTCAACACAAGTTTGTTATAAATAACAAAAATATGTGATTTCATCTTGCACATGATTGCCAAATAAGCGTAAAAAAAGTCCAGAAACTTTTATGTTTTTATTTTTTATTTTTTACACAAATCAAACAAAATTCTATTCAAGGTAACTTTTATGGGTTTTCTTTTTTCTTTTTTCTTCCAAAACAAATGAAAGAGAAATTTCATTGCAAAGGGGTGAAATACAAAACCACCAACCACAAGTGGCCTAACTTAGTGGGTGGGACAAAGACAATCACTTTTACGGTGTTCTGAGAAGAGGACGTTAAATCCTCCATTCAAACTGGGACCCACAAGGGCAGATTTACCTTAGGAAAAATGCAGGAATTTTTTATTTTTTGCAAATTCTAAATTCATATTTGCATATTTGCAATCAGAGACCCCAAACTAGCCAGGAGAGGTCTGAAACATACCCTAGACATGGCTCAAAATAGGGGGCATTTTTTACTTTTATCCCCGGACAACCCACAAAATTACCCTGCGGGGCCCAGTTCGAATGGAGGATTTAACGTCGTGCGTTTTGAGACACTTGAAGGAGGGCAGTGACTGTGAAGGACAAATCGACGACGGCGTGACCATGTTGACGGGAAGGATCCGAGACGACTGCAACGGACGTCCAGGATTGCCTCTGGGCTGATGGCTCCATCTACCGTCCAGTTGACTGCTCCACTGACGGCAGGTCCAAGTCCAACCCGACCACCACTGCCAAGTCAGTGCCAACTGAACGGCCTTCAACGTGGTCCTTGATTCTCAGCAAGTTATTAAACTTGTAAATCAACTCTCTTCACTTAACTTGGGTGGCAGTAAATTAAATTACTACCTTTGTACCTTAACTTATCAGCTTCTAGACGTAAATTATACATGATGTGAAAACGTTGAAATTTTGGAAATTCTTTCAGTGAAAAGAGCATGATGTGATTGAATCTTTCATTTGTTGAAATGAAAGTTTCAAATTAAAAACAAATATTTGACAACATCTTCAAACCACCAATCATGTGTAACTTAGAGACCTCCCCAAAAGACCATAGCATTGTTAACTAGTCCAAACCATTTCCCTTTTGGGATTAGGATAATCCCTCCTTGAATCCCTGGGAGTGAATTTAGGGTTGTTTTATACTATGGTGGAGAAGTGTATTGGTCATTCAAGAAGTTTTGGTCATGACATGTCTATTTGAGGAAACTAGTAGGATGTTGGAGAAGTTGAAAAGATAAGAAATAGTACCATAAGAAGTCTTCACCAATTCCAGTGCTAATATGAAAAGACAAAAAAACGAAAAGACAAAGAAATATAGTTGGAATTCTCTAGAGGTCAAATTTCTTGTATGGATGGTGATGCCTCCTATGAAACTTGAGGCCTCATTAGAACTCTACTTGCAAAAAAAGTTGCCACATAGGCGACCCATGCCATTTTTTCACCCATGCTTGAAGTTCTCTACCCAACAAGTCTTCGTTGTAGTATAAACCAAATTAGGTGAAGAACAAAATTTCCTCCAATTGTATTGTTCGATACTTCTTCACTATGGTGTAAAACAACTCATAGTTTGATCTAGAAAGAGTCACTAGTTAGCTAAGAAGTTGCAATGCTAGAGTCATAACTTGGCTGGGAAGTTGTAGAGAGTCATTGGTTGGTTGATTGGCTCGGGGCTCCTACTTTTGGGGGGAGAAAATAGGCCCCTTCCACCACTAGTTAACCCCTAAAGTTCCTTGATTATGTATTCACCAAAAATGCTCCAAAATTGCCACTTCTAGTAAGAATAAAAAAATTTAGAAAAAACATTTTTGGACACATGTAACCATAGGATCTTTTGGTATGGTGGTTGAAAAAGATGTGGAAAAAATTTCAGAAATTTTCACTATGTGGATTGCAATATATTAGCATTTGAAGTAACAAAAATCCTTTTTTGGGCCTTGTGAAAAAACGGGAAATTGCACTTCACAAGGTCACATTTGTATGTAAAAATTTCCAAAATGGTGGTGCTCCTTTGGATTCATTCTTCAAGGCAAGTTGGCCATGTGCTTGAAAAGTTTCAAATCATTTGGAATTGTACAAGACATAGGAAAAAATAGTAAGTAGAAAGAAGTAGAGAATGATTCAAATACTAAATTGTTAAGAATTTAGTTCTAGAATTGAAAAATGCCAATCCCAATGGTTATAATGTTTTAATAAACAATAGACATCCTATGGTTTTATTTTTTTTCAAAAAATATTAAAAATTGAGTTAAATAAAAAGACTTGAAAGTTTATTTTAGTATAGAAATTCTATAATTGCTTGCCAACTAAAACTCCTTATAACTTTCATCTCATTGATCAAAATCAATGATTCAAATCTTTCCTTATAATATATAAATCTAGAAAATCCATTTCAAATTTTTATTTTTGATAAAAGTGAGTTTTATTTATCTACATGAGTTGCTTGAGTTGAGAAATAAACAACATTTTGCATCAAAAATTTTCTCATGTATATTCAAATGAAATGAAATTTAGCACTCATGGAAGATATTCCTCATTCACACCATGGTGCTAGGGTGATTGCAAGAAAGACCGACCATTTTTGGTAGGGTTTTGCAAAATTGGTTTTATCTTCCACTATAACTTTTGAATTTTAAGCCCAATGCCAAAAACAAAAAATTCGTTCCCAAATGTTTTGATTGTAATTGTATCCATTATTTTTTTTTAAAAATCATTTTACATTTAAAAGTCAATTTCTCTAATTTGTCACACTTTTGGAGTTTTTTGTTTTTAGTACTGGGGAGTACCCAAATTTAATAAACTAAAGCTAAAATTTTGGTGGTCTATTCCTACACTAGTTGGGCATGTTCCATATGAGGGTCATCAAAAAATACAATATTTTATGTCTTCCACATTTGTGCAAATAGGCCAAAAAGGGGGTTCTATGGTGCACACATTTATGAACATTGAAAATGTTTTAAAGTTCATTCTTTTGGTGAAATCTCATCACTATCAAATCTTCACCAATTGCCAATTTTTAGTTTTTCTAATTTCACTATGGTTAATTTATTAAAAATGAAAACGTTAAAATATCCCTTTTGGGGGACATATGTAATTGTGGGTAGAATAGGGATATTTTAACGTTTTCATTTTTAATAAATTAACCATAGTGAAATTAGAAAAACTAAAAATTGGCAATTGGTGAAGATTTGATAGTGATGAGATTTCACCAAAAGAATGAACTTTAAAACATTTTCAATGTTCATAAATGTGTGCACCATAGAACCCCCTTTTTGGCCTATTTGCACAAATGTGGAGGACATAAAATATTGTATTTTTTGATGACCCTCATATGGAACATGCCCAACTAGTGTAGGAATAGACCACCAAAATTTTAGCTTTAGTTTATTAAATTTGGGTACTCCCCAGTACTAAAAACAAAAAACTCCAAAAGTGTGACAAATTAGAGAAATTGACTTTTAAATGTAAAATGATTCTTTTTTTTTTTAAAATAATGGATACAATTAAAATTAAAATATTTGGGAACGAATTTTTTGTTTTTGGCATTGGGCTTAAAATTCAAAAGTTATAGTGGAAAACAAACTAATTTTGCAAAATCCTACCAAAAATGGTCGGTCTTTCTTGCAATCACCTGCTAGCATGTGAGCCTAGAATCTTGAGCCCATGAATATAGGAGCCTAGGCTCCTATGGTATTAGTATCTATATTATAGGTACCTTCCATAGTTATAAGATGTTTATAATTGTAAGTGTCTATGTTGTAAGTAACTATGTTATAAACACCTTCCATAGTTATAGGATGTTTATATAGTAAGTGCCTAATTATATTATGAGTGTCTATGTTTTAAGTAGTTACCTATGTTATAGGCACCTTCCATGATTATAGTATATTTATATTATAGGTACCTATGTTACAAGCACCTTACATAGTTATAGGATACTCATATTATAAGTATGTATGTTATAAACACCTTCAATAGTTATAGAATATCTACTTACATCTAGGCTCAAGGCTCGTAGGCTCTCATTTCTAGACTCACATACTAGTGTCATTGTCATTCACACCTTGTAAAAAAAACTGAGCCTAAATAAATCAAATCTCCACTCATATGTACTTGTAGTCCACTTATTCTCTTAAATTTTGGCTAATTGGTTGATTTTCATGCTAACTTGTAGATTTTACCAATTGGGAATGTAGTATGCAAGCATATACATTGTAGGTACTAGTTGGTTTTGAGATTTAGTGCATTGAGATGCTAAAAGGTATAAGCCAATTGGTAGTTACAATTTTTTCGCCGAAGCTTAGGTACTTTGATGGTGAGAATTCCAATTGAGAGTTTAGTTGACCTTGGTGAGTAGGGACTCCTTCCACCAACGAAAGTAAAACAATTGTGATTTTGTAATTCGTTTTGATGAATAGAAAAGGAATGTTTGTCAATTGTGTAATTGAGTGTATGAACAAAGTGTGTGTGAGTTTGATGTGTGTATTCAATTGGAATTAATCGAAGAATTGTGTATCAATGTGAGTTGTAAGAACAATAGAATGGATTGTTTGTCAATTGGAAATAATTAAGTGAGTGAATGTTGGATGTTGGATGTGTGAGAAGTTTGTATGATCAATTGGGGAAATAAAATATTTGGATATGGAATTTGTAATTGGAGAATGAATTGTGCAATTAGAGTGTGAATAAGATTAAATTAGTAGAAATCAATTGGAGCAAATAAGTGAAAATGTTTTGTATCGAGAGGTTGTAAGAAAGTAAATTGTAAAAACATTTTGAGAATTTGAGTGAACCAATCAGAGCTAAAATTGTAAAAATTATGACGAGATTGTTCAGTGATTATGAGTATTAGCCAATCGGGTTTGACTTGGGGTTGTTTGCTATGTACAATGAATTAAACCGATTGGGAAGAACCGATTGAAATGAATATTAATAAATATTAAATAAGGAATTGAAATCAACAAGTAAATTAAAAATGGATGAGGAATATTATAAAAAGGAAAGAAATAAGTGTATCTTTTGTGAAAAATTGGTTAATTTAAAGATGGAGTGCAAAGTTAAAGAGAAGAATTTCATGGAAATAAATAAAAATACAATTGGAGAAAAGAAAAAGGAAAATAGCAAAGTGGAGCACCTTGAAGAAAAAAATTGAGCAAGGAGAAGAAATCAAAGAGAAGATCAATTGGAGCAAAGAATTAAAGGCCAAGTCCAATCGGATTATTGATAAGTAGTTCTAAGACTTTAGTCTATTGATGTGATGTGGAAAATAAGGACATTCACAATCTTCCAATTGGATCTTTAGGTTGGTTTTAGATTTCGATTAGATATAAATTACCTCTTAGAATTTGAACTCTACTTTAGGGTTTATTTTAGGAAAAGAAATAAAAATCATGTTTACAATACTTGCCCCCAAAAGTTATGTTGCCAAAACAGAAGGTTGGTCCTTGAGGGATAAATAATATTATGACTAGTATCCTATAACCAATTTTTTCCTTGTATAGAAAATAGAGTTGGGGTGGTAATATTGGGGAAAGGACGTTGTATAATAGAGTCCAATTGTCAAGTTGTATTGCTTAATTTTTTTGCATAATGTAGAATACAATTGTCATTTGGGGTCATCTATAATGAACATTCTTAGGCAATTCCAATCAAACATTATAAATTTCAATTTCAAAATCAAAACTCCATTTCTAGTGATTTTTTAGTTAAATTGCATGGTTTTACATGAGAATTTGCTAAAAAATATCAATGATAAATTTTCAAAACCCTATTGGATATGTATGTAGGAAACATCCAAATGCAACTCTTACATATTAGAAAAATATCATTAAGTATCATTAATTAAATCTAAAGTTCAAGATTTTGGGGGTAGTAGTTAAAATTCTATAATTAGAAATTATGAATTGTATAAATTTTCGTACTTGAAGATGAAAAATAAAAACTTTGTGTGATAGAGTGCAATTGTACATTTATGACAATTGAATATAGTTCATTGAGATCCTTGAGCTCCCATTATTCAATTCTGTGTTGGCACTTCTATTAATTTTCAACCTATTTGAGAGTGGGAAGTATTCTTTGGTTGTAGATGGCTACAACTCTTAGGTACCAAGGGATTAAGATTCAGCTACTCAATTTTTCTAGTTCAAAATATTTACATGATAATTATGTAATTTATTCTTTATATTTTATCATTTAGTGTTGGAGTAAATAACTAGATTTGGATTCAAAAATTCTACTTTATAATCAATTATTTAAATTTTCAAAATATGTATTTGACTTTGATATAGAGCATGCAAAATATGAAATTTTGACCTTGTGTCGGGCTTGGTGTAGGGCCATTTGACTACATGAGAATGTGCAATTATAGAAAAAAAATGAAAAATGAAAAAAAAAAAAAATTGGGCTTGTGCAATCACTTGTGTACTATACAAGATTAGGGGCTAAAAAACTTTTTTTCAAATTTTTTTTCACAAAAAGAAGAATTCCCTCTAGATTTGCTCATCTATTGAAAGTCAAATGGCCTTGTGCATTGTCCAAATTTCTTGTAATAGTTCCCATTAATTCAATCTCTTACTTTACTTGAAGTTTTTGAAATGGTTCATTCAATTCCTATAAATACAAAAGTGACTACCGTATTGTATCTAGCTATTAGAATTGAAAAAATTCAATTAAAAATCAAAAGTTAAAAAAAATTGGAAATTATTTTGAAAGAGAGTTGGAAAACAAATAAATTCTTGAATACAATGGTGAACAATAAGGAGAGGAGAGAAGTTCATCTTGATCCCCCCATAATATTGTTTTTAGTATTGTTGTCAATGAGGATGAAAGCTCCCAAACAAAACAAATCTTACAATAAATTATCAACCAAGAAAAGAAGAAAATGGATGGAGGACTCTAGTAAACTCTCAAATTCGCTTCCAAAAACCCACCGCAAATTCTTCAACTAGAGAAGCAGTCTAGGCATCCCATTTTTTTAATTTTTTAATTTTAATTTAAAAAAATTATTGAATCCCAAACCATTTATGCCAACTTTAATTAAATATTCAACATAAGATGTTAACCCCTCAGCTAACCCTAACCATTGGGTATAACACTTTTTGATATTTGGAGATTTAGAAATATATCCTTAAGCATATGTGATTATATTAGTATTTTGAAAGCTAATAATCCATTACAATAACTTACCATTTTTTCAAAGTATTAAAATGGCAAAAGCCTCTATATCAAGATGATTTGAAATAAATCAATTAGGAAGCTTCAAACTAACCTTGCAACATATTAGTAAAAGATGAATGGTGACCTACATCTTTGAATCATAAAAACATATGTTACAAGTTACCATAATTGGTTGTAAACTTCTAATTTATGTGTGTATGTGTGTATATATAAGTTCAAGTACTTAAGCGTTGAAATCTAATTTCTTTATTGGTGCATTTTTTATTGTCTATCTTGAACCTTTTTAAATGATTCATTTCAACATAGATGGTCATAATATTGGTTTGAATATCAAGGGGTGAAGGATCCCTCTACAATCTTAATGTACTTTGAATAATCTAAAACTTTCAACAAAAAGGAAGTTGCAATCCAAAGGAAACAAAGGGTCATCATCATTTCCTTGCCTTGACGAAGGTAGGAGGTTGTGAAAGAGAGTAGGCATTTTGAATTGCCCATATACACTTGCTTGAAATGGATGTGGGGTGGTCTTTAAATGGACCTTTTGTAGTCATTGAATGGATCGATAAAAAAATATTATTTATTGCAAGAGCAATCATTCTCTTTGCTTTCCCCATTTCTCTCTACAAGTTGCAAGTGAACGGTTTATAGAAGACCTAGGGTCATAAATAGGGACCTATGACTCATCTAGTTTGAAAATTCATAAATAATTCAAAAATGCTTCAAAAAATACAAAACGACTTATATTACAATCAAAATCTATTTCTCTTTGTCTGAAAATGAAAAATAATCCCATCCAAGAAACCACATAAAAAAGGTGGACCAGCCTTTAGATGATCCATTCATGGGCCTCCTACCTTAGGTTCTTCTAGCTAGGGATAAATGTAAGAATTTGCCATTATTTTGTGGATTGATTTTGTATGTTTTCAACTCTCGTATGTAGCTTAGTGTCTATGCTTTCAAATATGGATTAAAATTTTCAAATTTGATCATAAATTGTAAAATAATGACAAACAACATTTTTTCTAGAGTGAAAAATGTGTAATGAGGGGGGCAATAGTCTCTTTGGCTATCCTAAAGCTCAAGAATGTTATAGAAGCAACTCCTATTAAACATACATCTATAAATCAAAATGTCACACCTATATTTAGATCAAAAAGTAACACTAAAATTTAAATATGTATTACAAATGTTGTACACAATCAAAACATGAGAATTTAAGAGAGCTTGTGAGAGCTTGCAAAAACCAAGTAGGTACATCTAGACAACTATATTTTAAAAATTTAGAAATTATTCATACAATATCCAAATAATACATACTAAAGATATACATGAATCCTCTTTCACTTCACAAATATGATCCAATGAAAATAAAAATGAAAATTACCATACTAAGTAATAGTACCTATGCTTAGTGCCATAAGAGGCAATTGTGGGTGCATACATACCATAAGTTATTCACTATAATTGAATACTTTTCCAAACAACATTATTACCGTTGCCCACCAATTTGATCCAACGAGGACATCAATATTCTTTAAAACTCCCATCCATTTGTTCATCCACCATTTTCCATTTGTTTGCCCCATTGCTTTTGCCAAGGCACTTGGTCTTTGTAAAACAACTTAAACCAAATCACTACTCTAGCTATTTGCACCTTCTTCAATTGAATCTACATTGACTTTATCTCTCTTCATGATCGAGGGCCTAATTACACAAACTTTCACTTCTCTTCCTACAATGCATCTTCCGTCTTTGATTTTGGCAATATAAAGTACAAGCATGCAAGAAATAGGATTGAAGCATTTGCACAAGTAGTCTACTTCCCTGATAAGTCTTGTTTTTGGAAATTCAAAATAAAAATAAAAATAAAAATCATTTTGGGAGAACTAAGGGTTGTCACCCCTTCTCCCCATTCTCAATTTTTCAATCTTTCAATCTTTAAAGAATGGAGACGTGGCATTCTCTCCTTGACTTGTAGGTGGCCCATTCTTGCAAGATTGAGAAGTTTCATTCTTCTCCTCCTATAATGGATGTGAACAAGTTTTTACTTATTTATTTTTATTTATTTTTAAACAAAAAGTCAATCCCTTTGAAGTAAGAACAATACATAGAACCAAAGGAGTGAACAAGTTTTTCATGTGCTAAGTTTTCACTAGGTTTATTTTTCATTTTTTAGGAAGTGTCAAAGTGGTGATAGAAAATGTTATAGTGATGCTTCAAATTTCAACATTCATCCACATATTGGATAGAAATATCACTTTAGCACATATCACATGTCCATAATTTTGTTTTCATCCACAATCTAAAAATTTCATCCAAGATTTTTCTTAGCCAAATTATTTTTTCATGGTGCAATAATGCCAAAAAAAAAAGTCCTGGTTTTCACCCTATCGCTTCTGGCTTTCACACTGCGTAGCCCCCCGTCTCTTTCACAGATCGCAGTGATCATTTGGGGTTTTCGGATTGCCATCATCGTTGCGTTCAAATCATTCCCTGAATTGTCGTGAGGTCTAGGAAAGCATGGCGATGGCGAAATTGATGGCGGATTGATCAAGACTCCGGAGGAGTCGGTGTTTTTGTCGCAGTTGCAACAATCGTCGCGTTCTTCGCAAGGCAAGGGGGTGCGTCAGTTTTGCGATCTGAGGCTTTGGCGGTCATTGCCATTTTCTCCTTGCAATGTGCAGGTTTTGTGAAGAGAGCGGAGAGTGAGATTCATTGCTGTTTTCATTCCTATTGACTCCTCTTTTCACTCCATACCTTCTCATTCATCATAGAAGTTTCAATCTCGGAGAAGGTGTGACAACCCCTACCGATTGAGCTGGATGACCACAAGGATATTGAAACCCTAATTTTATGTCCCTAAGCAAGTAAGATTTCGCGCTTTGGAAGGAAAGGCAAACTGGATTTTACATCTACGAATATTGAGCGTCTGAGTGCATGGTTTTCTCTCGGAACGTTTGAATTGGACTGTCATATGTATTAGAGTGTGCTGGCGTGTGAGTTGTCCTCATTTGTTCTCTTTTGCGAGTTTTGCGATTCGAGCTCTGTTGTATGAGAGAGAAGCGGAGAAAGCTTTAAGCAATTTTAATAACAAAATCTATTAAGTGTTACGATTATTTGGTGATTTGAGTTGAGGATCACTGCTGTAAAACGTATTATGATCCTGAATCGGTCGGAATTGGTCAATTGTCAGTCACCTCTTGTGATCGAAGGAATTGATCCTCAACAGAGGGTTTTGGAAGCGTGAATTTGAATATGCGAACCTAGAGACGATCGAGCTGCGGAGGTCTAATTTTTTGGCCTACTCGCCAGGACTGGTGGAAATTTATACTGCGAATTTCATATCCTCTTTTTGGCGCTTTAAAATTATTGTCTGCAGAGACTTAGTTTCTTCCTTGAGATAGAGTCATAGGACTTGCGGTTTTGAGCAGTCTAATCAGCGTTAAATGCCTTCCGTTAATTTCTTGCTGGAGAGTACATATTTGCAGACGACCGGATAGAAAGTGATAGGAATTGGGGCAAGTTGGGGCAATGTTTCGTCATGAATTTGCGTGGCAAGTGAGAGTTGCCCTTATTTTCTTATGACAAGTATTAATTGTGTGCAGGTGTGGAACTCTTAGAAACTCGGAGTAAGAGTTCATCCATGGTTATCCGGACGGGTATTTAGGAGGCGAGATGGTGGGAGCGCAGCATATCGATGTTCTGCGTTCCTTTGGCCTTGTCTCACGTTCAAATCGTCGGCACGTCTCACTGCCGCTGTCATGGAATACACTTCTCAAGCATCACAAGGGAAAAAACTTTGCGATGCTGTTGACAGTCATTGGAGCCGGCAGCATGGGAGCATTAATAGCAATGCGATATGCACCTGGGATTCCTGTGGCACTGAAATTTTCTTGGACTGCGGCTGATAATCCGAAGCCATCAAGCGACGTGAACAATAAGACTGTTTTGGATCTCACTGTAGCTGGGTTACAAAACATGGGCAACAATTGTTTCTTAAATGTTGTACTTCAGGTTAGTAATGTATATCCTTGTTGAGGGTATAGAGTAGGGCAAGGAATAAAAAAGAGTTCACTTGGTTCCCTCAAGGTACCGTGTGCTTACCTTCTGAGTTATGCATTTCAAGTATCTAGAGAGTTTGAAATTCGTATTTCATTGATATTGTGGTATGACTGGGTAGGCTTTGGCGAGCTCAGAGATCTTAGTTTCCTTCATGGAAGAGTGTGCAAGTGTGATCGACACCCAAGGAGTGCAAGCTGAGCGAGCCACGATGCCCCTTGCAGCTGCTGTTGCTGGACTCCTGAAAGGTGCGATATATTTCATCTCTTACATGGTTTGCTAGAGCTGATATTTTTGCAGCTCTCTACTTCTCTCTGCCTCCTGATTTTGTAACTCGCTGTTTTGGGGGGTCACATTTATTACCGGTTTCAAATTAAGTGCTCATGAACTTGCATTGGAGATTATTTCATGACATTCTGTCGTACTTGAGAACTACGATTTTGGTAGTATGCGATGTAATTCTTGCCATGTCAACGATCAGAACTCTGCGTTGTGTCCCGTGTGTACATCAGACTTCTTTGACATGATGATTATCTACTCCGCACTGGTCCTGGCTGAACATTGTTTGGCAGGCTCTTGTCCTAGCAGTGAGGTCGTTTTCAGTAGATTCTCTCATTTCTTGGAAGAAATCCGTAGCACACTGCGCAAACACGACTCTGTAGGAATAGAGCTCCATGCTTTCTTCTACTTTTGCTCTTATTTCTAGGTTTGCATATGGAATGAACTTGGTGTTTTCCTTAATGTTGAGAAATGAGAAATGGAAATTCGGTTTGTTTTTTCACTCTGTATTGACTTTTGAAAGTTTCACTAGACCAAAGATTGTCTCTTTTTTTGAGCTTGTCACTGGTTTTATATGATGAGGCACTCAGCCGAGATCTTTCAGTCATTTCTTATTCGCGAGATCTGTTGTGGAAAGGACAAGCTATCATTTAGATATGCCACGATGAACAATTGAAACTTTTAAGTCTGAGATGCCCATTTTCTGGCTAGGGATCACGTTCACAAAGACGTGAAATATCCGAAATAATTTCTTCACTGATTATTTACGTGTTGCTGAGATGTCTCCTTCGTTATAAATAATAGGATCGAGTAGACTTTAGTATCAATCGATTTTCTTATAGGGTTCTTTTAGTATTTGCTGCACAGACGACCGGAGGTTATCCCGTTGGAGCAGGACTTTAGTTACTGCTGACAGATGTCGAGATTGTCATGTGTGTGGAAAGACTGATTCAGTTAGAAATTGTGCAGAATTGGCACATTGTCAAATTGCACGCCGAATTTTAAGCCCTCGTCGAGTAATGCTTGCCCTCAACCTATACACTCGGCAGTTCGATCTTTCGATGCAACAGGTAGGTGGCGTGGGTTTGTGGAAAACATGTTCCTGTTACCTCAAACTTAGTTTTCGCTTCTTTTGATGTGTCAATGGTGTAATTAGTTTCTTTTCTTCTTGACAATGCAGGTTGAGACAGTGGAATCCGGATTATATAGTTTTTTTTTCAAATCGATTTAAACATAGAAGTGAAAACATTTTCTTTAATCGCTTATTTTAACCTTTTGGCAGGACGCGGCAGAGGCACTGGCGCATCTTGCAGCAGGTTTGCAAGAAGAGCGGGATAAGTACTTGCACTTGCGAAGACCTGTTAGGCAGTCATTTGGAACTGTATTAGACAAGGTCTCAGCCACCACTCGGCTCGATCAATCTTGGCTACACTGGCCGTTGGAGGGTACTCTTGGAAGCTTGATGACCTGCCAGCGGTGTGAATTCCAGGTGAGCAGTTAAAAAATATAGAGTTCACGGGCTGATACTGTAGATTGTGTATGTCTGACTCTGATGTGTATTTTATCCGATTCATTGCTCCCGTTGGATAGATCGAGTGTTGATGCTGTCTCGTGCGTTTCATTTTCTGTTATGTCAGGTGCAGCTTTATGTACTCGTGTTGAGATGCCTCTGAATTGTTTGTTCCGCATTCTCGAACTGGGACTTGATTCCGTAAGCATCGTAACCTTCATTTTCACACTCTTGTTTAATAACTTTTATTAATGTTTGCAGTTTTCCACAGTGTTTCAGTATTTTAATGACATTTCACTACCACTAGCCCGGCAGGGCGATGGCAATATGGTAAGCTCCCCTTGATTCAGAATGCTGCCCTTTACAATCCTATATAATTTGTCCTTCAAGGCCTAGGTGATAATCTGTTATTAGTGAGGATCTACCCTGTTGGACCGGCTGGCTAGTTATCAGTGAGATGATTGGAGATGTTGCGCTGCAATGGTTATGAATCTCTTAAGTCTTTGAAGGTCATGATTCAAGCATGTTCTAAGAAGATTTCTTCTTCATTTAATGGGGCTCATAATATTGCAAAGAAGCATAGTTCACTCAAACTAAGTTCCAAGAAATTGTCTCTGTCTTCTTCAGTATATCGAGTATTAATAGTGAGATGAGCGACTTGACAGATTGACAATTGCTCATTGGAGGATTGCTTGGACCAGTTCACAGCCCCTGAGTGGGTAGCTAGTGTTAAATGCAGCCATTGTGCTCACATGGACGCAAGCCAAGTGCTGCATACCAAACTGAATACCAGCAAGGTGACTACTAGTCCGGAGCAGTTAGACGAACACAGTATTCAGGTAGTAATACCACACGTTTTAAAATTGCAAAGAATTGACTGGATTTTACTTTATACTGTTTATCCACATCTGACAAGAATTGGCTGACGTTTGAAACCGTCCAGAAGTAACAATTCACATCTGACTTGCAGGAGACGATTGAAACCATCCAGAAGTGTAGCTGTGATGATGATTGTTCATGTGAAGCTCTATTCCTCAAACACGGTGGAGTCTGGAACTCTGTGCACATCAATGCCTCTAAACGCCTTAGGATTGGTCGTTCTCCCGAGGTACAGCATCTTTTGAATGAGTGGTTCAAATGAGCTCAATTCTTCAATCAGTGCGTACGTGAGCGTTGTGCAACAAAGTAATTTTGGACTTCCTTTTTCATATCCTTGTGTTTTATGTCCTTAAACTGATTGGGTGTCTATTGTTCTCACTCGAGTAAGTTTACACTTCTTGATGGTTGATCGATTTACAGGTTTTATGTCTCCAAGTGCAACGTGCAGTGGTAAACGAGGTGGGAGAGCTAAGAAAGCTTACGGTTAGTTTCCAGCTGTTTTCCCTCTGATTTAAGAGCCGGGGAGCTTTGTAGAAAGCACATGTCCTCAGTTTAGCTTTTTGTAGTTCACTAAACTATTCTTCATAGCAAGTTACAATTGTATCCATCTTGATCCTGCTGTGGTATTGTGCTTGTTTCTGCTTTCCTCAGTTTTTTCTGACAACTTAAAATAGTCCTTAAAGATATTGTTGTTGCATGCTTTTTTCTTCTGTCTACCTGACCTCGTCTTTTGCGAATTATGTGAAATGTACAGGGACATGTTAAATTCCCATCAATTTTGGACTTGTTTCCGTATACAGTTGCTGCTCAAGATATTAAAGTCAGAAGTACCGATTCTAGGACTGAAGACTTAGGTAATCCCTTGATTAGAATGTTAGGCCAACGTCGAGTGATACTATCTCACATCAGGAAATTACAGGGCTCAGATTTTACGGCCTCACTATTTTCCTTAGAACCGGGAATTAAAGGAGGTTCAGAGCTAAGTAAGCAAACAGATGATTTGGTACGAGCTTTGGAATCGGCACACGAGTCAGCTGCAGTAGAAGATGTTAATTCAGATCCTGTTAGCGAAGAAGTTTTGATGCCTGAGGAATCCCGCGCTGATCCAGAAGCTCTGAATAACGTGGCCTCAACTGAGATCAGAGAGACCGGTGATCTTACTGATGTCGAAACCTCAAATCTAGCTGAGCCATCTAAGCTGGGAGTTCTTACCCCGTCAGCCCCTGGTTGCACCGATCTAGGTTTATTTCTGCTCAACCAGTTTTACTGTTGTTTTGGCTTGTGCAATGCTATGCTCAGCGCTTTAGTGAGAGTTCGCGTGCATCGTACATGATTTGGGGAAATCAAGAACATGAATTGAAGATTTACTACTGAAGTCTTAGGTTGATTCTGGGTCGAATCTGCTGCAGATTAGGACAGGTGTTTCAAGAATGAGGGAGCGGTCATAATGAATATCCTAAGCATGTACATTCGGAGTCCCCTATCTTGTATATCTAGTCATTGAGAACTAGCATTAATGTTTATTCTTGTGGTTACTTCAGGTGCTCTTGCGGATCCACATGGCGTACAGAGCGTTCAATCAGCAGCTGAAAGAACTTTGACCTCACGGAAGTTGTTGTATGAACTTCTTTCTATTGTGGTACACCACGGGGGCCCACAGAGTGGGCATTACACTGTCTACCGGAAGGTGAGGTTACCGAAAGACGCCGAGCCTGAAGTGAGGACTGCAGACGAGGCTAGTCTGCTTTGCAACACGGAAGTGAGGGAACATTCCAAGGAGACGGAAACGATTAGTTCAGCAGTCCCCAAAGAATTGCAGACGGATTGCAGGGAAGCCATGGAGAGAGACAAAGTAGGTGGCAGGGAGTCTGCGGTTTGGTTTAAGGTTTCTGACACAAATGTGAGACGAGTGGAGGAGTGGGAAGTGCAGCTGGCGAATGCGAGCTTGTTGTTCTACGAGCGTCTGAGGAGCAATTCATAACAATCTTCTCTTATTTTGATACATGAGAGTTCAAAACGCGTGGTGTTCTTGAAGCATATTTGTAAGTATTCCCTTTTGCCAGGCTGCTTGCTGACTTAGTCTTAGTTCCATTCCATGAGTCCCGTCATTAATCCCTAAGTGCCTGGATCTCACCGTGTCCAGGCAAACACAATTTCCGCCTCGAAAGTGACCTCTTTTGTGTTAAGAGTCTAACTATTTCATTTTAGCCTAAAAAGTCAAGCCTCTAATGTAGGTTACCTAATTGTACCAAAGTATTGAGTTTTTATTTGGACTGCAATCTTTGGGTCTCCGATTTAATTGCAGTTGGAACAATCATTTCATTACTTCGGAGAGGTAAGCTATGTTCGGTATTGCCTTTGCAGATTAAATGGATTTTATTCATCTGCAGAAACTGGAGACATTTGAAATACTCTTTACACTCCACATGTTTCATTTGACTGTTTCCACGTGGAATAGAGCGTCAACAATCAAATCTATTTTTGAATCTCACTGCAACCCACTAGAAGGGGTAAGAATTCTTACATTTTCAAGTTTAAGAGATTGAGCCCATGTCAAATGCAATTGTCTTTCAGGTTATGGTTCCATGTAGAGTACGTCCTATTGTTTTTTTTTTTAATAAAAATCAATTTTTTATTTACGTTGTAATTGACCAGTTTATCTAGGTTTTATGTTATCTAAGCAGCTATGTTGACTGTGCAGGTTTGGATGATGTAACTTTTGCTATTTAAAAATGTAGGCAGGTATGCGTAGTGATGAGATTGTAAATTTCAATTTCTAAGGATGCGGATTACTTTCTCTTTACTTCGTAACTTTCTCATGGGCATTTGAGGTTCATGACTTATTCACATGTACTTGCCGAAATCATTGAATTTCAAGTTGGGTGCTTGCAAATTGAATCAATAAGTTACTTACTTCTACTTAAGATACTTGATAAACGTCAATGGGGTTGCTTTTTACAACGCAAATCCCAGAGACAATTTGCTGTCCTTCTCTGTCACCTTTACACGAACAGTTGAGTTCTAACCTGTGCAAATAATTATTTCACTCTTTCACAAAATAGTTCTTAAATTTTACCATTCGTAGAGAATTTGTACATCTGGTCCTCGAGTTCCATTTGGTACAGGTAGAACCTCTCTTAGTGCAACCTCTTTTAGTGCATATATGCAATAAGAGAGTTGCAAAGAGTAAGTTAGGTGGGCCTGTGCATGAATCAAGATGAAAAGCTACTTGAAAACTACTATGGCCTCTCTAAATGCATAAACCTTTCTTAGTGCATAGTCCTGGCACCATGCACTAAGAGAGGTTCTACCTGTACCGGTAGTTGATTATCCATGTGTCAAGGAGGCATACTCTTACCAAGATTTAGAGTTTGGGCCATACTGAAGGCTGCATGTTTTGGTTGTGTTGAATGACTGTTGAGGGTTTTTATAAGGTTGTGCAAAATCAAAGTTCTCTTAGGATTGTGCAATAGTGAGTGAATACAAAGAACTAAGAATTGGGGTTTTTCTTGTAAGAAAGTGTTTTCTTGTTTCTGTGCAATAAGGTAGGAGGTCCATAAAGTGTCCATCTAAGAACTGAAACTGAATTTTGGGGAGGTGAAACTTCTTGAAATATTTTTCAGTAAATTTTTCTTGAAAGACAAGAGGAATTGACATCTAATCCAAGTCGTTTCATATTTTTTTGAGCTTTGTAGAATTAGTTATGAATTTTTGAAGTCGAAATGGTAGAGGGCTCTAAAATCGCCCACCTCCTCAAATGTACACAGTTGGTACATCCACGTAAAGATGAAAAAATCCCATGTACAAATAGTGTACATTTGAGAGGTGGGCGATTCAAAATGCCCTAACAGAGTTTGAGCCTCCTACCTTAGTGAACACAAAGAACTAAGTTAGTCTATGGAATTTCATTTAATATTGATAGTTCTCTTTACAAATCCTTGAATTTGATATTACAATGAAATTGAAGGTTGAACCAAAAGGTAACATTATTCAAAAAAGTAAAAGCTCCCCCACGGTTTAATTTCAAATTTCAAATTTTTTTAATTAGTGGAACAGTTTACAATTATTCTAAGATTGAAAATTTTAGGTGAAGAATTGAGTTGAGAGTTTGAAAAAAATCCAAGAAAACACACTTAACACTCTTTAAAAAATTATTATATAGAAGTAGGTACAAGATAGAAGGAAACTCTAAATCAATCATAATTCTAAGATGGAATTGAAAAACTCTAATCGCAATGGTGAGATTGTTCTAGCAAGCAAGATAAACCATCTAGAACTTCATTTTTTGGCGAAAATTGAGTTCTTAAATGAATCCTATACATTATTTTTTGAAGAAGATACTCGAATAGTCCAAAAAACAAGACTCTATAACTTTCTCATCACTAGTCTAAATGGAATGAATCAAATCTTTCCATCTCAACAAAAGTATTTTCTATGAGAAACAAAAAAGATAGTTTTTTATTTTAAGATTTTGCAAAAAAATTATATTGCCTAATGACTTTTGGAACCTAGGGTTGGTATAACTTTTGTTCCCATGCACTTATTGGAATCAAAATTATACTCCAAAAAGCTAAGAAGTTTTTTTAATCTTTGAATAAAGATTAACAAATTAAGCCAAAAATTGAGATTATAGGAACCTACCAAACCTTGTAGAGTCCCCTAAGGCGATACATGGTCCTTAGTGGAAGATTTTCACTCCCGGTAATGAATAAATTATCATTTAAACTTACTACACAAGTCCCAAAGACTCCTTATTACTATTGCTAAATATTGTCATGGATGTCATGACGAAAGTTATGGTCAACAATTAATGTTGAAAACAAAATGTTTACTCAAATGTTTACTAAGAAAATGGATTTTATCAAAGCAAAAGAGAGAGAACAATTTATAACATTACTAACCAATACATGTAGGATGTAATTGGTGAATGTATAGTTGAATCATGACTTTAATGGCATGATCCTAAAACATAAGAGTTTAATAGAATATTCTAAAAAGTTAGCTAGCTAGAAGCTAGAAGCTAGCATTGACATTTAACTTCTAAATGCCCAAGGCATCACATTTTGTGTGCACTTGATAGAAATTTTGAAGTTCACTTAACCCCTGAGCGCCCTAAGCGTATTTTCCACCTAGTCCTTCAAAATTCATTCCAATCAAACCATCACCCAAAACTAGATCTACAAAAATTGACTGTACCGATTGGTAGTGGAGACAAGCCTAGAGTGTGTAGGGGAAAGGGAAAATGATTTCACCATATCATTGAGAAGATTATAATAGTCAAATAGGGCAATCATTTATTTTGGAGAGACCGGATTTGAGGTGTTGGAGCAAAATCAAGTTCAACACTAGATTACTATTTTTCTTGTATTTTCTTTTGATGATGCATAATCACTCAACGCTACTTTAAGCATCTAAGATATTCTCCTTTTCAATTATATTTATCATTTTTCTAGAAAAGTACTTGTGTACAGGGGCCATTGAAGAACTATATTTTTAGTATTTAGTAATCATTGATAGGAGCCTCAAATATACTAGAATTCCATGAAAAATTGATTCGAATTCATTTTGAAACTTTAAAGAGTAGATTTTGAAATAGAATGTATAGATTATAGTCATATTTGTTTCCTTTAACCTCATATTTTGTATACAAACATAATGTTAGAATAGAAATTTAAACAAAGAATTGAAAGACTTCAAACAACTATCAAATTTTTAACCCATTGTGATTAAAAATTATAATCTTTCAATCCACATGAGATTTGGTTATAATTTCTTTTTCCCTATGTATCAGAATTACTAGTTTAAGATCCTACAATTACAAACTTGAAAAAATTGTTGAACCGTAAGTTATAATGAGGCCTAAAACTAATTCAAAATAATTTTATTTAAAATAAAGGTTAGGCTAAAATTTCCATCTTCATTTATTCTTTCACAATCTAATTTGTAGGGAATTTTAGTTAACTTGCATGAGTTCATCCTATAAACATTTCAAAATGACCCCACCTAACATGTCCATCTCCACTAATTATAGAATTGATGTCCCTAAACTTCAAAAATGTTTTTTTTTCTAATGCTTTATAAAGGAAAAATTTTGTTTTTCCAAAAAATTAAGATAAAAAACATGTGTGCCTTGTAACTTCTACATTTTAGTCAAAGTGGGAAAATGGTTTGAGAATACATGGAAAACAACAAACTTGAAACGTAATAATCATGCAATATGCAAGGTCAAAGTTTCGGATTCTTTTGCATAAATTTCTATAAAAGTCTGACATAGTTTTAAATTGTTTGTTTTGTTTTTTCAATAGTTTTTCAAAGTCTAAAAATGAACTCTTTTTTTCCAATTTTGTTCTACAATATATACTAAAAATGGTAGTTTTGGGGTAAAATTTTATACCCAAAATAGACCTTACTTGTTACAAACCTCATCAAGAGGCATGCCCGTGCCACCTTAGTGAGCAAGGGGAACGTTGGGGATGACTCCCCAAGCCTTGCAAGAGATGGAGTAAGGAGGACTAGGAGTCTCAAGGGATCAAAGCACTACAACGCTCTGATCTAGACAAATTAGGGAGTATGTCACACATGCTTGGAAAGCTTGTGAGAAGACACGTTCATGGGTTCAAAGAATGCGAGAATCCGAGTTGGGAGTCAAAAATTATGTCTCCTCAAAGTTGGTAGTGTCCTAATCGCTTCTCGAGGCATGGGGACGTGGGAAACAAGGTTTGGGAGGAATCCTTTCAACTAAATAGGGCATGCCGCATATCATTGGAAAGATAAGGAGACGAGCTTTCTAGAATGCCAAGGCTCATGAAGAGATGGAGAACTACACCTCCAAGGGACTCGTACCTTTGGAAGGGCATAACTTCCTCAATACTTGTTGTATTGGAGAAAGTGAATAGTCCACGGTGATCTATAAAAAATGTAGATCACGAAAATGGACTTGCACTTAGGATTTGGAGCTCTAAGATAAAAGTTATCCCAATGAGAAGATCGGGAGTCTTTAGGGGTCCGATTTTGGGGACACCGCTTGGAATTGAATGGTCTTCGAAGATGGGGAGCATCTTAGGGGTTCCCGGTGACCTCTAGTATTGGAGGGTTGCCGAATCCCGTAAAGAGTACTATGAGGAGAGGTGGTCTCCCTCCTCACTCTCGGATGGTGCCATGATGAGTTAAAGTGGCATGGGTGGTGAGGTTGGTATTGGAGCCTCATCAACACTTGTGTGTTACCATGGAGTGCTTGTGCACTCCTTGTTACCAGTTGGGTGGTGTCCTACTCTACACTAGGCCATGGTGTGAGTTCCAATTAGTGAGTCCTGAGATGAGTTGGATTAGGCCTAGTGAAGAGTTGGGTCCCATTCAAGGGCGATTAGCACTAGTGGGGAGTAGTGCCTCCACTAAGTGCTTAGACATCAATGGAAGTTCCGCCCCATGTCATCAAATGACATGCCGAGTGTCTTGTGGGAGTTAAGGGTTGGAATGGAAGTATTGGGAGTAATGGAGGAATGTGAACCCCATGAATAGTTGGAACTTAACATCATGGGTATATGGCATATGCAGTGTTAGGAGAGTGTAACCCTTGGTGTCACTAAAGAATTAAGTGCTTGGGAAAGCACTAAGAGGTGAGTTTAAGGTGGTAAGTGTTATTGAGGGGCGCAACATTACTTGTGTTATTATAACATTTGAAGCAATTACAATATTCAAAAATCTTACAATATGGACCTATTAAGTTAGTCACCTTCTAACCTCTAAATTGATTATATAGTGTTTTGAGTCCCAAATGGCTAAAAAATGAACTATTTTGTTATAATGATAGATAAAACAAAATGAATTAACATTTTGGAATATGACCATTTAATGTTATTCTCGATTTTGTTTATTTGTGTCTTCAATATTTCAAAACTATAATATTGCATAATTCTAGAGATCATGGAGGTAAAAAATAGAGTGAACATTTTTGGAATTTGTCTAAAGTTCTATTTTTTATTGGTGATTCACAATGACCACTACCACCTTAACAAGTACCTTATTGATTTGGAAATGTTTGAAAATGTTGAAATTCATGAAGTTGGGTGAATAATTGTCAAATTGTGCTATAATTTAATGCCTCCAGAGTTAAGGAAAGAAATAATGGTTTGTAAGGTGTTTTGCTTGAGATCACATATACAAGGGATCTATATTCCAAAATATTTATGCCAAAATCTACACATGGAATATAGCACATGGAATGTTCTTTTTGGATTGTAGTGATATAAAATTTTGAACCCTCCCAAATTAAGGTTTTCACAATATGATCAATGAAATTAGTATCTAAACATTTTCAACAAAACTATGGACTTTTATTTTTGGTCAAAGGAAGTATTTGAACTTAAAGTCCAATCTCAATCTACTCTAAAGTCTAGAGCACCTTCCATAAAACTACATTGATGAGTGAAATCGGGTTGCTCCTCACTCATTTCTCAAAATTTTACACTACACAAATATTTACTTTTACTATACAAGGATGCATTCATTTTCATCATTCCATAACCATGTGTGTGGCATGGAGTGGCACACTAGTTTAGGGCCCTGTGTAGAGGGTTGTAGTGCCTCCTTATGGATAGTCAAGCAATGAGTCATGAGGCAACGAACTTTGGGGGGTAAGACAATATACTTGTTAAGGCAACCTCATTTCACTATTTTGTGTAGATTCTATTGTTCTCCCTCTATGAATTCAATCCATACACAATTGTTTGTTTATTTTTCATTGAAAGAATCCAATGTCTTCATTTACATCCGGGTTTTTTTCACATTCCATTTTCAATATTAGTAATGTGAATGCCCTCCTACATTGTAGGAAAAACCCAAGTGAAAAAAAGATACCTTCAATAGTAAAATTGGCTAATACATGTAGAACCTCTCTTAGTGCATATATGCAATAAGAGAGTTACAAAGAGTAGGTGGGCTTGTGCATGAATCAAAATGAAAAGCTACTTAAATACTACTGTAGCCTTTAAATGCATAAACCTCTCTTAGTGCATAGTCCCGGCACCATGCACTAAGAGAGGTTCTACCTGTATTACTAAGTTAATACAGAGTAACATTCTTGCTCCATTCTAAAAGTTAGAGCGAGTGTCCGGTATATATTCAGTTCCACCTTTATCATCCACTAAGATAAATTAACATTCATCCACTATGTCCAATAAATGTCAAAGGACTACTAACAGGCAGTAATCACTATCAGTAGTCTGGCTCAGTTATGAATGCAATGGCAGAGTGTCTAGCATACTCCTGACCAGGGAGCCATACCCTACTTATAGGGTTGCAGTTATTTCCCACCGAAGCTTGGAATGTGTATTTTTTGGTTCTTTTCAAGACTGGGACTAAAGGAGATCACCCATTTCCAATCAACCTCTCATTCTTGTAATTTAGGGTGCTCCATTTCCAATCACATGAATTGTAGGTGACAGCTCATGCACTGCAGGACACTAGGGACAACAAAAAATGTCCGGGAGGTGTGCATTGAAAGCTTACATGATCACAACATGTACATTGGAAGCCTTACATCGATTTTGGAACCATCCTATGGTTGGAAATAGGTTTGCCTACATATCAAGAATGGGACAAATAGAATCTTCACAAAAAAAATTCGTGATAATTTTGCTTCGAAGAGAATTTTTTTTAGGAAATTATGAAATCCTTCTTAAATCTATTTCTCTACACGGAGAATTTTTTTCCTAAACTTTTCCCATGCCACAAATAGGCTAAATTGCTTAAGTGATCGGAAATGGGTGATCATCTTGATAATATTGTAAGTAAGGTCATGACACATGTCTCAAAGTGTGCAGGAAGTAACTTAGTGAGCAAGAAATTAGGTCTTGAATGATAAGAATTGGAAGAATCAACCTTAGACATTCATTGGCTATTTGATTAGACAACTTTGGGGCTCCCAAAATTCATAGTGATTTCAATTTTGGAAATAAAATTACAGATTGTTGATTGTCTCCATATTTCCTATCTTTCTTCATGGCAAAAATTTGCATCACCTCGTACTGCTCATGATATGTCCCCAAATTGCTTAATAAGTGATCGACTATGGGTGGTCCAACCTTAAGGTGGACAATGGGTACACACACACACCAATGCTACTATTTTTTGCTATTGTGCATATTTTCTATTATTGCACTAGTAAAATTTCATATTTTTCTTGTTATCTAGTAGGAAGCAAAGGTTCCAACGCACCAAAAAAATTGACATTTAGATACCAGATGCAAAAGTTATGAAGGGTTGTTCAAAGTTTTGCAAGGTACATGTTTTAAAATCGTTTCTTCCACAAAGGTGCAAAGTACCCGTGATGAGATGAACTTTTCAATTTGTGTTGTTTTGCATCCATCAATGAAAGATAAGCCACTTTATTGTGGCTACATTTTATGATTTGATCCTTTGGAAGGTTGTTGTAGTACCAATATTCTTTTACAAGTGGAAAAATAGAATACAAAGAAATGGAAAGTATAATTCTATATTTCTAACAAAGTATGAAAATTTGTCCTTAGAATTTGTAAATGCCCCTAGATCACTATCAAATCCAAAAAAAATTGCATTAATAATGGTTATTTCATGTCCTATACTACTTGATACTATGCATTGACAAATATTACTAACTAAAATTATCTCTTCAAATACGCCTCTCACTTATTGTTACAAAAAGGGTGAAGGGAAGGGTAGATTAAATGTATTGCATTAGAACATTTTTAATTTGACAAATCTCACATCCCTCTAATACTAGGAAAGAAGGGCATCCTATGTAGGATACCTACAAAGCTTACACTACCTTAGATGAGTAGATGGTCTAAGTGGATTTTGAAAGCAAGCCTTTATCAATCTTAGTTGCACATTTTTTTTATTAAGGGGGTCTAACATGGCATTTGGAAGAAGGCAAAAGAAATACTTCATACTATTTAAGGTTGGTATTATGATGACAAATGCCATTTCAATCATGCCCATTGTGATATGTATTACACTTGATAATTATACTATCTCAATGCATTTTTCACGCTAAAACAATACAAGTCTTTCCATCAACCAAATTTGTTTAATAAAAAAGATCTATTGTTATTTTAAAAGCATTGCATTTTATGTTATGCATTTTTTTTAAAAGCATGTACATGTTTTGAAGGTGCATTTGTCATATATTTTTGAAATATAAAATATGAGGAATTTGTACAATATCAATGTGTCTTGAATACACAAAAGTTATAATTTATTTCCATGTAAAACTTGCCAAAATCGATTACATTCCATCTATTGCCAAATTTCAGATATTTTATTTACAAAATACTCATCAACAATATTGGTTAACCCCTAAATGCCGAAAATGTGTTTTTTGGTAGCATAGCAATTTGGGTCAGCTCAATATGAATGGATTTTTTATTCTTTAACTATGAAATTTTCACACAACATGTGCCCAAGGAGTATCTTCAAGGCCTAGTCATTTTCATAAATTTTAATTATATGGTTCAAAAGTTATTGTATGATATGTCATTTTTTTATGAAACATACGGCCTTCAAGGGCCGCAACAAGATTGACACGACTCCACAAGGCAACCTAGTTTGTTTTTACAAGGAATTACACGCCTTGGTTATCCCTGTCAAGAACAAGTGAAAGAACGAATCCCCTCCCCATGCGAGCAATGTTAGCACGGGGAGTTGAACCGGGAACCTCATGGGTTCCACGAAAGGTCCTTCCCATAAGCCTTCACCCAGGGTAGTTTAAGGTCATTGCGGACCAATGATATGTCATTTTCATTGCTTAGTATGCAACGTGGACAACCCCAAAAGATTTCTTTGAAAATCACTTTTTTAAGCAACAAAAGTTAGAAATTGTTTTTTTAGATTGATAATTGTGGAAACCTTTGAATTATTCCATTTTGATTCATGAGATGAAAGTTATGAGGAGTTTTAGTTTGTAGGTGGTTATGGATTCTCTACTTTAAAATAAACTTTGAGGTCCTTTATTTAACTCAATTTTCAATATCTTGTTAAAAAAATAAAATCATTGGATGTTGATTGTTAATTACAATATTATAACCATTGGGATTGGCATTTTTCAATTCCATAATTAAATTCTGAACAATTTAGTAATTTGAATCATTCTCTAGTTCTTTCTAGTTACTATTTTTTTCTTGGATGTTGTACAATTCCAAATGATCTGAATTTTTTCAAAAATGTAGCCAACTTGACTTGAAAAATGAATCCAAAGAAGCACCACCACTTGGAATTTCTTTCATACAAACGAAACCTTGTGAAGTGCAACTACCCGTTTTTATGTAAGGCCAAGAAAAGGATTTTTGTTCATTCAAATGCTAATATCTTGCAATCTACATGGTAGAGGTTTCTGAAATTTTTTCCATATCTTCTCAAATCAATGTACTATAAGATCTTACAATTATGTGGTCCAAAAGTGTTTTTGTTCTAAAATTTGGTACTTGTACTAGAAATGGCAGTTTTGGAGCTTTTTTGGTGAAAACACAGTCAAATTCATTTAGGGGTTAATAACAAAGAGAGCTTGTTGTGATTTAAAGGATGTTTATTATTTTCTTATTTATTCACACACACACACACACACACACACACACACACACACACACATACACAAATATATATATATATATATATATATATATATATAATTTTAAAAAATTACCCAAAGAATTGTATAATCTACACTGTCTTGTATCATTTGTCAAAGACATAAATGAAACATGCCTTGAAAAGCCTCACAATTTAGTTTTCTATGTAATATGTGTAGTGCAACATCTTCTACATGTTTATAATGTAATAATTAGAATATTTCAATTCATTTTCACATAGAAACAACATTGATCCTAATATTAGCATTATTTTCTTAAATTTAAAAATTTTATGCTCTAAAATTTGAAATGACTTATTGTCAAGATCCAATAAAAATTAATGAAGTTTAGTTTAAGAAACCATGTTTAGATGTATAATTTGAATACTATTTGGATAAGAACATCATATATCCTATATACGCTTTGTTTCCTTAAAGTTACTCCCATTAAGTGACTTCCCTGACACCATCTATAAAACTTTAAATATTTCTATTAGGTGAATCATTTCAAAAGTAAATTGAAGAAATTGAATATTTATTTTTTCAGCAATAATTATAATTGTAATTATTATGATTATGATTATATAAAATAGCATGTCTCAGTAATGTATGGAGGACGCTAAATCGTGCAAACAAAGTGGGCCCTGCAAGGGCAGATTTACCATGGAGAAAATGTAGGAATTTTTTATTTTTTGCACATTATTTTTTTTTGCAATTAGAGACCCCAAATTAGCTAGGAGAGGTCTAGAAGAGACCCTAGACACAACTTAAAATAGGGGGCAATTTTTACTTATACCCCCGGATAATACACAAAATACCCCTACGGGGCCCACTTCATTTGCAAGATTTAGCGTCTAGCATAATGTAATGAGAATATATACCACATTTGGATCAAGTTCAATGAGCATTTATTAAAACCTTTATTATTGTGAATGCCACAAATACTTTTTAATCCTCACAAATAATTTTTTTGTTTAAAGTGGCATTTCAATTTCATTGCTCAAAATTGTTTTATTGAAGAGTTTATTACTGATATTTTTATTTATTAAAATGAGATTTTTTTCAAGTATCAAGGCAAAATCCATAGAAATTTAATGTATTTCGTACAATTCATGATCAAATGATTCCAAAATAGGGCACTTAGAGTTGTTCAAATTGAAATTGAAATTTTGTATAAATAGGGAAGAATATTTAAATTACTACATATATTTCATCAGTATCATTTGAAATCTAAAAGATCATTTCTAATTTTTTGAAAGTATATTGATGAAAATGTGTGAAGATTTTGAAAAGGTTTAAATGGATGGTACAAAGAGATGAAATAATATTTAGCTAGCAAAGTTGGAAATAAATGTTAATACTTCGACAATGACCACTTCAGAATCCAACACAATGTTCTATAAAACTCTTTGATACCAACATCTATTTTAAACTTTGCAAGATTTAAATTTAATGTACTATATACCAGCTTCGAATATTTTGGGTCTTGCTTTCTTGTGATTGCCAAGACAATTTTAGGTAGAATCACTCTCTACTAAGTGTCTATCTTTCTCTATTTAAGGAATTTTGAGAAAAAAAAAATTTATTCTATAATAATGAAAATTTCCTTGAAAAAAATTCTTTCTTCATTAGAAAATCACATGAGATGGAAGTTTAAGGGAGATTAAATTAGGTTTGAAGGCTTTAATCCCTATTTATATGTCCAAGGGGGCTCCTCCCTCCAAAATCACCTCTAAATTGTTGTTTCTAAAATGAAAATCTAATTATTTGAAAATCTAACCATAGTTTCTTGTTTACCATTGTCAATTTAGTCTACCCTTCAATTTTCATAATCTTTGACCATACAACTTTTGAAATCTTTTCAATCAAAGTTCATTTTTTTAAGCAAATTTTTTTTCTTGAACACAATTACCTAGAGGGTCCATGTCTTGAATTTTGACAAAAGAAGAGTTTTCCTTTTTGATCAAATGCAATTATGAATAGCCAAGAACATGCATGCCAATTTTTAGAAGATTGGAGCAATGGAAGATTTTTCTTTAGAGCCTTGCAATCAAGTGAGGTATATTAAAAAAACATAAATTTCACTTGACCATATCCATTCATTATAAGCCCCAATCAATTAGCCCCTTGTCCACTTCCACATCCATGGAATATTTTTTTCTTGAGATGAACTTTGATTGTATAGGTTTCTCCGTTAAGGCAATTTGCAACGAACATTTTTCAGTGTTTGACTTTGAAAATTCACCTTAAAAAAAGTTTTTGTATGAATCAAAATTTTTCCATCAAAAAAATACAAATTGATGAACTACATGAAAAAGATGTGAAATTAGAAGAAAAAAAAATAGAGTGAAATGAGCTTTGCTAACTATGATTTGACAACTCTTCTATAATTTTCTTGTCTTTTTATCTAGGTTTGAAGAAATTTCTTTTCATCGTCAAATGTCTAAATTCGAGTTTTCTTGTATATTTTCAAAGTACTTGGGGATGCGCTTACAATGATGAAAATTAAATTTCTAATTATAAACCAAAAAAGGTAGAAATGTATTTACATGAGTAGTTGGTGGAGTGGATTGGGGACATTTCTCGAAGACTAATATGTGAAAATTGAACACTATAAAAATTGAATACTAAATTTGAAATTTTTTTAATGTATAAATTCAAAGTACTTTAGGATGCTCTTCCAATGATAGGACAAGTAGAACCTCTTTTAGTGCATGGTGTCGAGACTATGCACTAAGAGAGGTTTATGCATATACTACACCAAGAAGGTTTAGTGCCACTTGTCTTTATTATCTTGAAGCATGTGCCACATGTCTTTTCATCTTGAATCATAGGCATGGACCACCAATTGTTGACAAATTCTCTTAATGTATATTACACACCAAGGGAGGGTGCACTAAGAGGGGTTCTATTTGTATTTTTCAAGTTCAAATTATATACTAGTCAAAAGTTAGAATTACATTTGAAGGGCTAATATATCGGTTGGATTGAGGATGTTCTTATACTACTTAGAACTCACTTTCCCAGTGGTTGGGGTGCATTCTCAATTCTGTCTAAGATTCAAACTATACATCATTAGTGTAGGTTATGCATTTTACATTCACTAAGTTATTTTTTAAACAATATACGTAGTTGAAAGGGTTGGTTTTTCAAAAAATCTTCAAGAGAATTCCTCTAATATTCAAATATATAAGGATTGAACTTCCTTGGTATCATTCTCCTTGTCTTCATAAGATGCATCCATCAATCAAAATCTTGGCGATTTTGAATCACAATTTTCAGTTGTAGTTTTTGCATTGGAAAGTTTGATAAGAATTTTGAATAGTGAAGGCTTCTAGGTTGTAAGCCCATGGCCTTGAGAATTCAAGATGGAAGCTCATCATTCATTCATTGATCATTTGAACAAAAGTTCTATGATGCTTATTTAACTCTTTAGGATTGTCCATGCCAACATGGCCTACAGTTAGGAATACATGCCAATTTTAAGGTAGCTGGATTATGTAATTGTAAATTCTTGATCCTACAACTATATCTATAAACGTAGGAGCTAAATTGCCGTGAAAAAAAATTGAGCAATGACACAAAAATTGTGCCTACATGAAGTGCACATTTTATGCTCTTTGGCCAGGTTTTGGCTTGTATACATGTTTTGACAGGTGAGCTCCATATGCATATTGGCTGGTATGTTCACTGGCCCAACTAATTTAGAGTTTTAGTTGAGTTGTTATATATGGTATTATATAGGGCTTGGAAAGCAATGATGGATTTTTTCTATGGACGCATATACAAGAAATTAGAAATTGGGAGGACAACTTGAATATAGCCCCTTTAAGTTTGCCTAGCCAAAATTTTAGAACTATATAATTGGGATTTTAGCTCCGAAGGTCCCCCTCCACTTAAATGTTACAAATTCCAACATTGTTGGCAAGATTACAAACAAACATGCAACCTTTTGAAACTGAAATTGACTATGTTAATTTTGACAATTCATTTTTATAACTGCTTGTGTTGTCGCTAATGTTAGTGGGTGACCCTTTGATGTCAATTATTGGTACTTTATTGAAATAAGTTCTTAAAGCTTAAAATGTTCAAAATAGATACATTTCTTTGCAAAATTGATGGTTCATTTCAGTATAAAAGTGATTTTTTTTAAGGTTAATAGTAACTCAAAAGGAAAGAAATGTCATGGTCTCATATCCAATCACACACATGGTTCACCCAATAGAAACCCAACTATACTTTTGGAAGACATTGTGAATCACCATATTGGTTCACCTTTTAGAAAATACAAATTATAAACAATGCATGTGAATTTACAATTTCAAAAGCATTACTCTATAGTCTTTTGGATTAAAACACAACTACCACATATGGAGTTTTTTGTTAGATAGCGGTGGAAACTTTGTGAGTTTGGGGAAAAAATCTAAAAATTGCAATTAGAAGAAAACAAAGGAAAATTCTAGTGAAAAAAAAATAGGGGTTTTAAACTAAAAAGACTTTCACTTGTCAAGTAAGCAAACACAATGTGTCCTTTTCAAATTTTCAATGGCAAATTTAGGGTGGGTTGAAACAAATCTCAAGATTTTGTAAAGTAGGATCTTGTAGAGTAACAAGTTGACACACTTGTTGCATTTTCTAATTTTCAGCATTTCCATGTGAGAAGTATTTTAAATTTTATTTAGAATATGGAGTTCAATAGAAAAAGTAAACATATATAATTTTTTTTTCCAATGAAAGGATTAATAGGGATGGAAAAAAAACATTTTCTTGGACATTTCTAGTCTTTACTTTGCACAAACAAACTGTGTTTGGAGAATTTTTTTCAAATTTGTTTTTATTGCAATTTAAAAAATACAAGGTTGAATTTAGTGTGATTAAGAACTTAAAATAATTAGAATGATTCCAAATTTTTGAAGATATTCCAAAAAATATTCTAAGAATAATATGTATTAAATTTTAAAATTTGATGCATACATGATTTTTATTTAATTTTGTAAAATCCAATTTGGTTAGTTTTGTCTTCAATGACACTAGCATGTGAGCCTAGATATAAGTAGATATTCTACAACTATTGAAGGTGTTAATAACATACATACTTATAATATGAGTACCTTATAACCATGTAAGGTGCTTGTAACATAAGTACCTATAATATAAATATACTATAACCATGGAAAATGCCTATAACATGGGTACCTAAAACATAAACACCCATAATATAATTAGGCAATTATTATATAAACATCCTATAACCTTGGAAGGTGCTTATAACATAGATACTTACAACATGGACACCTATAATTATAAACATCATATAACTATGGAAGGTACCTATAATGTAGGTACTAATAACGTAAGAATCTAGGCTCCTAAGCTCACAGGCTGAAGATCCTAGATTCATATGCTAGCTACAATGGTTTTGTCTTTATACTCTATTTGTTATTAAATGTATAGAAATTTGAGAGGGTTTTCTATTTCTTATTTTTTTTTAAAATAAAAATACTAACTTTGCCTTAGATTTCAATATAAAAAATTGTGAGGGGGTGGGGGTTAAGAATGCATTATTTATCTTCTTATAATTTATCTTCTTCCAAAGTGGCATTTTTTGACTAAAAAAGTTGATCATCTAAAATTGTTATGATCTAAAAATTATCAAGTTTTTAAACAATTAATTCTATACATACTAGATAAATTAGTCTTTTTTTTGTATGGTTAAAATGAAAAATTTCAAGCACATCCATGTGCAAAAAATACCAAAGTAGGAAAATTTAATGAAAACCTCCACTGTCAAAAAATTGCTAGGCCTCAAAGTGTTAAACAAGATTTGATAAAGTAACCAGATTAGGCAAATGATAAAATGGTAATAAAATTAAAATTAAAATACAACTAAGTAGGAAAATGAAATTGGAATCAAAGAAAAGATAAAAGAGACAACAAACACAAAAATACAAAGCCAAAATGAAAACAAAATAGTATGGGGTGAAATTGTGTTCAATGTAGAACTTCAAACTTCATTTTGGCATAATAGAATAATTTTTTACAAAAGACCTTGAACCAAGGAAAGTTGTTAAAATACGCTAAATTATATCTCTCTAAATCAGTTTGAGATTTCGAGCCTCCAATCTAAAGTTATGGACAAAATTCAGAGAAGGTTTGGAATAGATATTTTCTTCGACATTTTCAAACATTTTCTTTGAATTTTGTCCATAATTTTTTTAGAGGCTCAAGACTACAAAATAATTTTGGGAGATGAAATTCAATTTATTTTAACAACTTTTCTTGGTTCAAAGTCTTCTAGAAAAAATTATTCTACTATGCCAAAATGAGGTATGAAATTCTGCATTGAACACAAGTCAATTTTTGTGTTAACAAGGAGCAATCAAACAATCTCATCTTCAAATTGTCCCATACCTTTTGAGGGTTTGTGATAGACAATGGATTTCATTATATAAACTAATCGTCTATCTTACGCTTTCCTATTAGATTTGTTATTAACCCCTAAAGGACCGGGGGTGTTTGAGCAAAGCTCTTGTTTTCTTGACTAGCTCTTGTAACAAGCATAATTTCTCAAATGTGTCATATGATTTTGACGATTGCCACCATTGAAATGAAAGAAGACTTATTTAGCTTTCCTATGAAAAAATGATCAACAAAATCGCACAATTTTTGAGAAAATGCCACCGTTGACAAAATTGATGAAAGATATCCAATTCAGTGGAACTTTGTACATGTGTTGAAATTTGAATGTTGAAATCGGAACTCTCAAAAGTGATCCCAAAACTCTGATTTTTTTCCTCAAGTACATATCATCATGATTTAGATGTGTAATTTTTTTCAAATCATTTTAAGATGTGGGAAAAAAGATATGAGCATGTGAAGTGATAGCCTAGAGTACTTTTCCTATTCTCAAAAAATTCACCAAAAATTGCTCACTCAATCATTTCTCAATCGGATTGAATAGATGGATTCAGCAAAAAAAATCATCTAGGGTCTCTTTGTTGGTCACGGACTATTAGTGAGGTTCATATTCCAAATTTTCTACAAATATTGTTGCAAAAGTCATGTGGTGGCCTTATGGTCCTTTAGGGGTTAACCCCTATATGAATTTGATTATGTTTTCACCAAAATCGCTCCAAAATTGCTATTTCTAATACAAGTACCAAATTTTGGAAAAAAATATTTTTAGACACATATAAACTTAGGATCTTGTAGTGCTCTGGTTTGAGAAGATGTGAAAAAAATTTCCAAAAATTTCACCTTGTAGGTTGCAAGATATTAGCACTTGAAGTGACAAAAACTCCATTAGAAGATATGTGAGGGCATGAAGAGTCTGCAAGTTATTTTGAATCCCCAAGGTGTGGGAACTCACCACATCAACATTATGACATGGTACAGACATTGCCACATCAGAAAATAATATTCTTTTAGTTATTTTTTTTGAAAAAATGATATTTTTAATTCTGTTTCAAGTTTACCAACACTTTTTAGAAATTTTGGGAAAAATGAATTTTTCTTTTCTTTTCCAAAAATTCAGAAATTCAGCTCATTATGAGTTGGTTCCCGATTTCTAGCAGAACAAGGAGCAATTCAAGGAACAAACCCTAAATCGGCTCTTGGAGCCCTCAATTCTCCTCTAATGTCCCTTTTTTTGCCTTGCAAAAATCTGGGCAGTTGCACTTCACAAGCTCATATCATTATAAAAAAATGTTCAAAATGGTTGTAACTCTTTGGATTCATTCTTCAAGGCAAGTTGTCTACATTCTTGAAAAAAATTAGTAAGAAGAAAGAAGTAGAGAATGATTCAAAATACTAAATAATTTGTTAGGAATTAAGTTATGGATTCATTGAAAATGTCAATTCCAATGGTCTCAATGTTGTAATAAACAATCTAAACCTAACGATTTTATATTTTTCCATAAATATTGAAAATTGAGTTAACCCCTAAAGGACCAAGGCCATTTTTCTGTCAAAAAACACTCAAAACTGCCATTTTTGCTGCGTTCATCCAAAAAAATCCCCCAAAATTCTTTAAGAAAATCTAACCATAGGATCTTGTACTTTACTTGTCTCAAACTATGTGGTAAAAATTTCATGAATTTTGACCACATGGATTGAGAGATATTAGCATTCAAAATTGGAAAAAGAAGTTTTTTTGAACACTAGTCTGCAATTTCAGATGACTTTGACCACCATTTGTTGAAATTTTTTGCACTACGGACTTTGAATTAAAAAAAATTTGTGTTGCATAATTGAGTTGATATTCTAGGGAAAAAAAATTCAAAAGAAAAACTCTTGATTTTCATTCTCTAAAAAATTGTTAAGTAGAAGTAGGTCCAAGATTACATGAAAAACTAAATCATTAATAGCTCTAAGATGGGATTGAAACTCAATAATCCCAATGGTGAGATTGTTCTAGCAAACAAACTTAACTTTGTCAAACATTTTTTTTGAAAAATTGTGAAAATTGCATTTAGAAATAAATCCTATAAGTTATTTTTTTAAGAAGATGCTCATATTGCCCGAAAAACAAGATTGCTCATAACTTTCACATCACTTATCCAAATGGAATGAATCAAAGCTTCAAATGTGGATGAAAATATGATCTATGAGAAAAAAAATTCAAAATTTTTTTTTCTAAGTTTTTGTGGATTTATTTTTCTGCCCAGTGACGTGTAAATTATGTTTAAGAGGGCATAACTTTTGCTCCTAGGCATTGATTGAAATAAAAAATTATATTTCCATGAATCTAATCAGTTTTTCTATCTTGCAAAAAAATTTAAAAAAATTTCACTAAAAATTGAGGTCATAGGAACCTGCCCGAAATCCATTTTGTCCTCCAATGGGACAATGGTCCTTTAGGGGTTAAATAAATATCTTCAAAGTTTATTTTAGAGTAGACATTACATAACTATACGCAAACTACTTACAACTAAAAAATTCCACATAACTTTCATCTCATAAATCAAAATGGAATTATTCAAGTCTTTCCATTTATATATAACTCTAAAAAAAATTCAAATTTTTATTTAGAATATGAATGATTTTTAAAGAATTTGTTTGTTGCCTAGGCTGCTCGCTAAGCAATGAAAACTACATATTATACAATAACTTTTTAACCACGTATTCAAAAGTTATGAATATTTTTGGTCTTTAAAGCTACTCCTCAGGCACATGTTGTGTGAAAATTTCAAAGAAATAAAATAAGAATTCCATTTGTAGTGAGTTGCCCCAAATTGTTGTGTTGCCAAAAAATGCCATTTGGTCATTTAGGGGTTAATGTTTTGGTTAGAATTATTTCTTGAATGGTATCATTATTTCCAATGGAATTTGAATCAACCATACATAAAGAAAAATTCGAGCCCTAACAATAGATGTGATTTGACATATTGGATTTAAATTAATTATGTTTTGGTTCAATTTCTCTAGATTTTTATTGTTTAATTAATTAAAATAATATTGCTGTAAATTTTATAGGTTATCTAACAAAGTCACTTATTGAACCTCGATGTTTATAGTTATGCACAAAATAACCATATTTTTTATTATTAAATTAAAAATATATAAGGCATGGAATTAAAGCAAATAGTAGATTTTCTAAATGGGATATGTTCTTCTCATGAAGAGATGTACTTTACATTAGATTTTCTTAGGCCAAAAAAAGACCACAAGCTCTTGGATTGTAGAAAACAAAGGAACTTTGCTACATTAGCTATCTAATGTGGTCAAGAGATGGCCACGTCAAATAATATTTTTGAATTAATTTTATAAATTTTAAAAAAAAATTGAATAAAAGATATTTTTAATTATTTAAATATTTTGCATATCACTAGTTGGTTCACAAAAAGAGAAATAGACCTAAAACAGTCTTCTTTTGGCTAAAAAAAATCTAAAGGTTTATTTGAAATAATTGCATAGAAAATAGAAGAAATTAGAAAATCTAAAGAAAAAAGAAGCACAAATTTTTATGATCAAATTCTAAAAAAATTGGAAGTAAAAAAAAATTAAATCTAGTTTGCATTTTCTTAAACAAAACATGTCAAATGAAAATGCATAATGCTAATATGTATTCATTTTGTATTTCTACAAGAAGCCAAATTCTTTCTTTTTATTTAAAAATAAATAAAATTGTGATTATTTCTCTAGCACAAGCCAGTATTTTGATTTATTTGTATTTTCATAACAAGATAAGTTTTGGATTTATTTATTTCTCAAAACCTAAATTTTGGAATCTTTTTTTTTTGGTGCAAGGCAGTGTTTGGATTCATCTTGTATTTTTGTAACAAGTTAGGTTCTCAATTCTTTTTTACCACCACAAGTTAGGATTTGGATTCTTTCTTTTCATCATAAGAAGCTAGGTTTGGATTCTTTTCTTATTTTCGTAACTAGCAGATTTTTTATTTTTTATTTTTAGTAACATGTTAGGTCTATCAATGAGCTATGATGGAAAAAATTATTTACAAAACAGAGCCTTTTGTATCACATAGGCTTCTACAGTGTAGTAATGCACGGTTCTTCTACCAAACCAACAATTGAAGCAATGTCAAGCGACGAGGCTCCATGCTCATCCTGGCATTTTACTTGGCTGCTAAGTCATTTTCTTATCCAATTTGTGAGATTGTTTTATCAGTTTGACCTACTACATGGGTGGAAGGCTACACACTAACTAGGAAGTTTTAACTTTTTAGGATGGTAAGCAAGGTCCACCATATTAGCTTTAGGATACATAGTCAATTTATTGCTAGAGTTTCCTTCTTAAACCATATTTTTAGAAGAGGCCACATATTTGCAATCTTCAAGAATTATAGCCAATACCTCATGAATTAGCTCAAGTCAAATTCAACTATGCTAAGCCCTTTCGGAGGTAGTAGGAAAAGAAAATGAAAATGAAAAATGCAACTGTCCGGCTCTTCTGAGTGTTAAAATACCACCAAAATTTGACACTTTTACTAAATGCACACTATAACAAGAATTTTCCATGAACTTGAAATCACTCAAAAAATGATTAAAAAATCATGTTGCTACTCAATTGTTGCTATGTTTTGTTAGGGAAAATCTTATCTCAACAAAAAAACTCAAGAAAAAAGTCAAACAATGTTGTGCAAGGTAAGATGCTCTATAAGTACCCACTTATGGCTAGTTTACCTTTTTCATGGGCTTCTATAGATGGGAAGATTTTTTGGTTATTTTTCAGAGAAAGATGAGAAAAAACAGCACGCAACAAAAGTGGTTTCATAGTTTTCAAAGCAATATTGAATCAATTATGATTTTTCAAAAAGAAAAATCTAGGCACTTATTTCTGATAGTAGGTGTGGCAAAATGTACACACACACACATGGTTTGAGAAGTAGCATGTTGACTTGTAGTAAAGAACAAGTAAGGGCTATAAATGTGACCAATGGCAACCTTAACCCCTAAAGTCCCAAACATGATTTTTTGGCATTATAGATATTTTGGGCAGCTCACTACGAGCAAAATTTTCCATTTTTTTCTTTGAAATTTTCACACAACATGTGGTTGAGGAATAGCTTTAAGGCCCAAAAAATTTCATAATTTTTGGCTACATGGTTAAAAAGTTATTGTATGATATGTAGTTTCTTTACCAACTCGGGCAGCTCAGGTAGATTGAAAAAAAATAACTTTTTTCAAAATTAAAATTTTGAAATTGATTTTCTATATTTCTATATATGTGGAAAGCTTTGAATCATTCCATTTTGATCAATGAGGTGAAAGTTATGAGGAGTTTTATTTTGCGGGTAGTTATGGATTTTCTACTCTAAAATAAACTTTAAAGTCCTTCATTTAACTCAATTTTCAATATTTTTTGAAAAAAATAAAATTATAGGATGTAGATTGTTTATTAAAACACTACAACCATTGGGATTGTCATTCTTCAAATCCATAACAAAAATTTTAACAATTTAGTATTTTGAATCATTATTTACTTCTTTCTACTTACCATTTTTTTCCTATATGTTGTACAGTTCCAAAAGATTCAAATTTTTTCAAGCATTTAGATAATTTTCCTTGAAGAATGAATAATTAGAGACACATCTATTTTGGACATTTTTTCAGACAAATGTGACCTTGTGAAGAGCAACTGCCCGTTTTTTCACAGGGACAAAAAAAGGATTTTTGTCAATTCAAATACTAATATCTTGCAATCTACTAGGTGGAAATTTATGAAATTTCTTCCACATGTTCTCAAACCACATTACTACAAGATCCTACGGTTACATATGTCCAAAAATGTTGTTTTTTTCTAAAATTTGGTTCTTGTACTAGAAATGGCAGTTTGGGAGCATTTTGGGTGAAAACATAGTCAAAAACCTTTAGGGGTTAAAGGGCTTGTGTTTTATTCAATTCAAATTTTCAAATTTTGCCTTCTTTAAAAGAAGATAGTTGGTTGGCCAACTCTTATTTCAAATAAATTAATGCACATTTGTCACTAATTTAAAATAGACTGCGGTATATATTAAACCTATCTATACTAGAAGCATATAACAAAAGTTGACATACTTAATTGTACCCCCACTTCATGCTTAGTCCATATATTGCATGTCTATCACAAAGCCACTTTAGAACCACTTGATGTCCATTTAATACTTAATTATAGGGTCAATTTGAAGAAAGTAGACACTTTTAGAGCAGACCACTATGTACAAAAACTTGGCAAGAGAAGTTAGATAAATTCCAAGTCTTGTGAGTTGTATTGAACATCCCAAAGGCTTAACCCCTCGTCACCTAAGGCCTTTTGAGGTTCAAAAACATCATTGCTTTTGAAGTGTTATAGATCTAAATGTCATTGAGTTATAGAGATCTCAATTGTACAACCTTATAGTGTACATGTTGTAGATGATGTGAATCAAATGTGGAGTCATTTGGCCACATAGGTTATAAGATTATCATGTTTTAGTGTTGAAAAAGGATGTTGAAATTTTCCTAGCAACACATTTTGAGGTGAAATTCAATTTCTGAACCTACTCAAATGAAAAAACTTCAAACTATAAAATGATTCAAAACCAACATACAAACACATTGCTAAAAGAAAATATCATTCAATTGACTCATTGTATTTTCACAATGGCTTTGAAATGTCAAAGAATAGCAAGGAAAGTTGCAAAAACACATCTAAGGTTGAACATCCATCTACTAAAATGTTTCTCTCTCACTTATAACCTCTTGGATTGATATAAAATTTTAGCCACTCAAACCAAACTAGTATGCAAAACTTTTCCAATTTTGTTTATTGGAATTGAACAATGTATGAAGAAGAAATAAGTTGCCAAAGTTCATCACAAACCCCAAATGTCCAGATTTTGAACTTTGAATCGCCCCAAACATTCAAAACAAATTGAATTGACATGAAAAAATTTACCACAATAACTAGACTTCAAGGGGAACATAATCCAACAAATTTCATAGAAAACGAACATTAGATGAAGGAGAAACAAGCCCCCAAAGTTGCAACCTTCTATTGTAGTTTGGTGGACTCAAATTGAACCTTTAAACTTCAAATGGCTTCCAAAACATCGATTCATCTTCAATTGATTTGAAAATTTTACCACACAAACTAGAAGAGAGAGCGCAAATTTTCCAACAATTTTTTTTATAGGATTCGGACATCCAATGCAAAAGTTATAGCACTTTGAATTGGACTTGAAACTATATTATATATGAGGACACTTTTGGTCCCCTAGGACATTTAGGGATTAACCTAGTAAGGACGTTGTGGACCAAAGCAGTCGGATGGATGACAGAGAACTCTTGCATGTGAGATAGAAGTGCCATTGTTCATCCTCAAAAGCTTTTGCAAATAGAGGGAGGTCTTGCACAATAGTATGACCTCCAATGATTACTTTCGGTTTTTTTTAAAGTAGATGATTCACACTGTTTCAAAAAAGAAGATTTCTACGGTGACCAGCCTATTCTTACAGGGTTAAGAAAGATCCTCAACTCCAAGTTTGGGCAGCCCTCCCAAGTCCCAAGTGAGACTGACCTCCAATCGATCGTCGGTCGTTTCGTTTCAGGGTTTAAGCTTATTAAATGCTCTCACTGTGGCTCTGCAAAGGCAGCTTCATTAGCCAGGACTGCCACTAACCTGCAGTGACTCAGTGAGCCTTCTGAGCGTGGCCAGCGATTATCATAGTAGTTCAGTTTGTCTTCCCAAGTTCCCATCCCAATGAAAGCTGCATGTGAGAGGCCCTGGCGTTGCATTAACTGACTTATACTCCACCTCAGATGAACTGAACCTGCACTAGCTAAGCTTAACGTGGACTAGCACAGCTCCTGCCATTATCTTACCATTCCAATCAGTCATTGCAGCAGCTCGGTTCATAACTTTAATAACTTAATCATCTCACTAGCAAGCTTCCCTCTCAGTCAGTCCCTTCCATACTACTTAATTAATTTTTTAAATTTTCTTTACACAAATGAAACGAGATTTCATTGCAAGGGGAATATTAACTTACTTATTACAAGCCTGCCAGCGACAGGTGGCCTGGCCTCCCATAAGGATACCAACTTTACTTAACTTTCGGAGTCAAGCGTCACTGATCGAACGGATCGCCTGTCTGCACCACGCATCCAAAGTCTATTATTTGAGATTCCCTATACAATGGCAGTTCCAACACATAGTTGTCTTACAGACACAGTGAATGAGTGGGTGCACACAAGAACTTACAAATATCACACTCTCGTGTCTGTCAATAACTTAGAAAAACAACTGGTACCAATGGAATGGAGGAGTTCGCTCAATTTTACTAGAAGAAGGTACCTAATCAAATTCAAAAACTCTGTAAGATGCTGATGGCTGAGAAATATTTTGGAAAATAATCAAATTCATGATTGAAAAAGTAGACGAAAAGAGCCGAAACATGTCGTTGAAACCGGGGACAACTAATAAAAGGGAACAGTGTAGGGCAATGCCTGAGAAGGGGATTTTGGGGGGAAAACAACGAGTAAGGTTGATGAGGAGAGACAGACAGAGTCCGATGAAGAGGCGGGTTTTTTCCTTGCAAAATCCCCGACAACAAGTGGCATTGCTTGGTGTGAACTGGGGAGGGGTGGAACTTTCATTAGGATGAATAAAACGTTTGGGGAGGAAAAATGCTTGACCTCTAAATGACTATCATGTGTTTTTTGACAACATAGAAATTTTGGGTTGGTAATTGTTAGTAGAGATTTGCATATTTTAGGCTAGAAATTTAGTGGAAGGTGAAGATGAGGAATGTCTTTCATATGCACATAATTTCAGGACATTTGGAAATATGAGTCAAAAGTTATGGCTTGATATGTTACTTCATTTTCTTTGAAAATGAGCAGTCTCAACAAATAAAAAATCACTTTTTTCATAAACAAAAATTTGAAATTGGTTTTCTAGAGTTATATATATATATTAAAATATATATGTATGTGTGTGTGTAAAGCATTGAATCATTCCATTTTGATCAAGGAGACAAAAGTTACAAGGAGTTATAATTTGCGTGCCATTAATAGATTCTATACTTCTAAAATAAACTTTGAAATACTTTATTTTTGAAAAAAATAAAATCATAGGATGTAGATTGTTTATTAAAACATTTAAACCATTGGGATTAGAATTTTTCAATTCCTTAACAAAATCCTTAACAATTTAATTTGTATTTTGAATCATTCTCTTCTTCTTTCTACGTACTATTTTTTTTCCCTATATGTTGTACAATTCCAAATGATCAAAAATTTCTCAAGCATGTAGACAACTTAGTTTGAAGAATGAAACCATAGAAGCACCACCATTTGGGACACTTTTGCATACAAATGTGATCTTGTGAAGTGTAGTTGACCATTTTTTTCCAAGGCCCCCAAAAGGGGTTTTGTTACTTCAAATGCTTGCAATATACAAGGTAGAAACTTTTGAAATTTTGTCCATATCTTCTAAAACTAGTGTAATACAAGATCCTACAATTACATGTGTCCAAAAATGTTTGTTTTGTTGTTGTTTTTTCTAAAATTTGATTCTTGTACTAAAAATGGCAGTTTGGGAGTGTTTTTGGTGTAAATAGAGTTGAATCCATTTAGAGGTTAACCGACCAAGGAAACCCTAATTTGCAGAATTCGCATAGAAGATGAATGGGACGTTTCCCACCAGTGGTTTACAAATATTTGAATTGTTTGGTTCTATTATTCTCTGGGGAGAATGGCTGTGGCTTTTCTTTGTTGGATTCCAAACCCCTAAATAATGTACAGTCCTGTTGCCCAACTGCCCATCATCCGGCTGGCATTGAATGTCAGGATGGTGCTGCCCAAAGCCCCAAACCCTGTATTCTTGTAAGTTAACCCAACCACGGTCTCTGTCAAACTGGAGTTAGTTACAGAGTTACCATCAGGAAAACCCTACGCTTAAGCTTAGGTTTGTCGTACTCTGGACACATGTACTGTACTGTACAGTAGCTCAGCCCAACTCCACTCGGATGGATGATTTCTTGCTAGTACTCCGTCCGTCCGTCCGTCACTCACTCAGATGATCATCATTGGATTCAAGTCAATTGAGCTATTGTAGGGACCTCAAAAGCTCACATTTAGTTGTTGTGGCTGATGCAATTAAATGGGTGTGGCAATGTCCTAGTAATCATATGTACTTCAAAGTCACACTATTCCCATTTTGTAACTTATACCCTCTATTATCTAGTTTGGACAATGGCTAGAAGTAGCAAAAGTCATAAATATGAAATTGGGGGTATTACTTAAATATTAAAAAATATATATATTCATAGGATCTTAAATGAACAAGCTCTTATTTCATACCAAATTTGTAATGTTGGAGTTGTTTCATGGTATACATGCAAAGACTCGGGAATGTTGAAATAACTTTGATTAAATTATTGTATCTTGCAATATAGCGGTTGTTGAAATGTTTTAATTGGTGTGTTTGATGGTGCGAGCGTGTGCTTTAATCCAATTTTTAAAACCATGCACTTGGTGGGATTGTTGTTTTTAACAAAGTATTTGACTTTGGACCCACAGCAACCTATGGCAAAAATATATAAGGTACAAACCTCACTTTAGCAATCATTGAGGTGCAAACTACTAGTACTAATAAAATAAAAAAATTAATATTCTTGGTTTTAAAATTGCTAGGGTGGGACCAATTTCACAGTTAAAGGAAAGAACCAATTATATTGTATGTAACTATGATTTGTTGTCATTCCAAGAAAGAACAAAGGCAAATAAGAATTCAAATGCAATCAATAGAAAACAAAATTGTCATGTAATAAATGTATGTTCAAGAAGAAGAATTTTCTTAAATGGAATTATAAACCATAAGAGACCATGGACTTTCAATTTCATCTAAATAATGGGTTACAATATGGTCATGGAATTATAGACAAATATAGGCCTAAGTATTGCTTGATTACTATATACATGGATTTTCATCATCCATTTAGTATACATATTGCAAAAATCAATCTTCTCTGAAGTAATGAACTATTGACATTCATAGGGATGGAACATGTAAAATGAGAATGGAAAAAAAGATTTATGCCATACCATAGTCCCAAATGGGGCAATTTCATCACAATATTTTGTAGCAAATTCAATCATTTTTTCCATCGAGGTATGGGGATTAAATCTACCATGAAATATTAATATTCTTGAAATTAGTCTGTGTTGCTTTTCATCAAATTATTGCTTCCCCCCTAATGTATTTAGAACATCTATCCTCCAAAACCTTAGACCCTTCATAACATTTATATATGGTATTCAAAATTTTGCATTTTTTGGTGCATTGAAACCTCCTTTTATTTGTCCACAAGAAAATATGGAAATTTAACAAGTCTAATAAGAATAATTGGGTACAATAGGAAAAAGTGGTAGTGGGTTTGGATGTACCCACTTTATCCCATAAATTTATCCTCTATTTTTGTATTGAGTAATGTGCATTCTTATATCTTCAATATACTATATTGAAACCACCTTATACTGTCCACTATAATCTCTATGGGCCACACCAATTAAAACAACAGTTGTTTTTCAAAATTGATGCGACTCATTGTGTCACACATGGATGAAAAGTATTTTGTATAGAAACACCTTGACATAAAAAGGGTTAAAATGAATGAGTTTATGCATTGTATTCATGCACCAATAGTACATGGTGTTTTTGGTGTATAAGAATTTATCTAAATTTGTACAATTCAACCACAAAATTCTCATGAATTCAACAATTGTAGAGTGTGTGAAATAAAGATGCCTTTTGTTCTAATTTTGATAGGGTTCATTATGGAAAGCTTCGAGCATCAATTGAATCTTGCATCTTTTTTTGCTATTTCATGCCTGTAACCTTTGATGATCAAAATTAAGTCCATATATATTCTTGTCATAAACAACATAGCAAATACATTGTTGATAGACTAAGATATATAATTATTTTTTGTAAACTTTTCATTTATGATGCCTTTGACATTGAATAGACATCATCTATTTTTTCAATAATTCTTATAAAACTAAAAAAATAATTTCAAAGCCTTTTGAAGTTGAACCATGAGTTCATTTGTTCAATATTCAAGGCATCATGAATGAAATATTGCTTATTTTTGTGTCAATAAGTAAAATAGTGAAAATAAACAAAATAGAATAATATTTTTTTTGTCACTAAATTTAATATATTATAAGTAGTGAGATTTTTGCAAATTGGTGCATTTAGGAGGTGGTTCTATGCTATAAGAGTATGATGTTCTACACATGCTAAAAGTGTAGGGTATGATTGATACTCCTTTGCAATATGTATAATCCCCCACCCTCAAATAAGGTTAAAAAAATGCTAATAAATAGAAACATCCTACAATTTTTTTCCAATACAATAAAAGAAATCATTTTTCCAAAAAATTATTGTCTATTCTTAGAATTATTTTTGACAAATTTGCTATACAAATGTGATTACAACAACAATAACCATGATTTAAAAATATAATATATTTTTTATTTCTTTCCTTTTTCAATTGCCTAGGTTGCCAATTTGAAGTTTGAATTAACCCCAAAACGACGGACTAGTAACCATGGGGGAAAGGTGGGATGTGCATTGTTCAACATCCACTATTTGATTGTGAGTGCCGAGTGTTGAAGAAACTTGCATTTCCAATTGCCCTCATCAAAATTGCAAGAAGGGCAACCTACAACCTAACACTCTGCACGTGTATTTCTTTGTCAATTTCTCTATGTCCATGCACTCTAAAAATTTGAATGCACCCAAATGATGCTACTTTTGGCCCTCCATGATGCAGCATGTCTCCACGATTATGTTAAAAAAAATGGATGAAAAAAATGCACTCCTACATCCTATAGAGTACCTTCTTGTTATTCATCGGACAAAAAACATTTGCACCGGCATTTATGGGTTAAAAAAGGAGACCAAGGTTTAGTGTAGACATCCCATTCACTATGCACTGGCTATTTTATTGCAAAAATTTACAAAGAAAGTGAACTATGTTTGGTGCATGGTCCACAAATGAAATTTGCTTGGTCATAGGTATACTTACTACAGGTAGAACCTCTCTTAGTGCAACCTCTCTTAGTGCATATATGCAATAAGAGAGTTGCAAAGAGTAAATTAGTTGGACCTGTGCATGAATCAAGATGAAAAGCTACTTGAAAACTACTGTGGCCTCTCTAAATGATAAACCTCTCTTAGTGCACAGTCCCGACACCATGCACTATGAGAGGTTTTACCTGTATAACCCGACCCGGCCCGGTCGGACTACGCCGGGCCGGGCCGGTCGGGACCATGGCTGGCAGGGGCAGCCAGGCCGGAGCAGACCGTGTTCGCTATGCACCATAGGAGACGACGACACCCCTCACAGCTTTTCTCATGAATGCTCGCTCGACTTTTTAATCCGTTCTGCAACTCCGTCCTTGCGCACTGTCGTTGCAGTGTTTCGCCGTTTCTTTGCCGGTGAGTTCGAGCATCATTAGTGATTTTTGGGTCTCTTTTCGGTTTGGTATTGGATCGTAACGTTACATTGGTATTTTCTTTTTGGTGCTTGAGGCTATTGCTGTGATTTTTGTTTTCTGGAGTGAGTTTCTGCAAGCATTTTCGGTTCATTTGATGTTGCAGACGATGTTGGATTTTCAGGGTGACTTAGGCATGTGCAGTAGTCATGGAGCGGTTGCCAGGGGGGAAATAGAGCGAGGTGGACGTTGCGTAAGAGTTTAACTGTGTGAGTGCAGTGGTGTGAAGGTGTCTTTTCTGGTGTGTATATTTCCAAGGACGTTGATGCTGATCTTATGTGCGTTGATGTGGTGCAGTGTTTGGACTCAAGGCGCGGGACCCGAGTGTTGATTGATGGCGGGATTTGGTGATTCTCGTTTGCTTGCTGATGCATTAGCTAAGTACGTCGGCTGAAGGTGAGAGCTCACTTTCGTTCTTCGTGAAAAGAGTTCATGTGGTTATTTTGAAATGACCCTGCTCACTTGGAAAAGATACTCCTATTAGTATTGGCGAAGCTTCTGGGCATTCTATGTACTATTCCTCCGATTTCGTTGTGATGCTTCGATAATCGGCGTGTGTAATTATTACTCTTCCTGCGTTGTATTCCTTTCGTTTAATGTGTAAATCGCAGATATGGTATAACTGAGATAAAGAGGAGGGGAAAATTCGAATCAGTGTCGGAAAGACTCTGCACTATTGATACATACTATAGTTCTCATTACTTCAACCCGATCTTCGTATTGAGTTTAGTTGTTAGCGATATGCGTGCGTATAGTACATCTTTAGGTATGCTGATTACTCTGCGTGTCCTTGTAATTTTCAGGTTATTTCCTACTCGTGTTCATCTAGCGAGAAGCGGAGTTCGCTGTTGGACAAGAGAGGTCAGTGTAATCCGTTTTGAATTCGCTGGAGTGAAACATAACAAATCCGAGTCCGCTCATCGCGGATGGTTTGACAATCTTTACAGCAGCAGCAATCCTTGCCATGGCGTCGAAGACCTTTATGGGTAAATTATAAGTACCAACTAATATGCAAGTCTTCCTGCTGGCATTTTTTATATGATCTCGGTTAACATTGTATGATCTTGCACAGGACTGGCTGCTAACTTGCGTTGTCCATGATATCACGACCATGTTATATGCTCTCTTTAAGCGAGGGCTAGTACGGTCTAGGGGGAATGTACAAGCTCGCACAAATTTTTACTAACTCCAGCATCTGCCTCCTAACGGCGACTGCTCTGTGAGGATATATCTGTGTCCTTTGGTGCTTCTCACAAAACACCAAGAAAGCTTCCTATGTAGTAGTAATAGAATCGGATGTTTAACTGCAGAAGAAGCAATGCAGGCCTACAATATAAGCCAGTACTGGTGCTCTGCCTTATTCAAATATGATACCTATGTGAGAGACTGTCCATCTCAGGAGGATATATATAACTCGACTTTGTTGGAGTGTCTCTCCATGACAACTATCAGATCAGTCCATTGATTAGTGAAGGGAAATTTTACATCTACGATATGCGACATTCTTGAATCTATATTTCTTAATCTAGCAATTCAGTATCATTGAATGTAAAGCATCTTGTGAGAAGTTGTAGAATTTAGACAATATTATGACGACCGAGGAAGAAGCAGTCACCCGATCGCTGTCGAATTCCATCGACAGTCTTTACTGTGGTCCTGATTTCCAGATATGCTGACTGCACTTCATTTCAAATAGCGAGGAGTCGTCATTCCTGGCCGCTGACTATCACATGCTTTTCATTTGAGCAGGAATTCTGGGGAATGGACCGGTATCTCCCAAGATTCATACTGCTGAATTGGCAAAGCGCAAGAAAATCACATGGATTGTCAGTGTTGCTGGCTTGTGTTGTTTCTTCTATATCTTAGGTTCATGGCAGAACGCTCCTACTGACCTGCAATCAAATTCCTTTGGGGATCTGAAGCTTGTACGTCCGCCTTGCAAATTAGAGGAGGGACTTGATTTTGAAGCTCACCATAGCTCATTGAGCACTGATACTGGTTCAAACTATACTACTTTCGAACCGTGTGACATGAAATTCAGCGAGTATACTCCATGTGAAGACGTTGAGCGCTCGTTGAAATTTCCACGGGACAGATTGGTATACAGAGAACGGCATTGCCCTGGAAAGGATGAACTGCTAAAGTGTTTGATTCCCGCTCCTGCTGGTTACAAAAACCCACTCCCATGGCCTCAGAGTCGAGACTACACGTGGTTTGCCAATACACCTCACAAGGAACTCACTGTTGAGAAGGCGATTCAAAAGTGGGTGCAGTTCCAAGGTGAGAAGCTGTACTTTCCAGGGGGAGGAACATTCTCAGCTGGTGGTGCTGATAAGTACATTGATGACATTGCTGAGCTAATTCCTCTCAACGATGGGTCTATTCGAACAGCGATTGACACTGGATGTGGGGTAAGAAGCAAAAAAACTCAGCGAACCTGAATTATTGTAATCATAAGTTACTACCTGTCTGAGTCGTCATGAGTTGTTCAAAAGAACAGATTAGGAGACCACTTCAAATAAGTGGGCAGTCGTTTCATCATAGTTATGGCGACGATTTGCCTGATGCTGGTCACGGAGTATATTCCTATGCGCGGTCTTCATGTTTTGAGTTTTCATGTCTGGTTCTGTTTTTGGACAGACATGTCTGCCTCAGTTTTTCTTTTGCTTGCTTTCAATGTCTTTTAAAATCACTCTTACTATGGCGGCTAGCTTCTCAATGTCATGTACTCATTGGTGAATTTCAGGTCGCAAGCTGGGGTGCATACTTACTGCGAAAGAAGGTGTTAACCATGTCTTTTGCACCACGGGATACACACGTCTCCCAGATTCAATTTGCTTTGGAGAGAGGTGTTCCCGCAATACTGGGAATCATGGCTGAGAATCGCATGCCATACCCAGCACGATCTTTTGATATGGCACACTGCTCTCGTTGCCTTATCCCATGGGCCGCATTTGGTAATTTGACATCATTCATGCTTCTGAAACATGATCTAATTATGGATTTGTCGGCTTTATACATGTGCCCGCGTTCCTTTGCCATGGGTGCGCTATGTTCGTTGGTCCGGATATACTATTTAACGATGTTTGTTTCGTGGATCTGCAGAAAGTTTGTACTTGATTGAGGTCGACCGTGTGTTGAGGCCTGGTGGTTTTTGGATACTTTCTGGGCCACCAATTAACTGGAAAACCCACTACAAGGGTTGGCAAAGGACCCAAGAGGATTTAAAAGCTGAGCAAGATAGTATTGAGGACGCAGCTCGGAATCTTTGTTGGAAGAAATATGCCGAGAAGGATAATCTTGCCATCTGGCAGAAGCCTTTGAACCACGTTGAATGTGAGCAGCAGCGTCTGCGCGACCAGAACTTGCGGCCGCACATATGCAGTCGCGCGGAAAATCCTGACACGGCTTGGTAAGAGTCTCCTGCCCTATTCGATTGGTTCAGGCTCGTTAGAGGCAAAGTCATTGGTAAACCTCAATTGCTTTTAGAGACATCTACACTAGAACGTTAATTTCGTTTGGAATTGGCGGAATTGCACGATTTTGGCGCCTATGAGGGCAACTTACAAAATCTACACCAGCCCTTGTTTTGAGAGCCCTCTGGAGATGAATGCCACAAATTTTACCGGCCAGATTTACGCCAATGTAACGAAATTGACGTTCTAGGATACTGGTAACATTTGCAAGCAAGAAAGCTATGGTGCTAAATTTTACATTGTATTGATTCTTCACAGGTATCGAAAGATGGAAACATGTATTACTCCTCTTCCGGAGGCAATAGATACCAAAGACGATGCTGGTGAAGCTCTTGCCAAGTGGCCTGCAAGGCTAACTGCTGTGCCTCCTCGAATTGCAAGCGGTTCCATTCCAGGAATGACTGCTGAGAGTTTCAGGGATGATACTCTTCTATGGACTAAACGTGTGAATTATTACAAGGCACGTCTTATTCCTCCTTTGGCAACAGGCAGGTACCGGAATATCATGGATATGAATGCTGGACTTGGAGGCTTTGCCGCTGCTTTGGTGAAGGATCCCGTGTGGGTTATGAACGTCATGCCTTCTGATGCAAAGGACAATACACTTGGTGTAATCTATGAGCGTGGACTGATCGGCACGTATCAAAATTGGTGAGCTCTCAACATAATTTGATCAGTAATGAAATTCTGTACAGATGCTTGGTTTCTCGAAGGTCTTCTGAGGATTAGGTCCGGCCTCAGAAGACGGGACAAATGATTTCAGCACGAATACTAAAGTTGGAGGTGCAAACAGATCGAAGAAATTATTTTAAAATTATGTCCATTAACCTATCCTGGGGGAGCAATAATTATAGGACGAGTCCTACATTCTAGATGAAGTAAATTGTGCGAGTTACTGTAACTCCAGTCCTGGAAATGGAGGTCAGTAGTCAGAGTCCATATGGCGGTATTGGGATTAAATGATTAATCGTACTTGCTGTAACTTTGGATCGGAGGTCGTCCACATCGAACACAGCCCTGTCCCGAACTTCAGCAACAGTCGCAAATGTTCGAAATCTATGATGCTACTTTAATTAATACTTTATTTACGTTGGAATCTCCCCTTCACTCAGGTGCGAAGCATTCTCAACATATCCGCGAACGTACGATCTGATTCATGCAAGCGGAGTCTTCAGCATGTACCAAGACAGGTATGAATGAATCCTTTAAGTACTGCTCAAGAAGGAAATATGCTGTCAAGTATTTTCTGCATTTCAAAATCGTTTCAAAGACGTTTCTGAAAGTATTTCGAGGTCTGGCACCGTCGTATAACATCATTGCCTCCCTTAAAATCAAAAGCTCAACATCAGGCGGAGGCTGAAAATACTTGGCTAGACTCTACTGAAGTATACGCACCAGAGCTTTTTTCATCAGTCTTTCAATCTTGAATTTGATCAAAGGGTTTTCACGTTATGGGTCCCCTCTATTTTGACGCTCGAGCTCCCTTCCATTTTACTTTGTATCAGGTGCGATATTGTGGATATCTTGCTGGAGATGGACCGGATTTTGCGGCCAGAAGGTGCAATGGTAATCCGTGACGAAGTAGATGTTTTGAACAAGGTGATGACGGTATCTCAAGGTATGCGCTGGGAGACTCGTATGGCTGATCACGAGGATGGGCCTTTAACGCGTGAGAAGATCCTCGTTGGGGTGAAAACCTACTGGGTTGGATCGGATCTGAATGTGACAGGTGCAAGCACATAGCAAATTAAATCACAGACTTGTATCATACCGTGAGCTTTAGATAACCATTGTCTCCAATTCTTGTTACTAGTACGGGCCAGTGAAACGTCGGCAAGAGAGGCAGTCTAGTTACTACGAACTTGGCCAGTCTCTTGATTGGTTCAAAATTCTTGTGGGATAGGATAGACCCCACGTCCCTTGTGTCTGTTCGCTTCTATTGAATTTAGTTCCCAGCGGTGAACAGAGCATGGAACTCAGGAGAAAGCCCTCTATTTCTGTGATCACTGATTTGCTCTTGTGAATGCTCTTGATCACCAGGATAGACTTTCTAACATTAATGTAGCGGCGTTGGCTATTAGGAATCCCTTACTTTGATGTAACAATCTCTAGAAAAATGTTCCATTTTAATGGGTGCGTAAACTCTTCTAATGTTTGCTATTTTGATTCACTCTTACGATGATCCAGATATTTCACACGATCCTGCCATGTTTCTGTCGTCTGTTGTAACTATATTGTAGCTATAGTTCCTCACCAATTGTCAGGTGTGATACCTTTTTAGTCTCGTAGGTCATATACCGTTGAAAAGAGGTCTGAAGTGGTTATCTTTGCATTAAAACAGAAGAGTTGTGATCGGAGTGGCTGCATTTTTTTGAATTGACTATGCCAGTCGGACTTGATATTGTGCAACCTTTAAAAAGCATTCAGTGGAAGTCGGTACATGATAAAAGTCTGGCTAATCCCTGATGCCTCCATCTTAGGCCTCAGTTGATGTTCTTATCTTATGAATCACAATGGATAGTATCCTCCATAGATACGGATTAAACAACAATGACTTAAAAGGACAGAAGAGAATTGTTCAAAGATCAAAACAAACTGCACTTCATACTGTCCACAACAGCTTGTTCAAAATTGTTCAAAACTGGTTTGTCTCGAGGCCAGTACATGTACATTCAGAATTTTTCAACAAATGTTTCTTCCACAACTGCTTAACCCTTAAATGCCCAAGGCCTGTTTGGAGCTTCTTGAAATTTGCTCTAAATTGAATAAAAAGTCAACATTTTCATAAGTTGTACCAATTTCTTTTGAATTGTAACTGTGCAGATTCGAACTAGACATGTTAGAGATCACATAGGCAAAGAAAACATATCAATATCACTTACAGATTGAAAGATTATAATGTTTGATCATGAGGGTGTAAAAAACAAAAGAAAAAATTCAATTCACTTTTTGCATGTCAACTCTAAAAAGTTGGTCACTAAAAAAATATGAGGTTATAGGGCCTAGCATGCACAACCCCAATCAATTTATGGTTTTTCAAAATCTATTCTACGATTTTTAAAAATAAATTTCTGATGTGATTTTGCCTCCAAGATCTAGTGTATTTGAGGCTCATTTCCAAGAGCCCGCAACACTATATGAAGTCAAGATTGCATTGGGTATCCTTGCATATAATCTTCAGTAGAAAAATCATAATCCTTTATTTTTAAGATCAGCTTTTTGATCCTAAAACTAGACTTCAAAAAGAATTCTCCAAAAATATTAACTAATAATAATAGCAATTTGGTTGGGTTTTCCTTAACTTCAAAGTTTTCCAAACATCACATTTGGGTGCCTTGGGCATTTAGGGGTTAATTGTACGTCATTTTAGGTCTGAGATTAGAAAGTGTCCTTTTGGGGGTTGATTCCAATCTAGATAGGCTACCAATGCAGTTGAAGCACCCAGCAGTCAGTGAACATAGTTTTCACTTAATCTCGAATTGTGCAGAGGATACATATCGCTTAATCCTTTAGATGTCATCAGTCACTCACATTCTCAACATCCAGTGAAGTAATAAACCACCATAAGCCAATCCAAAACTTTTTCCTCAACAGCAAGACTCGTATCATTTCACAACCACATTCACAAGTCGCAATTCCGGATAAATATCGGCTGATAATAGAGAGGTCAAAGTAACATATTATTGCATCCACAAAAAGTCAAATGCAGCAGTTGCGTTACATCGTTCTCTCCACAACAAATCATGCACATTGCATAGTAATTTCTGACGGAACGCCTGCCGTGATGGTACACAAAGGGTCTTTATTTTCCCTACAATCCCTTATTGTAAATTACAGATACGCTATTGAACTTCTTCGTCTGTTCGCTTTCACTGCCAAACTAATGACTGCTGTTACGGCGATACCGCAGAAGGAAAAAAACGGTGCAATTTTGCAAACCACCCAAAATTGGGAATACAGAGCTGATTCGCCGAAGAGTTTAGCCTCCACATCCACCACCACCACAGCCACCACCACCACCGCAGCCTCCACCACCATCTCCACCACCATCTCCGAGCATGGATCCAAGCAACAATCCTCCCAGAGCACCACCCGCCAGACCAGCTCCCAGTCCACCGCCCAAGAATCCGCCGCTTCTTTTCTGCTGGGGAGGAGGGGGTGCGTATCCACCAGGGGGATAGTAGGGCGGCGGCATTTGACCCGGGTAAGGGGCTTGCTGGTACACGGGATACGGCTGGGCTCCTGCACCCGGGGGGCCATACCCTTGTTGCCCGTACGCTGGAGGATACCCTTGTTGCCCGTAGGCTGGAGGATACCCAGCGGCAGGGTAAGCATAGGCTGGAGCTCCTTCTACGTCTTTGTTTTCATAAGCTGGCATAGCCTGCTGCGGGAACGATGGTGATGGCGCTGCCAATTGGGGGGGAGGGTGCTTCAAAAGCTCCCCCAGTTTGATCGATAGGTTCAAGGTCCCCTTCGCCTTGCCTGATTTCCTCAAGACCTGTGAAAGGAAGAGCACGTTGTGGATGGGAATTAGGTTGTTGGTTGCGAAAAAGAAAGAATGATAATACCAAGCAATAAATCAGTAAGGAGATAATCCGACCTCAGAAAAAGGTTGAATTTCGCTTTCAGTAATCATACTCTGCAACCTTTGTGCACGTGCTTCGTGAAGAAGATGACTAAAACATTAAATTACCCCTAAAGAACCGAGGAGCACTTTATCAGTGGATGCGCTTTACCGTATGTATATTTCTTGTGTTCACGCGAGATTCTTTGTAGAACTAAGCAAGATGCAGCTTGGAATACGAGTATTATGCACTTACAATCTTTTTATATGTTAGGAATCATCACGACACTCAAATACCACGTACAATGCGAAAAACTACATTACAAGGGTCCTGTAGGGGCTAACTAAGCCCAGAAAAAAACATTAAAATGATACGACCTGTTGTTCTACAGGAAAATAGCTATCATACGACCAACAAAAGGATTACAGCGGTGATAGATGATCAGGGACCAATTGTTACAATTATCGAATAGGGAAAAAAGCAAAGATCCATAACACCAAAACGCCACAATAACAGTAACTCTCAACAATGCAAGGAGTAGGATGTTCACGTACCGGCACACTCATGAAATTGGAGCTAGACGAGGAGCTTCCACCCTCCGTGGACGTCGCCGCCGGCATCTTGTCCGCGCCCTTGTTTTCTTTGCCTTCTTTCTCCGTCGTCGCCTTGGCCGGCGCCTTGAGCCCCGACAACGGGATGGTACACGAGCCCACGTTCGTGTTGCCAAACGTACCGTGGTCGTACAGGTCGATCACAAGGACCGCATTCCCATCTTCCACGAGGCGCTCGTCGGCCATGAGCTTCAGGGTGGCGTTCCACGTCGGGTTCAAGTTGCCCTTCTTGTCCATCGGAGAGGAGACTTTCATGTTGGGGTAAATCCAAGCCACGCAGTATACCGACATCTTCCCGAACGCGGACACCTTCTTCAAATCGCTCGCGGAGATCAGGGTTACTAACACCTCCCGTTGCTCCATCTCGAGTGCTTGCTTACTTGCTAGCTTGCTTTGTCTTTCCCTTCTCTCACCCCAAATCGCACAGTCCTACAATCGCAAGACACACAAAAACAAACACAAACGCACACGCACACACAAATGAAACACCAGATGAAAGCAAAGTATCGCTCTACGTCCCTACCAACCCTGTTATACCAAAACCTCGAATACGTCTAGAAGCACCTCTACTCTTCCCCCTCCCGAGGTGCATCCCACAGAAGGTTCTAAACGTGGACGCGCAAGTCAAGCTTCCAACGGAAAGAGCGCCACAAAATCCATTCACCAATCATTCACCTTCTGCCTGCAACACCTCCTCTGTTACGCGCTCCGTGCTCGTTCACCCCCACTTCTCCAATTCACGAAATGCAGGCCCCCCAACCCCCGTTTAATACATACCCAACCCACCCTCCCCCCCCGACTCCCGAGACCACCTCCCCCCCAGCAAATCCCTGCAAAGTGTCCCCCACCCCACCCCACCAAGGCAGCCAAAACGATTCCCAACTACTGTTCACAGAGCCTGAACCGCAAGTCCACGACGATCCCTGCGACGGAAGAAACCCGGGAAGCCTCCGAGCAATTGCGGAGATTCGCATCAACTACTGCACAAGTAATCCATCGCGACTAACGTATAGTGTGAAAAGGTCAAGTGTGATTGCCGTGACCCACCTTGGCAGGGAGTCCGTCTTTTTGGTGCGGGGTGGTGGTTTGAAAATGCGTCCGCAGTTGACGCAGATGATGAGAGCGGCGATGGAGGGATGGCGCCCACGAGCGGAAGATGTGCCGTGGTGATGCTGTTCAGTTGCGGAGAGCTGGGAAACAGACAGACAGGGGACACGGCCATGCCGTCATGGAGGGCTACAAGGGAAGGTGTCTGGATGGGACAACGAAAGGAGCGGGGACGCGGTGAGGCCGTCTGGGACGGGAGGTGGGGCCCGGTGGCGTGCCGACAACGGCTGTGATGATTGGGCCGATTCGCGGCGGAAGTTTCATTAGCGGTTGGCACACCTTCTCCGAGAATGAAATTTTTATGAAGAACGAGAAAAGAGGAGGCAATTAGGAGCCTTTGTCTATGAAGAAGGTGTGATAGCCCTTTTGCTGGTGTGGAGAATGAGAATGGAGAATTCAAGGAGGCACTTCACCACTGCAAATTACCAATCTCTCGAATGTGTAGAACTCGGGATGCACCAACCAGTGCATAACACGGGCAAGTTGTGCAAAATACATGATGAAGGCACAAAACATGGGCAATGCATAAAATGGTAAGATGAAAGTGAGAAGTGGAGTAGTAAAAACTTCACTCATGAAGTCTTCTTCATGCATATTTTTTACTTCCAGAGGAGAAGGATGGCCATTCTCAATCTTCAGAGACTGGAACCTCTACAAGCCAAGGATAGCCAATAAGAGAGTCTCATATCCCTATTTTTTAAAGATTGAAAATGGGGTGAAGAAAGTGTAACAACCTCTCCTATTTTTCTTTTGGAGGGGGGGGGGAGCTTAGAGCATCCCCACTAGCTTTTTTCTTCCCCCCATAGGGTTGTTTTGTACCATTTGAAAATAAATCTCTACTTTTGCCCCCCCCCAAAAAAAATAGTATTTTTTTCCAAGAAGAATTTTCATTTCTATTTACATGTAGATGAAGTTGCTAAATTTGGACACAAAAATGCATGAATATGATTGAAAATTATTATTTGGTCCCATAGTTGTATGAATGTAGAAATACAATGCTTCACCACATTTTGAGTGATTGCCATCCTCGCGCTTTCTCAAAAAGTTAAAAAAAAGCCCTCATCCACATTGTTAGACAAACAAGGAGTGCCTTGGAAATCTTGGGTGGATGTTACAAGTGGTATTTTGAGAGCTTAACAACCTTGTCTCCACCATGATTTGGAAAGTTTTTCCTTAACCCCTCGTCATTGGAGGGGACAAAAAGTGTCTTCATATTGTCTAGTAGTCAAATTCAAAGTGTTGTTACTTTTGCATGTCCAAATGTCCAATGTCCAAATTCAATAAAACTTGTTGGAAAAGTTTTGCATATTAGTCTAGTTTCATTGATAAAATTTTCAAATCAATCCAAGATGTACTAAGTTTTTGAGACCCCTTTGAAGTTCACATGTTCAATTTGAGCTCACCACATTGCATTCTGATGGCTGCAACTTTGGGGGCTTGTAACTTTTTCAGAAAATGTTTGTTTTCAATAAAATTTGTTGTGTTTTGTTCCTATTAAGGTCTATTTATTGTAGTAAAATTTTCATGTCAATTGAAGTTATTTTGAATGTTTGGGAGCAATTTGAAGTTCAAAATCTAGACATTTTTGCATTATAGTGAACTTCCATGGCTTGTAACTTCTTCATACGTGGTCCATTTTCAATCATTTTGTTGGAAAAGTTTTACATACTAGTCTAGTTTATGTAATTAAAATTTCATATCAATCCAAGAGGTAATGAGTGACTAAGAAGCATTTAAGTAGAGGGAGGTTCAGCCATAGATGTGATTTTTTGCTACTTTTTTCACTGTTTTTTGACATTTGAAAACAATTTTGTATACAAAGTGAGTCAATTGAATGATATTTTTTTCACCAAAGTTTTTGTTTTTCGGTTTTGAATCACTTTGAAGTTAAATTTTTTTTTCATTTGAGTAGGTTTAGAAATCGAATTTCACCTCCAAATGTGTTTTTAAGAAAATTTCAGCATCTTTCTTCAACACTAAAGCATTATAATCATTCAATCTATGCAGTCAAATGACCCCACACTTATTTCATACCATCTACAACATGCACACTGCAAGATTATATGATTGAGATTTTCATACTGTACTGAAATTTAGACTTATAGCACTTGAAAACCAAGGATGCTTTTACACATGTTCAGACTTCAGGTGATGAGTCAGGGGTTAATTCGCATTTGATTGGTCAAGCCTTTGAATGAGTCCTACTGGCTTGACTCAAATCATGTTGCCATGCTGCTCCACGGCACAGCACGTCTCACCATTGCCTCCAAAATCCCATCTAAAAATACAATCAATGCACCCTCCAACTCAAATGACTCTACCTTTGTACACTAAATAGGGGTATTAAGGGGACCCATACTAATTAATTGACATTCCTCACTATATAAATATCTACCTCTATTATAAATCAGTAGTTATTAAAGTGTTCGTAGGGATGTACATCATGTTTCAAACATCTACAGTTTTCTACAATTAGTCCCCTTAATACCCCTATTCAATGTAGTGTAGCTTGCTTAACATTTGTGTAGCTACACCATGTTTATATGTTTATTTCTAGAGGTCTGATTTTGGCAAGCTTGGATTCTCTTGTTTTGTTGGTGCCTTCATAATGGGGTAACCAAGTTAGTGTAGCCCTAGTCTTTGGTGTCTTAGCCCTTTATTCTATCCAACAATGTGGATGCTCTCACCACTCATATGATGCATGATTGGAATGATGGTAGGCCCTTGTGGTTCTCTCCACAAAACCATTCCAAATGGCTAGGACTAATAAGCTAGGGTGAACTTTTGCTTGGAATTGGAAAAGGAATTTCAAGTTTTGGGGGTACTGAATTGCTTTGACCGACTTCCATGATGTTTACACTTCCATATGAGTAGGAAGAAACTATGATTTAGGAATAGATTTGTCTTGTGCAAACAAATGATAGGGTATTTTAAAAACATGGGGGCTAAAAATTATAAATGGGTTTAGAGTAATATAGGGTATTGAAAATGGCATTAGACGTCTTTAAAGTACTATAGAGTATGGAATAATAGGTTCCATTAGAAAATTCCATAATGATAGCATGTGAAAAAAATAATAATAATTCATACCCCCTATAAAATAGTGGTTGTTCACACGTATATCCTTATTTTTTTTAACACACTGACCCCCCGTGGAGCATATGATTAATTAACACTTTAAGGCACTTAGTGTTTTGGGCCATCTTCACTTTAAACCATATCTAGCTTGTGAGATTTTGCCCCAAAGGAAACCAAATGAATTAAAGTGAAGATAGAAAGTGTGTCAAAATCTGAAATGAATTTCCAAATTTTCTAGGGTCAAAATCTTTTTGGATCTTATTTAAGTGAAAAGACAAGGTCATAAAACCTTGATGATCTTACAATTAACTCCAACAAGGAAGGACTTCCATGCACTTAGAAACGACCAAACCTTATACCAAAAAATCCCCCAAATACCAATAATTCTATATAGAAGTGTGAAATAGTTGCAAGATGAAAATCAAAATTGTTGGCAAGCAAAATTTTCAGGAGAGGCTTGCAGAAAGTGGAAGAGTTAACTTTTTGACTTAAAAAAACTCATTTTTTGACAAAAGTCTCGAATTTTTTAGTTGCTTCTAGATTGATAATAATGCAAAGCTACTCCTATAATGTTGTTTCTCCCTACTCACATAAACATGAAAGTATGATGAAACTCAACAAAGACATGTATGTTTGACAATTTATTGAATTGATTATGCTTTTGCTAAGTGTTTGGACCTCCGTAAGCTTAAATCTTCAATCAAATCAATTATTGGAGTATTTTTACATACATTAAGAGGTACTATATTGAAGTGTGGAGCTAAAAATTGATTTCAAGAGCTCTATTTTGTTTTGGATTTTTTCACTTACATATCTCTCACATTTATAAATAAGTGGTTTTGATTCTATTAATTCAAGTTGCAAAATCAAGGGATTACTTTGCAATGGAATTTGTTATTTACCAGGGATCATAAAATTTAAAAATTTGAATTCATATTTAGAATTATAGATCCCAAATTATCTTGGATAGGTTGCAAAATAAAAAATTTAGAAAATTTGAATTCATGTATGAAATCAAAGAGGTCCAATTAATTTGGATGGGCTACTAAATACTAAATTAAATACTCTTTAATATAGAAGAAGTTTGTATATTTATTAGCTCGAATAAAAAAATAGAGTTTTTTTCACTCTAAGTCAAAAAAATGAGATGTGGTCTAGCCTTGGCCATTCTAAATCAAAGATGGTCCTCTCAATGGGCTCACTTGTATTGTGGTCATCAAGTCACTATAGTACAGAAGTAAAAGACTTAGAATTCATTAGTGATTAAATCGTGAACTTACATTTTTATTTAAATTTTTTCTTTTTCTTTTTACATGATTAGCAAGGTGGTTTCTTTGCCTTTACTTTAGTTTGATTTTAAAATCCTATTTTTATTTTAAATTTCATTTCTAGTAGTGTGTTTTGTACCATTGCTACAATATAATAGATTGAAGTAAAAATAATTTTGAATTCTTAAAAATTTCAAAATTCAATAGCTTTAGACTATAGCTTCAAACACTAAGAAACAAAGTCCATGCATCCTTCCTCTTAGAGAGCTTTCCAATGGTATCAAATGCAACCAGGGGACGTATAGTGCCAAAGATCTCACCATAGCAAAAAAGCAAAATAAAAAATAAAAAACAAACAGCTTCATTTAAGGTATAGGTGTTCCATAAGCCGAGCCATAAGCAAGACAAATCTTCAACAATTTTCAACACAAGTGTTCATTACAAGAAGAATGAGGTTTGAAGAAGGCCTCCAAATTTGAACCATCATTGATGTCAGAATTTTTATTAAAAAAATAGAAAAGGAGAGTCTTAGCAAGGAGTGCAATTACTTAATTGTTAAAAAATTTGAATTTTTGTTTTGAATTTTTTTGTATTAAAACAAATCAGAAATTGAATAGGAGTTCTACCATCAAACATAAATACTTTTAATTGAATCTTATTAACAAGAGAAAATGTATTCTATTGTGCTTTAACATGCAATGTTTGGAGACAATATAAATAAGTTAGTAATGAAATTTCACTACTAGTGTACCAAAAAAAAACCCTTCTATAGGTTCTTATGTTCTAATTTTCCAAATCTTACATAATCAATATCTAGTTTTAGTGTTGTTTATTGCTCCAAATGTAGGTGTTTCTCTCTTTTAAGTGATGATTATAGATACACATACTACCTTATAGCAATAGTGGTGATCTATATAGGACACAAATGAATGAAGGCATGAAGCCTTTTATAGGCTTTGTGTTGAAAACTTAATTGGAAGAAGTCGAGAAAAATAAATTAAGTACCACAAAAAGGGTGTAAATGTTAACTTTTATCCCTAGGTAGTTTATTAAGGGAGCTCCCCCCAAAGCTTGCTACCCTCATTTACTTGTTTTTATCAAGATACATAATTAGATAACACTACAAAGGCCTTTGCAAAAATAAGGTGTAGTGAGGTTGATGGGTTAGCTCGAATGTGAAGAGTAATTTGTTTTTGCAAATGCACAAGAGGGAGACTTACTTAGTATAAATCCTATTGATCGAGGAGTCTTAATAGAATGTAACTTTTTCCTTCCTAAAGGAATTTTTTATGAAGTCTACTTCTACAACTAAGGTGCATGGGTGTTGATGCTAACAAAATTTGCAATATTTATTTTGTATTTGAAAATATATGAAAGGTGGTTAAAATAGAACCACTATAGATTAAAATAATAAAATAGATTGATATTAAGATTTTTGTTTGATTTAAGTTTTATAAATCTATGAAAGATTTTTAGTTATCACCTATAGAAAGAATCGCTTGGTCATTTCATTTCTAGAGAGAAAAATTTGTAGCTTCATATAAACATTAATATCTTATTTGCAATTATCTCTCATAGCCAAAAGAACTAAAGTAAATGTACCCATTGTCAACCATGGCCTATATCCAACTTGTAAGGGACAATGTTTCCTACCAAGGCTTGATTAGGTTTCCAATCAAAGTTCGAAATGTGATTTTTTCCTCCATTTTAATATCGGGACTAATAAGGTCATGATACATGTCCCGAAGCAATGAGCAAAAAAGTAGGAAGTAGTGAGCGGAAAGTAGTTCTTGAATGATAGGAATTAGAAGAGGCTAAACATTGGCTATAGGCTTTGAGCACTTTTTGGCTCCTAAAATTCATAGTTGTTTCAATCTCAACAATAAATTTATGAAAAAAATGACAATTCCCATATTTCCTATCTTTCTACATGGGATAAATTTGTTGCACCTTACATTGTCATGATTTGTTCCAAAATCCCTTAAGTGATCGGATATGGGTACATGTACCATAGCAATTTGTATATTGAGAATTGATAAAAAAAAGTTGATTGATTTTGAAATTCCATCATAAATATCAATCCAAAATTTCAAAAAAAATTTCATCATATTATAAATAGAGGGAATAATTGAAGTAGACACTTAAAGATACACAAAAAGTTTAATTCAATTTGATATCTAAGCATTGGCTATACCTAGTGAGACCCACAAATGTAAATATTCTATCTAGTTCATCATTAATAATTTAAACAAGCAATGCGACAAATCCAAAAATCATTCTAAGACATTTGAATTTTTTTCTTATAATAGCTTAAAGAGCTTAAAGGATAAGTGTCAAAAAATGTAGAAAAAGTGAATAAGGTAGTTGACCCATTTCCTACCACTTAAGCAATTTAGCATATCTATAGTATGGATATGGTGAGTAGAAAAAACTCTCTATGGTGAGGAGGATTTCATATTAAATTTATTTTTTACCAAAAATACAAAAATACCATGAATTTTTTTCATAAAGATTCCGTTCAACCTATTCTTGTTATGTAAGTCACCCTAGTTCCAACCTTAGACTAGTTACAAAATTGATGTAAGTGATGATTGTGGCTTTCAAATGTAAATGTTGTGATCATTCCATATTTTCTCTATAGACATGGAGGACATTTTTGTTATTCCTATTGGTTTTGCTCTACAAAAGCTATCATCTAAATTGCAAATGATCAAAAATGTAGTAGTCTATACTCTCAAAATGGGGGTGATGAAGAGTGGTTCAACTTCCTCAATAATCAACTAGATCATAACTACACACTAAAATAAGTTGTGATTAATACATAGAAAGAGAACTCGATAAGCGTCAACATTCAACTCACTAGAAACTATACATTGAAAAAGTACTTTATACTAGTTCTGAAGCCATTCCAATTTTGTGATACAAATGGAAAAGACAAACTACTTATATACGCATGGAGTAGTAGTAGGTAAAACAAACCATGTGGGATATGTAAGATCAAAACTGCAATGATAGTTAAGTCAAAAGCAAGAATTGTACTTGAAGTAGGATTTTAAACCTCATTTAGGAATAGTAGAATAATTTTTATTTTTTAAAAAATTGACTAGTAGAAGTTGTTAAAATCAAGTTAAATTTCATTTTTGAAAATATGTTTGAGATTTCAAGATTCTAATAAAAAATTGTGGACAAATTTCCAAGAGGGATTGGAAGGGACATTTCTTTGATATTTTCAAGCATCCTCTTTGAATTTTGTCTATAAATTTTGATTGGAGATTCTAAATCTTAAACTCATCTTTGGAGATGAAAATTGGCTTGGTTTCCCAACCTTTCCTAATCTGAAGTGTTTTAGAAAAAGTTATCCTACTATGTCAAAAGGAAGTTTGAAACTCTACTTTAAACACGATTTCAAATTTCCAACATTTTGACAATGACCAATTAGGCTCTCATCTTCAAATTATCCCATATCCTTTAAGGATTCGTGATGGACAAGGAATTTCATTTTTAAAATGAAGACCCCACCCTTCATTCCTTCAAATGTTAATGAATCAATACTTGCATTTTGCCATCAAAATTTTTCTTGATAGCAAATGGTCAAATGACATTGATATTTGTTTCAATGGGTTCTTTGGGTTTTCAACAAACTATTGTTACATTGGTCAAATGACATTGATATTTGTTTAAATGGGTTCTTCAGATTTTCTGCAAATCATCGTTACATTGATATGTAGATCTCTTAGTTTGGTCTATAATTAGCCAAAAATAAAAGGGAGACATCATAAATATTCTGCCACTATCCTGGTACTGAAACTTTTTTTTAATTCTCCATGATGTGTAGATGAATTTCGTGGGTGAAAACTCAAGAGAAGAAAAGGCAACCTCTCTTTGAAGGCTACTGAATGCTACGAGTAATTTGCAATACTCGTTAAAATGGTGAAAATGCATGAAATTAGCACTTTTGTAGAAACCTGTCTGGAACGTTTTACAGGTCAGAATTTTTATTAGACCTCTGCACATTGAATGAAGCTCTGAAACATACCATTTCGACTAAACATGACTACAATACTCTAAAATATAATAATTATGCTTTAAAATACGTGAACTTGGCCAAGGGAACGACTGATGGTCTAAACTTTCACATGGCTATGGAGTCAAATCTGCCACCATAGCAGGAGGTTTGCCATCGCAAGCAAAGAAGAATACTTCGTGCGAATATGCAATTCTAGGAGACAACTTGGTTAGCCTCCTTGTGTCGTTGAGCCAAGAGTGGTAGAATATGGAAGTCTGTTTCATATAAACGAATAAACTGGACAGAGTTTGAACTAAGGTAGTTAGCATGCCCTTCACACACAGTTGAAGAGCCCTGCATTAGACACTAGCTCGACCATTGTAGCTAAATCTTTCCAGTGCCTTTGAAGCTACAGAAACGGATTTATCAATGACCAGCTAATTATTGAAAGACGTTAGTGCCAAAATCCATTTTGTTCACTCCTTGTTAATATTTTCTGGTGTGACTGTACTATGGAAGCTTGCCACAGTCTCATCCTGCAAGATTTGCAATGCTTGCGGATGGTTGACACACCGGGGAGATTTGTACTGCGACGGCGATGCGCCTCTTGTCACAGCGGCATTCATCACCGTCACGAATGTGCCCTCCTTTACAATGCGAAGCTCCAGAGGGCCAATGTACCCCCCACGGCGACCCCTTCGGTATAAGGAATTGAAGCTGGTGTCCATAATATTGGCACTCTTCTGTAAAGCGTCGTGGTCCCAGTTCCTGTGCATCATAGCCAATAAAGCAACAGCAGTGCTTATATTAACCATCAATTTCGTTAGATTGGCGCAATTTAGAGGACATTAACTAGACTTAGTTTGAGATATATTTTCAGACCCCCATCCTGGAAGCGTCAATGTCGTGAATTTCTTCCAATATATAGCTGAATTGACATTACATGGACCTGATCATCTCTGAGAGCCAGTAAGGCTCAACAACACACTTAAAGAGCTCTTGCGGGTCCGTAGCACAATTGATAAATTGTACCTGCCGTTCACGATCTCCCAGAAGACGACGTATCGACCAGGCCAGGAAGAGTTATCAATAGTGCTTGTGTAATCAGAAAGTTCCATAGCGGAGGTCTCCCTTAGAAGCATCGCTGCTTTGTTGACAGCAGCTTGAATTTCCTCCTCATCTGTCTTTTCGTCGTGTACGCTAAGACCCACATTCATGCGTCGCACAAACGCAAACACTGGCACCGTGTTGCGGAAGCTTCTCACTCTTATCACGTCGCCCACGCGGTACCTGTAAAAACCTGTTCGGAAACAACACCATGAGATCACAAAAAGTTGAAGTGCTCCCTAAGCAAAGCCTTCACTGGACAAATGTAACACAAATCTGGAACCTGGTTCTGGGAAATAGTCAATTGACGCAATTCAGAGCGCCGAAATGGTCGCATTCCAAGTGCTCAAACTTTCAAAGAAGAGGACTGAGGTAGAGAGTTCATTAACCAAACAGTACATTACAGTCTCCATTCACCATACAAGTGAGCTTAGATTTGTGCTACGTGCGAAAACACTTAATCTACTGACATTTCGTTTTTTGCAATTGCTTTTGAGCTTAACCCAAAAACAATGTGCAAACTTTTAGACGGTGCCAGTTTCTAGGTGGTTGTAGAGAAAGGTTCCAGGTTCCCCTGTGTGGTGAATGGAACCTCTCCCTTCCTGTGTGATGAATAGAGACTTAAAAGTAGAAGACAGATCTAAATTTGCAGACAAATGTATAAAAGGATGCTAATTTCGTGAATTTATGCCAGAAAAAGTGGAGTGATTTATGACCGATATATAATCCAGCTTGGCTGCTTGACACTATCTCATTGAGAATATGATCTAGATTGATGGGGTCATTACCAGTGGCATTTGTAACCACAATCTCGTACTCTTTCCCCACTTCCAGATCACAAGCCTCCACCACATTCGTCTCCCTCTCCAAACAGTTATCACCAACAGGAATAAACTCATAGTACGCCTTCTCCGGCCACAACATGTAAGTAATATCCTCCGGCTCGCACTTCATGTTCGGGTTAAGCCCAATCACCCCGCACTCCGACGCAACATAAGCAACCGAAATCATCGGAAGCTTCCCTGCAAAGAATTTCAACACTGGCGCATACTGCGACATGCTTCCGGATAACACACATCCCAAAAACCTCGCATTCGGAAACAGACGCTCCCAAATCCCCTCCCAATGTGCTTCACACTCTCTTTCCACTTTGATTGCTAGTTCGGGATTCGCCCCCAACAGCGTCTTCTCCACCGCGTCTCTCAGTTCGGAATTAGTAACAATGTCTGAATTCACAGTTCCAGTTCGAATGTCCTCCACAATCTCTCGCCACTTTCGCTGAAGCGCACGCACAGCAGCCACGACTATAGCTGCGAAGACGCCGAATATTTTTACAATCTCGGGTGCGTGTGCGAGGGCGCAGAGGAGGTGGCAGTAGAGGCCTTGGTGAAGATCTTCACAGAGAATGACTTCGTCGGGTGAGCAGTACTCGTCGTGGGGGCCATGAAGGCGATGACGAAATCTTGCGCTGCGGTAGAGGTTGGTCGTCATGGCGCCTGCTTTGAGTCCTGACGGGGTTTGCTCGTGTTTGCCTGCAAACGCGAGGTTTAGGGATTTGCCGTCTCGGAAACCGGGGAAGAGCTTGCGGTAGTTTGCGTTTGCATAAGCGCGGAAGAAGAGTTGGTCCTCGAATAAGCGCTCTGTCGTGGGGATGTACTTCGGATTGCCACTTGAGGTTCCTGAGCTGCCGCCGTGGGCATGGACAAATCGCAGTTAGGACGAAATGTTTACTTCATAGTTTGAAACGTAGAGATAGTTTGAAATAAAAAAACACAAGAACACTGCACCCATTTTGGGCAGATTTTTGAAACTAATTTCATGCAAAGTTGATCAACATAGAATCTCTTTACAGGTTACGATTCTGTAGTGTAGTTTTTGAGAACCACGGCGTGAATATGTGAGCCGACTGGACCATTCTCACTTCAGTTGATCAACATGAAATCTCGCTCTTCGTAGCTTATGATTCTGTGGTGTTGTTTCTGAGAATTGTCGCATGACTTTCTGAGAGAATTTGACCATTCTCATTGCAGTGACTGGAACTCGGAAGAGTGGAAATGTTTTCGTATGAACAGTGTTTTCGGTACCTATATTTGAACCATTATAAACCCGTTTCGTACTTTCGAACCATTATAAAAAGTAGAAACCAGATTTTACGTTCAATAGAGGGGAAAATTTGAATCCAGATCTAGAATTTTATGGCAGTTGAGGTAAACAGAGAAAGAATAGGAGATTGACCTGAAACTGAAGTGGGTGATGGGGTCGACGGTGAAGATGGCCGCTTTCGTCTCTCCACGGACCAACCTCAGGATATCTGCTTCCAAATCGCCATAGCTCACAATGGGCACGCTCTTCCGGAAACTTTCGACATCGGTGCGTCCGTTCAGGCCATGTCGTTGCAGATACTCCGTGTTCGCTTGGAGGTTCAGAATCTCCCGAAGCTTGGTGTGCTGGAGGAACATAACGTCTTCCCCCAGCAGGTCGAGAAAAGACTCTGTGTCGAAGTCGGGTGCGGTAGTGTCGATGCCGCGCTTCGATGGCATCACGAACGGGACGCCATCCGCATGAAGTTGCAGAAGCTGTGTGGGCAGCTTCTTCGTCGCTGTAGCTGGGACCTCGGCCTTTCCATGCTCCAATTCGTCGGTTTCAGCTGGTTCAGTAGCCATGGACGGCGCCATTGCGCGCAAATCACACTGTTTCTGGTGAATTTTCGTTATCACTCTGATCAAGAAAGTAGACATGCGATATTCAGTAAACGTTTCCTTCGTGGTTCGAGCTCGCAGCCAGAATATCTGTAGTAATGTGAAAGTAGAGCCTTCGTAACATTGTTAGCCACATGTCCAGAGGCGGCGAGCTAGGACTATTATTACCATACTTCCACATCACCGGAGATAAATTCAAACGCTGTAAACTTTTCAGTACTGCTCAATCAAGGATCTGCATATTACACAATGATGCCAAAAAAACAGGAATAAAAAATAGAACCAATGCTTGGAATCCACCTCTCCGAAATGGGCTAAACTGAAGCTGAGACTAGTACTGAATAATTGCGAATCCAAATTCGAAACGATTGTAAAAGAAGGACCTGAGTTTGTACAACCAGAGGATCAAACATAAGCAGATTCATCAATTCTGGTATGAAGTATTAATTTGCAGCAAGACAGATGACTATACTGAACATAAATTCTAAGATCGATCAGGAACAGATCGAAGTAGAGCCACGAACCTTGAATGACGAGCTGAACAATTCTAGAGTTCCCGAGCAAAGCATATCAAGCACTGCCCACAGTGATTACTGGAGTTAGGTGATCACCGAAGCAGCTAGCACCGTGGAGTCCACATCGAAAGTGCATTGGATATGGTAGGGGCATGGTAGTATATCAGCTACTAGCAGCTCCCCAAAGACATAGTGACTGAGATTCCATCCTCTAGCTATCACGTAAGCCGCTGCTAATTTCTAAGATTTCACAACCAACGTGCACTAGAAATTGCAGCTGCAAAACAGGGAGGCTATGCGATCACCTTGCAACTGACTTATCGAGACGCGGTGGTGGCGAGCTGAACATTTAAGTACGGGGACAGTCTAGATAATATAAATTTAAGAAGGGAATATCTGTCCAGATGAGGTTCTCAAGCGCACTCCTAGACGTCCTGAGCTGCAGGTGGTCATGATCAAGCGCAGATATCCACATTACGCCGGCCTGCTTGTACACACAAGATACATACATACGAAGGTTAAAATTAACATGCGTTTCGCGTGGGCTATTGGATATAACTCGATCACAATCAAGTACAGTATCCAGGCTCGCTCTGCCTGACGAGGACGTACGTTGCTTGACTGCGCAGGATTCAGGAAATGAAACAGAGCTGGGACAAACGAAAAACGAGGCCCAAGCTGATGTTTAGGTTGGATTAAGGGATTTTCTTCAAACAGTGAGGGAATGGAATGGAGCTTGTTTTAGGTTTAAATTTCTTTTGGAAGAAAATAACAGAATGATTGATATTCGTTATTATGACAATGGCATGTTTCAGAGGGCCAATGAAATTTATTGTACGGTGTGAGGCTTTCAAGTCCTCAGAGCTCTGAAAACTAGAACAAGTGAAGATCCGAGCTAGATTTCAGTTGTGCGACTGTAACTGCGTCAAATCCACCATTAGCGTGAATATGATGTTTCACAGCGTTACCCAATTCGATCTCTCCTTCATGGGCTAAAATAGCACTGATTTCTCATCACACTACATACATTGGGATTACTATATCCTGCTTCGAATTCCATCACCAATATTTGATATTGTACTCCTTTATTTTGCTCAGTTCTGGACAGGTATCATACTTGCAGATTGTCTGTTCCAAAATTCGGCAGAATTCTGAGAGACTAGTATGGATTTTCGACATTAAGCGACCGAAGTTAGTCGAAGCGACCTGGAGCTTCTGTCGTTGGCGCTGAGATTCAAGTTTGTATCGCTGAAATATTTGATATTCACATGCTTAATCCATTGCACTGTACAATTGGTAATACTGTAATGGCTATGGACATGGAATATGCATACTTGCAATTTGCAAGCACCTAAGGTAGACCAGCCTATTTCTGCCAACTTCCTATTTCCACCATCTTACTTTTGGCCCCATCTCCACCATAGAACTCATCTGGATCCATTTACTTCTCTGATGATTTTAGTGCATTAATTCCAACTTAGGTAACATGTTAATTCTTGATTGGTGGATACTCAAGAGCTAAAAGGTACATGGAATGATAGTTATAGGTTGTTTTAGAACATTTGTGACTCTAGTCTACATGCGATTTTGTACTTTCAGGCAGACCACTTTAGAAATTCATAGAAATTACAATTTTTATTGAAAATTATAATTCCGTTTGGTTTTGATTCGTGGAACATGCACACACCTTTGAAAAATATGTGCCCCTCTTGGAGTTGATCCCAATATACTCAAAGTGCGAATCAAGGTGGTAATAGGTTGGTCTACTTTAGAACACAATCAAACTTCTTGGTTTGCACTAAACTCCATAGCAAAAGGAACACCACATAAATTTCTATGAATTTATGTTAAGGTCTATTAAAAATAGAAGCATGGAAGTAGTTTTTCTACAACACAAGTTAAGTCAATTAGTATTAGATTTCTTTGCATTTTGGATAACTTTGGATGAATTGGTGATGTAGATAGTTAATGTGAACCTTTGGATGAAATTCAATTGAAAATTGAATGAAGGTAGATTAAAGAAATGGATAATTTTGGATGAAAATCACAATATTTGAGCATTAGAAAAGATTTGGACTTTCCAGAAGGCTACCAGTGTTTGACAAGCCAATCCATTTCTAGAGCCTATTGAGCTACTTAGAAGAAACAATTCTTTGACAAAATAAAGATTCACTTTGTGTGAAAATTGGGATTTCTAAAAAGTACATTTCAGTTTTTTATTCTGTGATCGTTAGAGGAAGGTGCTTTAGGGGGCAGGACACTAAATCTTGCAATCGAAGTGGGCCCCGTAGGGGCATTTTGTGTTTTATTGGGGGGTAAAAGTAAAACTTGCCTCCTATTTTGAGCTGTGTCTAGGGTATGTTCTAGACCTATCCTAGCTAATTTGGGGTCTATGATTGCAAGCATGAATTCAGAATTTGCAAAAAAAATAATGTGCAAAAAATAAAAAATTCCTGCGTTTTTCCCCATGGTAAATCTGTCCCTGTGGGGCCCACTTTGTTTGTAGGATTTAGCGTCCTTCCTTTAAGGGTGCTTTCAAATATCAAAATAGCACTTGTCACAACCCTAACTAATAGTACTTGAGAATGAATGCTTTGACATTTGGGAGTGATGAAGTGTAGAAATAGGGAAAAAGTTCCTCAAGCAAAATAAATGTAATGTGCTGAGGGTCCTTCTCGACACTTCTTGGTAGCCCTATAGAGAGTCCACAATTTCTCTAATGGATAGTATGAAAGCAATGTGGACCACACTCTATTAAATTTATTCAAAGATAGTGCAAATTATAGCATACTAGTATGCCTCATAAATTTTTAGAATTAGTGTGAATTAGTGTTATTAGTGTGGGGAACAATAATTGAACTAACTTGTATAGTGCTTGATACTATTTTCAATTCTAAAAAATTTTTAAAAATGGGGATTTTTTGCTCTACTTTATTGTAGAAAAACTTTCAAATTTATTTTGGAAAATAACATTCCTTCTTAGTTAGGTAATTGCATATAATTGGGAGTCCTTGAATCTATAACCTATCACTACAAATTCTTGCCTAAAATGCACATCCTTGCACATGAGTACCTAAGGTCATTTTTAGGCACTTCTATTATCAACATTTGAAATTTTATAGTTTATTCATATTGGGTCCTAAAAATGCATGAAGAGAATCTAAAATATGCTTTTGACTTGCAACAAGATAAAACAAAAGATTAGTCAATCTAATAATTGGAGCAATGCTCAAAAGTTTCTTCAAGTACATTCAAGTGTACACACCTTTATGACTTTTGGAAATGCTCAAGATCCTAGTTGGGGCAATATAAGTTTCCTTTTCTTTTTTTTATAAATGCTAGTTTGATAAGCTCAATTTTTTATTTTTTATTGGTAGCATGCCTCCTCCCCCCTTCCCCACCTTGAATGCAAGTAAGTCACACAAACCAATCTTCTTCATCAATCCATCACTTAATATATTTTCATCCATAATCCACAACATTACCTAAAATTAATAAGCTTCATCCAAAATTTGGCAATTTTTAGACTTTTCAAAGATGTTTTGGGCCACTTCATCCATTTTTTACCTCTTTCTTACTAATGTTGAAATATCCCCCAAAGCAAGTAAGATTTTGGCAAAAATTCACCAAATTTTAGTTCACAAAGTATAGGTATATTCACATTTGGACTTAAGAAGTGTTCTTTGCTACAATGGTATGTGATTTTTTTGGTAGGTGTTCAAACCATTGTTCCTTTATACCCAACCTAGATGGTTGCAAAGTTGGCAAGAGTTATGAGTGGGGTTTACTACAGAAAAGTTTGGAACTATTTATAGCTCTCCCAAATTGTAGGCTATTGTTAAGTAAGTTTCAATCTTTCGATTTTGTAGATTCTTGAGCCCCAACAAGTAAACATTCTTTCACATGCAAGGAAATGTAGACAACTACATAACATTGCCAACATTGCAAGAGCCTTCAATGGCATGTGATTGATAAATGATCAATTTTTTTCCCTAAGTGGGGTCACAATGATTGGAATCAACAAATTCGTAAGAATTAATTTGTTAAGTATGGGTTGTACACAAGTATTCAACACCAAAATTATTGCAACTCATGCAAAGAGTTTCTCCCCAAGTTTGAATGACAAATAACTTAAGGTGACCCTAATTATGCCGAACCAATGCCAAACCGATTCCAAACAAATGTTCTCCATGAAACTTGCACCTTTTTGTCTTTGGTAAAGGTATTATGATTTTATGACCAATGTTATCAAACATCAGGTGAGAGCAAGTGGTGTTTACTAGAGAAAAGTTTATTCACTTGACGTTTCGTAACAACGGTTATAAAATCATAATTCCTTTGCCAAAGACAAAAAGGTGCAGGTTTCATGAAAACATTTGTTTTGAATTGGTTTGGCATTGGTTCGGCATAAATAGAGTCATAACTCCATTCAGTCCATTAACTTATTATAGTCTTTTGGGGGCAGAAGAGAAGCTGATCCGGATGGAATTAAGTGAGATTCCTCACCAATTAGCAACTCTCGCAGAACACCAACGGGAATGGGTCCCGCGGTAGAAGCCCACCACCGTGGATTCTCCTCCTCGTGACTTCGTCAGAGTCGTGATCGGGGGGTTCTCTCTCTCGCACCACCAAGGGCACTTTTCCTGGCAGAGAGTGTTTGCATATCGCATAGCAGCAGCTCCCGTCAGGGCTTTGTCAACCTTCAGCTTCACCTGGTCGTGTCTTTTCGCAATCAAGCGTGCACGGGAAGTTCTGGCAATTTTTCTGATTCGTTTGCGAGGTTTGGTACTGTTTTTTATGGCATTGCGAAGTTCTCCCGTGCTGCTTGCGGGTTTGACCTAATTTCTCGGACGTCGTCGAGATTTCTTCAATTGATCGTGCGATTGGAGGCCGGAGCTTCTGGGAGCGAGAAAAGAATGCCATCGAGGTCTTGGATTTGAGGTATGTGGAGGACGGGAGCTTCTTGCCGTGTCAGTGGAAAACTTTTCATCTGGTGGGAGGTTTAGGGTTGAGTGGATCGATTTCGTGAAGAGGGGTGTAGGTTGTTAGGCAAATTGGACGCATTAAAATGCAAGGCGCGACGTTTTCGAGCTGTGACAGTATGTGCTTTTTAATCGAGGGCTAGGATGAAGTGAAGTTGATTTGAGCAGCATTTGGAACGGTCAGGGACACCAAAGTTGACACTTTTTCTAATTGAGCATAGTTCCTAATAGTATTAGATTCGACAAATTTCTTTTGATGTTCTTGTTGGCGAACGAAAGTGGACTCCAACTCTTGGAAGAATGCGTTATTTGGATACCGAATGCGTTAATTGGATATCGTATGCTATAGTTATGAAGCGTCAACGTTTTATTGGTTTGTCGGTAGATGTTCTTAAATTGCTTCTTCGACAATAGGAACATATTGAGTGAGGGGTGTGCACTAGTTAAACTTCTGTTCGTGTGGCCCTTTGGGTCCGCTGGCAATTTTGGGTGTACCTAGCTTATTCACCTTCGTAGTTGTGATACGTGTCTGCAGACATCAAAATCCTGGGCAGTCGAAAGAGTGGGCCCAGCAGGGACGTGGTGCACGAGGAAGTAGTGCTGAATTGCAGATTTGTAGTGTCTGATTGCAAGCAGCCCATGTTGGTGTGCTACTAAAGCTCCCAACGTCGATTTTAAGGATTACTTGCAGGTTTAGGGGCATTGATTAGGTTAAATTTACATTCTCATAATGTAAAGTACTTGCAAAACGTGTTGGCTTTCGTTTCATATAGAAAAACTGTTTTTTACTGTGTCAACTTGTGATGATCTCGGATTATCGTGACTGGTCTGTGAAGTGAGGGTTTTAGAGAATAATCTTACTGGGGGGTCATTACCATTTTGGTGTTAGGAGTGGTGTTAGTGAGAATGTTAATTCGCTTTGTTTGCAAATATCGCTTTTGCTTCTCGGTGGGATGGATCTGTCATAGGATTTCCTCGAGTCTTTTCAGAAGGAGTTGTTGTCCTGTGGTCGTGAAGTATTGATTTCTTGATGCTGACTTGGTTTGTGCTCAATGCTTTCTGCAGAGGATACGTGGATGGGATTGCACATGTCTCATGCACGCTGTTAATGTCTTGATCCAGGGTTTACTTCAACTGTAGTTACTGTTTACTATTGCTAGTTCGTTCGTCGAGCCACTGTAACTCTCGGACGGTCTTTGTTTGAAGCAACATGGCTACAAGAGTGGCAGCTGCGGCCGCCATAGCCCTGGCCACTTCATATGTGCTTGCTACTCAACTACGTAAGAAGTCCAAGATTAAGAACTTATCAAATGCTTTTCAAGGGAAAATTCGTCTCCCAACCTCCGTGGCACCCAGCCGTTATGACCTGGAATTGACGCCCAAGTTGGATACGTGCAAATTCGATGGGAAAATGACTGTGACTGTTAACATTGTGGAAGAAACGAAACACATTGTTCTCAACGCAGCCGACCTGACCATTACTGATAAAACGGTGTGGTTGCGGTCTAAGACTTCTCGTCAGGTAAGTGAAGTGCGAATTGCACAGCGGAGTATTCTGTTAGCCGCGAAGTATTTTTTGCCAGGTTATGTTTCTCTTGCGGTAGTATTTTTTGCATAATGGTGCTTGACTGTAAATCTATCGTTTTTCCTTATTGTTGAATGTCGCCAGAGTGAAGCGATTTTCTGATATTAGTATTACGATGGTGCTTTGTTTGGTGCCCTGTTAAAATCAGATGTTGTGGCCGAAAGCTGTGGATCTGCAGGCGGAAGACGAAATTCTAGTTTTGTCTTTTGACGATGTTCTCCCACTGGGTGAAGCTGTTCTGCGCGTTGAGTTTGAAGGCACTCTAAATGATCAGATGCGGGGTTTCTATCGAAGGTGTTCTTCTGCTTCTGGTTCCAGAGATTTAATTTTTATTTGCTTGCTTCTTAGGACATGTGCCCTAGTCTGCCGATTGTCAGCAGCTCGATGTATCTTCTAATCTTCATTCTCTGCCTTCTATTTTTTGCAGTTGCTTCGCTTGGGCATCATGGATTGTTGTGGAGTGTTCATTAGCAGGTTTTAAGCACTATTGAATTTGTGGACTTTATTTGTGCTTTTCTTGGTCATATGCAGCTCGTATAAGGTCAATGGTGAGACTAGGAACATGGCGGTGACGCAATTTGAGCCTGCTGATGCTAGGCGATGCTTTCCCTGTTGGGATGAACCCTCCTTTAAGGTTATGTTACCTACTTTTCCTTAACGTTGGCATAGTGTGTTGATTATTTTTTTGTAATTTATTGTGTTCATATATATTTCCAATGATGAGAACTAACTAACTCTTTCTTTACATGAATGCAGGCCACCTTCAAGATGACACTGCATGTGCCCTCCGATAGGGTTGCGTTATCTAACATGCCAATTGCAGAGGAAACTCATCAAACGTCATCAAAGATGAAAACCATCAAATTTGAGGAGTCTCCACGCATGTCAACCTATTTAGTGGCAATTGTTGTGGGAGAGCTTGAATACATTGAGGGACACACGAAAAATGGTGAGAGTGGATACGATTTTACGATTGATAATTTGAAGTTTGCATTCTAAGTTTTTAATCAATGGGTCATCAATCTAGTTCAAACTTTTTGAGTTTGTCTGACGTGATATGTCTACCAGGTCGGAGCGTCCGAGTATATACAGAAGTTGGAAAAACATATCAGGGAAAGTTCGCCTTGGATGTTGCTCTTCGTACCCTTCCCTTTTATGCCGAGTAAGTAGCTTTGCAACCGTTGTCGTAGGAATAATTACGTACATGGATGACTGCCCTCCATCGCGAGGCACTTCTTGCTTTGAGCGCTATTTGTCTTGTTTTAGGGAAATTTGTTGTTTTTAAAGTGTTTTTTTCTCTGATTTCACATTGATTTCCCCTACCGGCTATTTTAGTGACTAGTTTTGATATGCTGTCATGCTTCGACTGACGTTGATCATTTTTGATGAGCCTTGGGTTAGTCTGTTTTGCAACTTCTATTCCGTGGTGGGACCAGGGCAATTCTAAGATGTGAAGAAGCTGCCTTTGAAGCTGTGGAACTTACTGTATTTATTTTGCATCAGTTACTTCGGAACGGAATACCCTCTTCCAAAATTGGACATGGTCGCTATCCCGGACTTCGCTGCAGGAGCGATGGAAAACTATGGATTGGTTACTTACCGAGAAACTGCCCTCCTGTTTGACGAAAAGGTTTCAGCAGCTGTCAACAAGCAAAGGGTATGAACTGTTATAATCTTTGTGATAGTTTCATTCCAAACTGTATTTATAGTATTGACTCTAGTCACATCTCAGGTGCGTGCTATATTGGAGCTGACATTAATACCAGGGTGCTTATGTTGGGTAAATGTTATAATTTAAAGTCTTAGTGTGTATATCTACCTGTGTTTTGAATGTAAGATTGTTTTGGGCTGTGATTTGATCTCAGGTTGCAGTGGTTGTTGCCCATGAGCTGGCACATCAGTGGTTCGGAAATCTTGTCACCATGGAGTGGTGGACTCATCTGTGGCTCAATGAAGGTTTTGCCACCTGGGTAAGGCAGTCTCTTAGGATCTCTTTTAAAGCTGAACGTTGCATCGCCTTTATTGGTCTTACATTACCTGTGTATTTATTCTCTTATCTTCTTAGGTTCTATTCTTATCTTGTAAAATTCTCCTCAAGTCTTGTAAATACTTATTTTATACTAATTTCTCTTGTGACCATTAGGTGAGCTACTTGGCTATCGATCACCTTTTCCCCGAGTGGAAGATCTGGACACAGTTTGTGGAACAGACTACAGAGGCCTTTCGGTTGGATGGATTAGTGGGGTCTCATCCTATAGAGGTAAGCATGTTACTGTAATTTCGTCTTGCTTTATCTCAGTTTCGTTCCGCTTGTTGCTTTCACATGTATTATTAAGGTGCAGCGGGTCTGTTGCAAGTTAAGGCCTTGGACTGTGAACCGGGAAGCTGTTATGCCAGGTCAGATGTTTCTAGTTACAGATGTGACGGGCAGTAGAGCATAGCCTCTGACAATCGAATTTACATTTCAGACTGATTTGTGTTGTGTGGATGTCATACCTTGTAGAGTTTGTTCTTAGACACATGCTCCATTGGGGTAATTGTTTTTTTACTATTTCATCAAATCAGTTTTCAATTTACACATCACGTTACTGAGATCCCAGCTCGTGCGCTCAGGTGGAAGTGGGGCATGTTCGGGAAATCGATGAAATCTTTGATGCAATAAGCTACAAGAAAGGGGCGGCTATCATCCGCATGCTACAGACTTATCTGGGCGCGGATAACTTTCAGGTGTGTTCTGTATGCATTGTGCTGTTGTTATTTCAATTTTGGATTGAGATTTTCATACCAGTGAATGTAGATTTAAGCTCTTTTTTGCACGACAGAATGGATTGGTTTCCTACATCAAGCGCTATGAGTACAAAAACGCCAAGACGGAGGACTTGTGGAGTGTGCTTTCAGAGGTGTCTGGGGAGCCTGTGAAGGAGTTGATGGACTCTTGGACTAAGCAGCAAGGATACCCTGTTGTCCATGTCCAACTTAAAAGTGAGGCATTGGTTATTGAACAGGTATTTTTTGATAATACAGTCATTTCTGTCTCTTTCCAACCTGAGAGATTCTTTTGTGGCGTTCAACGTACCATTCACCTGTCTTTGTCTCACACTAGTTGGTTATAATAAGTGTGTCTTACAGTAGGAGGTTCGTACGGTACACTGACAGACAGCTTGGGGATTCTGTGATTTCAGAGCCAGTATCTTTCCAGTGGAGAGGAGGGTGATGGAGAATGGGTGTTACCGCTTACTTACTGCGTGGGTTCGTATAAGATTAGAATGAGTGAGCTTGTGAGACAGAAGGCCTGTGTTTTGTCTGTCCGTATAGTCTCCTCTGAAGATAAGACAGTAGAAGTTTTATCCAAGGGAGTGTACGAGGAAAAGAGTGCCGAGGAGCCGTTGGTCTCGAACGCAGAAGCAAATAGTGATAAAACTCAGGAGAAGAACTCATCCTCAAAATTTCTGGATTTGTCCAAGGACTGGTTCAAACTGAATGTGGGTCAGACTGGGTTTTATCGTGTCAAATATGACGAGGAACTGGCTTCACGCCTCCGTTCTGCAATTTCTGCTGGGTCCTTGGAGGCTACTGATCGTTTTGGTATGTTATTCTTTTGGCACATTTTAACACTCTTGTTTGCAAATTATCAGTCTCTGAGACCCTTCTTTACACTCATATGCGAACCCTTTTCTTGACTCATATATCATCAAGCGTGTCCTGTTCGGCAGCTACAATTAGACAGTGTCAAGGAATATTATTTCAGAACAATCTTAACCTGGCATACATTCAGGTTCATGTGGCAAACTTTAGTTGCAATCTTAGAATTAGAATGCAGGCGCTTGTTGTGTATTCTTGAAAAAGCCTTGGCAGCATTTACACCCTCCTGCTATATAGTTGAGTATTAGGCCTAATTTATGATTATTTCAATGTGCTAATATTACCTTAAACTTTTTGCAGGAGTGCTGGATGACACATACGCACTGTGCATTGCTCGGAAACAACCTCTCGGTGTCTTACTTTCTCTCATGGAAGTCTTTAGTTCAGAGATTGACTACACCGTTCTGATGTGTTTGACTGACGTAAGTGGGGTTTTGCTTCTTTCTAGGAATTGGTGGTGCTAGTAGTTTCCTTGTGTGAATCATGAATGATGCTATATTTCATCATTTTAATTATGCGAGTTTCAGGATATTCATAACTTGGCTTCTAAAGCTGAGCTAATCGGGATATCAATATGCAATGCAGGTTTCGTATAGAATCTTGAAAGTGATTGGTGATGCGATACCAGAAGCTGTCAAAGACTTGAAGCACTTCGTATCCAACCTTCTCCTGCCTTCTGCGCAGTAAGTATCTATCGTGAAGTTGGGAATATGATTCACTGAAGACTTTTATTAACTGAGGAATATGCTGGATGGTAGCTGAGTAGCTTGTATGTGTATATGTTAGTAATTGAAAACAATCTGCAGTGACTTAATGTTGTTGTGCTGCCCATCTTTTGCAGGAGACTGGGATGGGAAGCTAGCACTGATGAGGGTCATCTGGATAGCATGCTACGGGGTGAATTGTTGTCAGCCCTCGTGTCTTTCGGCCATGAAGAAACAGTGAACGAGGCAAAGCGGCGGTTTGAGGCCTTTCTAGCGGACCGCGACACTCCGCTCTTACCTGCTGATACGAGGAAGGTAATACATTCATCAAATGCTCTGTTTGACTGGTGGTAAGATTTTCAATGTCCAACTAATGACGTGCCGACCTTGATACTGGTGCAGAGAAACTTTATTTCGCCTGTGTAATAGGTGGTCAATTTTCTAATATCCGGTGTTACTGCTTTTATCCGATTTCACTGTGAAGAATCAACGTCTCATTTCATTTTCACTTGTTTCTGCTATTATGCAATTTGATTGGGAAGTGCTCGTCATGGAAATTCCACTGTTATCCTACATTTCAACTCTGAAATTGGACTGTTGCAGGTAGCATACAAGGCTGTCATGCAGAGTGTGACAACCACTGACAAAGCGGGTTATGAATCATTACTCAAGATTTATCGGGAGACCGATGTCAGTCAAGAGCGTACTCGAGTTCTCAGTAAGAAACCTTTTTTTGCTCCTCTTCATGTCAACCATGTGCTCTGGGAAGAGTCTACTTGCTTGTACTTTACAGAAGTTTTCGTTTCCGCTATGGGTGTACAGCTTGATGTTTCTTAGAGTAATATTCACATTGATTACATAGTGTTCTTTGTTCAATGCTCATGCGGTCAACTAATTTAAAACGTCTTCACGTCTTTGTGTAGGTACTATTGGATCATCTTCGGATCCTGCTGTTGTTAGCGAAGCGCTTGACTTCTTGTTGTCGCCTGAGGTTCGTATTTCTTCCTTAACTTCACTCGTTCAATGAGAAGTCACGATTGACAATACAATAGAATTGCTGTGGGTTTACTTCCTCTGAAGGCTACTTTCTTGACAACCAAAGGGTACACGGTGTTGCAGGTCCGAAACCAGGATACTGTTTGGGTCTTCGCAGGGATCAGTGGGGAAGGCCGAGATGCAGCTTGGTTGTGGCTGAAGGTAGGCAGTGATTTCCTCCCATTTTTTATCAGGCAAGGGTGTGGTCTCGTTTCTTCATCGTCGTGGTATTTACTCGGGCTTAAAGAGATTGGGTTTGATCTCGACTGAGTCTGTCTCTTTCTTAGTTTGCTTTGCCACAAGTGCTGCATGGAGCTCCTCCGCACTCTGACTGATCACATCTGAAATTGGAGGGCCTTCTTCATTTGAAGTCTTCAGTGCATACCGTGGGCGTCTATGTTTTTTATTGTAGATTGCAGCTCTTTAGGTGATGCTGGAGTTAACAGACTTTTACTAATAGTTTACTGACCTGTGATTTGATAATATTTTCTGCAGAACAACTGGGAAACAATCTGGAGCCGGTTCGGGGAGAGTTTCCTGATCACGCGCTTCATCAGCAGCATTGTTTCTCAGGTAAGACCATCAACTCATCTAATCCATGATTCTTAATAACATGTATAAGCCTTCCTCTTAACAGAGGTATGTAGTTTTGGCGTCACTCAATCGTTTCCTTGAGAATGATCGTGGGATTCAAAATGAACAGGCTCTTAAGTCACGCCGGCTTCAGAGAAAGTCGGAGTTATTTCTCCTCTCTCCATGATTCTTGAGCATATGCTAACCTAGAGACTTAAAGAATTTTTTTTCTATCAAGTATCTTTTTTATTGCAGACTAGTTCAAGTCCAAATGATCTTGATGATAAAGACTAAGATATTATGTTTTGTATCACAGTTCTCCAGTGACGAAAAAGCGGACGAGATAAAGGAATTTTTCGATGCCAACTCGGCTACAGGCATTGATAGGACTGTGGGCCAGAGTGTAGAGCGTATACGCATCACCAGTGAGTGGGTTAAACATGTCCAGGCAGAGAAGGGTATTGTAGAAAAGATCAAGCTGCTGGGTGCTCAGAAATGATGTCTTTCAGTGGAGTTGGAACTATTGAGGCTCTCCTCCCTTCAGCTTTCCACTCTTACCCAGGAATTGGACTTCTGATACTTGCAATTAAACCGTTCATTAACCCTGGAAGGACGGAGCCTATTACCATGTTGTCTGTCCCAATCTTCTTCTCTTTGTTTCCTCTACTTTGCAACTAATTTGAGTGAGAATTGTTTTATTTTATCTTTTGGAGATGAAATCACATGTCTTCTGTATGTCATAAAGATTTCAGATTTACAGTATTGGTGATGATTTCAAATTACCATGACTTTTTGGGGAAAAAAAAGTGAAAAAAATTCATATCTAAGGTAGCCAACCCATTTTTGACCCCCCCATTTCCAATATGTAGGATGCTTTCTTTTTGTGAAGTTGTGCAGTTCCTGGAGTAGTTGTGTTGCATTATGATTGGTTGCAAGGCTCTCAATATTGCAACCAACCCTTGGTCAATTTTGCAATTAGCATATAGTCACAAAAATAGAAAGCTCTATACCACCATTACAGGTTAAAGAGAATCTTCCACTAAAAAATTCATAATAATTACATTTTATGTAATAAAATTTTGGAAAAATATGCAATCCTTCTAAACTCTATTTTTGCACATGCGAAAAATTCTGCATTCAAAAAACCTTTGCCCCAAGTATGCATAATTGCTTGAGTGGTGAGAAATGGGTTGGCTACCTTAATTCAAAACTAGCTCAAAAGATCTAAAAATTTCTCTATAGGTGTAAATTTTTAACCCCTAAAGGACTGAATGACTATTGAACGTATGCATGTAATCTCGGGTAGGTTTGTATGAAGTCATTTTCAAATGGATGTTCTTCAAATTTTGACACAAGGTGTGAACATGTATCCCCTCAGTGGGAATATGATTTTTTTTCCAATTGGGTGCCCAGATCAAAAGTTATGATGCCTTGAACTTTTCTGGCAGCTTTGACAGCTTAGGGCAATATGTGCAAAACACCTCCTCTACTTCTGAAATTTGGCAAGTTTGTAACTTACATGATATAAGATGCAAATGTCAAAAAAATAACCATGTTATGTGTAGTGTAAAAATCTCATTCTAGGAAGGAGTTAAAGGCTGCTGACCCTATCAGACCAGGTCGGAAAAAAAAATTTCTCCTAACTTCAAATGTTATAATCTTTCAATCCATACTATCAAAGTTTCTGAAATTTTTTCCACACATTCCCATAGTAGTCTAGTACAAATTTTTATGGTTGAATTTTGAAAGAAAACTTTTTCTTTTCGTTTTTTTCTCACTGCCCTAAAAAGTGGCAGTTTTTCACAAGTTGTGTCTAAAATGTGCCTTGGTCCTTTAGGGGTTAAGTGAAGAATATTATAGCGTGAACAAAACTTTTGTATCCAACTAGATATAGAAAGTCAATAAACCATGGTAGTAGGCTCAATGTTCAATATGGTATAAAATGTTTAATTTTAGGAATTTCTGAAAAATTCAAATTGGAGTAGAAATTAGATTGAAAAATGTTCATTTCATTAGTTGGGCTCGAATTCCAAAAAGATCATTTACATTGTTCAAATTTAGATCAAAAGCAAGGAGGTAGAAGTTAACAAAATACACTAGAAGGGCTTTTTTGTGATCAATGGCACACAAATCCTCATGTTTAGTAAAGTCTTCAACACCAAATGCTATGACAAGTAGAATCTTCTGCACCAACCAAAAAATCTCTAAAATTCTCTTATAGTCATCCCAAAGCTACATTTGGGATCTTCTAGTTTTTCTAGGTAACATTATTGCACATGCCTCTAACTCTAAAACATCATCCTCATTTATTGATCAAAGTAAGTACACCTTGTGACTTGTTTCTAAAACCACTCCCTAAAGATTCTTGTGGAAGGTGTACAACATTTATTCATGATAACCTAGGATTGATTTTAAGCACATCTATTTTTTATACTTTGAAATCTCATACTATCCTTAGAGTTTTCAACAAATATATTCTAAAGAATTTAGAATCCCCTTTTGATTACCAATAAGACCCTATGGAAAAAATATATATAGTTTAATAATAGTACCCATACTCTCATCTTTTTTACATGATTTTACGTGTTCAATGATTGGAGAACAACGACAATTGTTGAAGTATATTGTGAATTGGTGAGAATGATAATAACATTTGGTCAAAATTTGGTTTAATTTTGAAATTATAAGAAGAAAAAAAAATCAAAAAGATTTCTAATTATATATATATATATATATATATATATATATATATATAATTATTATTATTATTTTATTTTATTTTATTTTGAATTTTTATTTTGAATTTTTTTAAAATTTATAAAAGAAGAAATAATTAGAGAAGGTTCTTGAGAAACCAATATTTTACATGAATTTTCTTGAAGCTTCCTCAATGAAAATTATTTGGATGAAGTGCACTTTTCAAAACATTCATCATTCTTCCAAAGGATGATTGAGTTTTTGAATATATTAGGCACACCTAATTAAAATTTCCCACTAGATGTTAACTCCTAAAGTTCCATGACTATGTTTTCATGGAAAATGCTCTAAAACTGCCATTTTTAGTACAAATACCAAATTTTTGAAAAAACCCTTCTTTTGACACATGTAACTGTAAGATCTTGTAGTATGCTAACTTGAGAACATGTGTTCAAAATTTCACAAACTTTTGTTGCCTGAATTGCAAGATATAAGTATTCAAATTCACCGAAATCATTTTTTTGGCCTTACAAAAAATAAGGTAGCTGCACTTCAAAACCTCACTTTCTATGAAAAAATGTCGAAAATGGTGGTTCTGCTCTAGATTCTTTTTTCTAGACAAGTTGGCCACATGATTGAAAAATTTCAGAACATTTGAAATTGTACACAATATAGGAAAAAAAAATAATAAGTAGAGATTAGTAGATAATGATTCAAAATACTTAATTGTTAAGAATTTAATTATGAAATTGAAAAATTCCAATCCCAATTGTTGCAATGTTGTAATAAATAATCTCCATCTGATGATTTTGTTTTTTCCAAAAATATTGAAAATTGAGTAAGATAAAGGACTTTAAAGTTTATTTTCTAGTAGAGAATCCATAACTACTTGCAACAAAAACTCCTTATAACTTTCATCTCATTGATCAAAATGGAATAATTCAAAGCTTTCCACATATGTAACTCTAAAAAACCAATTTCAAATTTTTGTTTATAAAAAACGTGATTTTTTCTAATATGCCTAGACTACCCATTTATGAAAAAAAATAATGTATTAGGCCATAATTTTTTACTCATATTTCCAAATGTCATGAAACTTAAAACATTTGAAAGATATTCCATGTCCCCACCTTTTCTTAAAATTTGGACCAAAAATATGGAAATCTTGAATCACATATACTTGCCCAAATTGCTATGAAGCCAAAAAATGCATGCTAGTCCTTTAGGGGGTAATATGTACATTTGAAAAGACACTCATATGTTTGGAAGAGGTAGCTACTTTGTGAGGGGATATTTTTGTTTTCATTGCTTTCAATTTAACCTCTTGCTTGGAGATACTTGAGACCCTTCCCCTGAAGAGAATTATAAAATTTAGAAGTTAAAAAAATAGGTTAAAGAAACACAGTAGAAAAAATCTAAACCTTACTAGATTGACCATATAATCTTGTACCATCTAGGATGACCAAACCAAAGCTTCTACCCAACTAATTTCCTTCCACCATAAGATAATTTATCCAAAGTCAGAAACTCCACTTACCACACCCAATTTTGTAACCTCCTTTAAATTCTAATTTCTAATATACTATAAGTAGGTATGTAGTATATAGCCTCCTTGCTAACAAACATACATATTGTTGGTGTTATGTACTCACCTTAGTCTCTTAAAGTTGGATGTGGGATTTAAGATGAACAGACCTTTAATATACAATAGACTCTAAAAGAAATTGGATTTATTATTTTTCTATATCCTCTTGGATAGGGATTGTAGTTGTGGACATACTTTGCATAGGTTTTCAAAGAAAATATTTCCCCATCCATTGGCATTATGTAGGGCAACTAATTCCTATGGTCAATCACAACTTGTGTAGACCCTCTATTATTCCAAAAGGCCTGGGGGGATTATATTTTTTTTGAATTTTTTTCTACTAAAGTGTTGCAATCATGTAGCAAAGAATCTCTCTCTCTCTCTCTCTCTCTCTCTCTCTCTCTCTCTCTCTCTCTCTCTCTCTCTCACTCACACACACACACAAACACATACATATATATATAACTGTTAAGATTGTCCACCCAAATTTTTTGAGTTGCCTACCCCTACTTGAGCTACCAACTAACATACAAGCAATGGGGGTTGAAGCCCTTACCTTTTGGTTAGTGGTGGGAATTCTTAGTGTCTTACAACTTGTTTGAAATAGGGGATTGTATTATAACTTATGTGAGAGGACGTATCTATTTAGCATTTCTTACACATATGATTTTTTTTTTCAATCAAAGTGTACAATTCCTCAAAATGTTGCATTAGGGAAGAATCGAACCCATTGAAAGGCTTTGAGATTTCTCACTAATTTAAATTCTAATTGAGGAGAATAAGAGGTTGTTCACATCATTGTTACTACCACCATGTAGGAACACTAAAGGTTGGCAGTGGCCACTTAGCATGTGGAAACTTTTGAGTCCATTATGCAATGCATGGTCCCATTATTGAATTGAAAAGGCTCCTTCCCACCCAACTATTTTTGCACTATAAAGTGGCCCTTACTTGAATTCAATTCCCCCCTTAATGTATACTTAAAAGTTTTCTTAAAAGGAAAAAGGAATAAAATCAAACCCAAGTTAATTCATATTTTTTGAACCTTTGTGGAATTAGTTATGAATTTTCAAAGAGAATCATTTTCTTTTTTATATTTTTATCAACACTATTTCCAACACTCTATTTGAAAATAGAAATTTTGGACACTAAGTTTTCCAACACTTTTGTTCTAAGAAAAGTTTCAACATTATTTTTGACATACTTTAGTATCAAAACAAGTCTTGAAAATACTTTGAATTTCACAACATCTCGTTTCTCAACACTATAACATTTAAGCACTCTGACATCCATTTTCTGGATGATGAATAGATTGAGACTCAAGTTTCATCTTCCTTGATTACTTCTTGGATGGAAGTCATTCTAATGTGTGGAGATACCTTATCAAGTTGTTGTTCTATCTAATGGTTGGATTTTTGGTCTTACTAGAGTACATATTTTTCTAAAATTTCAAATTTGCAAATATGTCAAGTGGTTGACCAAGCCAAAATTGTATTGACTTGAATTTAAAACTCAATTTGCAAAAATGAAATCCTTTAGTAGATTTTCAGTATACAAAAATTGCAAAAAAACACCATGTGAAGAGAACCTCATTTCAAATTCATCCCAACAAATTGTACTCAAAAAACCGATAACATTTTGTTCGTAATTGAATTTTGAAGGAATTTTGAAATTTTCCTTTCAAAATTTATAAAAAAAAATTGGTGATAGTGTTGGTGAATTTAACCATATGGATGGAATCTACAACTCAACATCTACACCTTTTATTTGTATATCAATTCCAAAATGTTCTTCTTGGTAACATTTTATATTGATTTTTCTCAAATCATCATATCTAGAGAAGACTTTGGATGTTTAAGAGTTAACCCCTCATCACCTAAGGCCATTCTGGAGTCAAAAACATCATTGCTTTTGAAGTGTTATAGATCTAAATGTCATTGAGTTATAGAGATCTCAACCATACAATCTTGATGTGACCATGTTGTAAGTGACATGAATTGAATCTAGAGCCATTTGGCCACACAAATTGCAAGATTATAATGTTTTAGTGTTGAAAAAGAATGCCAAAATTTTCCTAGAAACACATATGGAGGTGAAATGTGAACCCTAAACCTACTCAAATGTAAAAAAAATGAAACTATAAAGTGCTTTACAACCAGCATAAAAATGCATTGATGAAAGAAAATATCATTCAGTTGGCTCATTGTGTTTGCAAAATGGCTTTGAATTGTCAAGAAACAAGATAAAAAAGGTGCAAAAAATACATCTTTGGCTAAAACTCCTTCAACTAAAATGCTTCTCAATCACTCATAACTTCTTGGATTGATATGAAATTTTAGCCACACAAACTAAACCAGTATGCAAAAAAATTCCAAAAAATATGTTGCAAATGGAGACTATATGAAGAAGAAGAATCAAGCTACTGAGGTTCATTGTGATCCAAAAATGTTGGGATTTTGAACTTTGAGTTGCTCCCAAAACAACTAGGATTGACATGAAAATTTTACCACAATAACTAGTATTCAAGAAGAACATAATCCAACAAATTTTGTTGAAAAAAAACATTGGATGAAGGAGATATAAGCCCCTAGAGTTGCAACTATTAAATGTAGTTTGGTGAACTCAAATTGAACTTGTGAACTTCAATTGGCTTCCAAAAACTCATTACATCTTAGATTGATTTGAAAATTTTACCACACAAACTAGAAGAGAGACCACAAATTTTATAATAAGCTTGATTGAATTCTTACATTTGATGCAAAAGTTAGAGCACTTTGAATTACACTTGAAACTATGGTAGGACCTCCCATTACCAATGAGACCCCACGGCTAATGCATAGGTACTAGGAAATTTAATAGAAAAGTGATTAATTTCTAACCATCCAATCTTGGTTTCCAACCATCTTCAAACCATCAATATCATGACACATTTTCTTGGTTTTGAGAGCCAAAGTAATCTTCAAATGAACAATTATGGAAGACTATGTATTGGGGATGGGTCTATATCAACTTTTGACTACTAAAATTCATAGTAATTTCAATTCAAGGCAGAAAATTTTCCAAAAATTTGCAATCCCCATGATTTTTATCTTTCTACAAGGTAGGAAATTTCTATTGCCTTTTGCTACTCCAAATCATGCTCATAATGCTTAAGTGGTTGATAATGTGTGGTTCAACCATATATGAGGACACTTTTGGTCCCCTTCAGCGATGAGGGATTAAGGTAAAACAACCAATTGTGGTCAAAATTTGGAGTTTGGCCTCACACTATGGTTGAAATTTTTCAAATTTTTTCCCACTTAAAGACAAATGTGAGAAACAACAAGTGCAATTGAAATTATATTTTTTCAACAAATTATGAATTTGCTAGGAATTTTTGAAGTGTTCAATGCATCATGACCTACAAGAGTCTATAGACTACCCCATAACCAACAAAATCTGAATCCATAATGCTCATCTTACTACCTAATGCAGTCACAATATTATCTAATATAGAAGGCCTAAAAAGTCAATTCTTACAATGAATTTCACATTGAAAAGTAGGAAGTTTCTAATGAGGTCAATATTCACTCCATCATTGTCATGTAAGACATTGATTGTGGCCCAAATCTCACATAAGGTAGCTGACCCATTTCCAACCACTTAAGGAATTTAGCATAGCTGCAGGATGGCTTTGGTTAAGGAATTTTTTTTCTCATGCAATGAAATAGATTTTAGAAGGATTTGAAATTTTTTTACATTTTTTTCATCAAAAATGAAATTGCTATGAATTTTTTTCGTGAAGATTCTATGAAACCTATTCTTGCTATATAGGTCATTCTATTTCCAATCATGGCTTGTTACAAAATTGATGAGAGTGATAATTGTGGCATTCTATGTACATGATGTGATCATTCTAGGCTTTCAATGTATACTTCTTTAACATTTATGTTGCTCCAGCTAGTACATGTCAGTTGTAAGCAGAAATGTAAACCATGATTGATTGGAAAAATATCAACCTACACTGTGAAAATGGGGGGTGGTTGAGAAGGGGTCGGCTACATTACTGGGAAAAACCACAATGGGGTGACTTCCTAGGTGACCACTATGGATCATTTGACCGCAATGGGCTGTTTTACCTTAATGTTAAAAAAAAGTGTTGAAAAACAACAACCATGTTCAGTCCTTTGAGGGTAGGGTATGGTACGGTAGTGCTAGTTCACAGAGCACCTGCAGAAGACACAACCGCTTCAGGATAAACCCAGGCAGGGAAATATCAACGAACAGAGGGATAGTACCAGCCAGAACCTGATCCAATGGTGCAGGGGCCTCCATGAGGAAATCATGTGGGCGTGATTGCACAGGAAAAGAGAAGATCAGAACGCCCGCTTATTAATTACAACCGGTCCCCAACCCCACCCACACGCACTAAATGAAATGCACTCAGAGAAAAACAAAGACAGGAAAGATGCTCTTGGGGCTTTCGCTTATCTTCTTTCCAGGCCAATATGCCGGGTGCCAGTGGGTCATGTGCATAGGACTCCTCAACCACGACTTCGATCGAGACCTCGATCAAGACCCCACTCCCCTCACAGTTCAGAGCCTTCACCGAACGCCCACAGCAGGTGAGCTTCGAAAACAGAATCAGGACCTCGATCAAGCCCTCGTTCTCCTCGAAAACCCTAAAATAATGCGGACCTGCAGAGCTCCAAATTCGGAGAGAACAACCCCAGCACATGGCGCGAAGTTACAGGCTTCTCTTCTTGTTCTGCACAGCAGCGGTGGTAGGAAACTTATGGATCCATGGAATGCATGTGCATTTTGTGCTTCAGGAACTTAGTTTGAGTGGTTTTAGGGTGGCGCGCGCAAACTCTGATTTGATGCGTGCTTGGTGTGCACAGATTGATTGAAAGAGGATTGATTCAAGGCAATTGGAGCCGGTGATGGACTTATAACTTGGGGAGGATTTGTATTGCAAGGTGAGTCTTCCAGGGGAAACAATGCATCCATGTGTTGGCAATGTCATCTTGATTGGGACGATTAGGGCGGTTATGGCTTGGCGAGCGATGATCGAAGACAACAACCAGGGTTACAACTTCGTTCGTCTGTCGAAGTTCAGGTTCTGTATAAGACTGTGTGAGTCTTGGTAGTTGCAAGTGGTTTTCGGAACTGCCCATTTGACGTAAACGAAGTTGGCGAGATGGTGGAGTAGATGTCAATTTGAGTGTAGCATCTCTTTTTTCTTTGTTTCCTTCTGTGGATGATTTTTCATTGAAGAGCAGATTGAGTTTCCTTTCTCCTTCAATCACAATCTGCTATTGGGTAGGGCATGGGAGTCGTAGGAAGAGCTGAATTAGATTTTATTTGGTGAGCGTGGCAGAAAACGGGTGACATCTTGAGCCACAGGATGGGCATTGCGAGCAGTGTAGCCAGAGTACGGTAGCCAGAGTACGGTTGTTATGGTGCGTATGGTGGTATCAATTGGGAATCAAGTATTTGTGGAGTTTCAGCCGTCTTAATGGCGTAAGGTCTCCTCGAGTGGGGTGGTGCGGGACTGCGGGTTGACCTAATTACTTGGGAGTGTTGAGTAGATCTTAGTTTGTTTGGATGAATGGCTTGGAGAGAGCTTGTTGGGGTAGAGAGGCTGCTAGCGAAGATGTACGGGTTTTGCACGTGGCTGTGTTGGTGCGAGGCTTTGAATCTGGTGCGAGCTTTTGGTTGAGTGGATCGGACCGTGAATAGAGATGGAGTTTGTGCATCGAATTAGGCTAATTGCTAGCATGGAATGAAGGGACGTTTTACTGAGATTTGATGTGGGCGTTTTAATTTCGATCAATCATGTGAAGTTGATTAGAGCGGCACCGGAACAGTTGTTCACCTTCGGTAATTGGGATACGTTTGACCAGATGCCTAAATCATGATCAGTATATGGTGTAGACGGTTAGTTTCGGCAGAGAAGTGTCGCTTGAGGAAGTTGTGCCGAATTTCAGTGTTTGATGGAAAACGGGTCATGTAGGTCCGCCAGTGTCGATTTGAATGAGTTCATGAGATTTCCGGATTTGGCATGGCATTGATTATTGACATTGCGAGCAATCGTCGGCATGTGTTGAAGTCGTGAACAAATATATAACTGAGAGGATTGTCTCTCTTGAATCATTTGCGAGGGAGAGATGAGTGCTGGACGTGAGACACACTTTATAATCGAGTTGAGATCAGCTTAATAGAAGTAATATCAGGATAGTTAGTGATGCATATGAGAGGCGATTTACTCCAATAACTAAAGTAGTGTTCACCGAATTCAGCTTGGCCTTTTCCGTTTGGAGATATGATATCGTCTTACGGTTGATGAGTTCCTGGACGTAGCGATACGGATTTTTTCTTGCTTTCTCATTACCAGTATTTATGTATTCAGGGGGGAGGCGTTGCAAAACTGCTGGGAGAGCTATCTTTTCAAGAAGCAAGCGTGTAACTAGCTGTCTGCAATAACTTCACGATTGTTTCGACAGCAGGCAATCAACTTTAGAAGGTAGCGGAGATGGCGATGGAGGTAGGGAGTCTGGAAGGTGACGCGGTGATAGAGGATGGACTGGGTCCCGATGATGAGGTTGTTGGGAATGCCTCTCCCAAGTCTGAGAAGTGTGCTCCTTCGGAGGGTGCTGATGTAGGAACTGGCGGGAGATTGACTTCACTTCCAAGGACGAAGAGTCTGGGATATCTTGGTGGTTATGGTCGCATCGGACCGATTGTGAATTCGCTGAAGTATGCTGATCTCTCTGCAAAGCAGAAGGAAGAGGTCAAATTCCCGCCACGAACATTTGATTACTTGCGGGATGACATTCGACAAAACCTTATTGATCTTATCGATTTCAAGATCTCGAAAGTGAAAGCTGACGTGAAAAACTTAGTCTCATTAGTAAAGCCAGAGATAAATGAGGCTACTAAAGTGGACGAATCGATCCAGACTTACCCAATTCCGCATTTTAAACCTCCCAAATCCGCAACTAACAGTGCCCGTAAATTAAACGAAGATTTCCTGCGGGAGTCTAAACCAGTAGGGGCGCAAGGGATCGAAGAGTCGAAAACAAATCGTGAAACGATGCCGCAAAATCGGGGAAATCGATTTGAGAGCTTCTTGTTGGTCCACAATGTTGCAAAGAGACACAATCTGGGAACTCTAGCACGAAGTGCAACAGCTTTTGGTGTAACAGAGATCATTCTGGTGGGCCGTAAGGATTTTAACGCATTCGGCAGCCATGGTGCTACACTCCACCTTCAATTTCGCCATTTTCACACTCTTGCAGACGCTGTCAAGTTTTTGAAGGTAATTTTCTGATGCTGTGCAGCATCATCTCTATTGTGAGTTTTGTGTCCCTCGAACGAATTGAACTATCTTGCGCAGTTTTGTCATCTTCAGTTCAGCTTATACTAGGACCTATCCCTTTAGAGGGAGTTTTGGAGGTATCCATCAGAAATACATTGTCTGGTTGTGGCTTCGACTTATAACAGATTATGAAATCGTCTTTAAGATGATCTATTCTTCAGTTACCTAGGTTTGACAGTGGATGATGGGCAAGGTTATTTTTGCAGGCTAAGGACGTATCTATTTGTGGAGTGGAGATCACTGAGGGGGCAGCCAGAATTCACAAGCATCCTTTTAATCGGAGCACCGCTTTTGTACTCGGGAACGAGGTTAGTTGAACATAGAACAAGAATTTTAGTAATTTATGTGTATATGATGTTCATACTGTGTACCGTACCATTCTGTCTGTATTCTGGAAGAATTACTAATCCAATTTTTGACATACTGTTAGTAGAAATAGTCTGCGGTATTCTAGTGGTTTCTATGAAGGGACTGACTGGTTATAACGACAATCAATGTGCAGGGAAGTGGACTCTCTGACAAAGAAATGGAGATCTGTGATTCTTTTGTCTACATTCCTCAAAATGGGCCTGGCACAGCTTCATTGAACGTAACAGTTGCAGCGTCTATCGTCCTTAACCAATTCGCAGGTATGTTGGCTTATAGTTTTCTATTTATCAATTCCCAACTACGCCCGAGTTCATTGAGTATGCAGAGTGGACTATTGTAGTTATCTTTGCAAATTTTCCTTCTGGTATCCGAAGATTTTCTTCTGAGAAGTAGTTCATATAGCCGTCCAAATGCTACAATTTGATCCCTGCTTAGAAGGAACTGTAGGTCCTCGGAATAAGGTAGGAACCCAATTATCATGGGAGCCTTTTTCGTGGTTTGAAACGTCACCCATGCAAACGTCACCCATGCAAGTGTCATCCAAACACATGACTTTTTAGAAATGTGATACTTCTAGGCTCATCTAAACACGTGATTCATTAGAAATCAGATACCTCTAGGTGAGTCCGAACACGGGACTCATTACAAATCAGATAATTCTAGTTTTTATCTGATGGTTTGTATTCTGTAATTTTGTGAGCATCAGATGGTTTGTATTTTGGTCATTCCTGTACAGGTAGAGTTCGTGCTTTCTGTGGGTTTGTGTATTGAAATCGCTTGTAAACACACACGGAGTATGTTTTAGTCAATAAATGCAATTTGTTAATATATTGTGTCCAAGAGCTCGAAAGGTAATCCAGGGTATAAGATTTTGTTACAGTTCCCTCTCCATAGGTCTTACATTCCTTCATGGGTTCTCTAGCCGTTCAGTACTGGGTAAGTTGTGTAGCCCTCTTAAAGAGTCGGGCAGGATTGCGTGCTGCTTACTGTTATTTGCAAATTGGAAGTTGAAGGCTTTTGGACTGATTCCTTGGTGTCCCTGAGCAGTGTGGGCAGATTTTCCGGAGCGGGAGAGAGACGGTCAGAAGTTCGTTGTGGCAGAACGACCTGTTCGGCGTGCCCCTCGCAACATGTGTCCAGATGATCCCGTCGAGGTGGCTGAGCGAAGAAGGATAAAGGCCGAATCTACAACTGAAGATTGGCTGCTTTGTGATACTTTGTATGATGCCTCAGACGATGCCACCGATGAGGCCGGGCTTGGGGGCGAGACTGAGTAGGAGTCAACATACTCCCTGCCACATTGCAACACGAAGCTCTAGATTTATAATTGATCCGTTGAACTCTCCCTGAAAGAGGTTAGGATAATCTGTTTCCACATTATTCCTTATTGGTTTTGGAAGGAAGAAGGTACATTCTATCGGTTAGTTTCATAAAGAGCAACAGAAGCAAAGAACTTAGTTCAGATAATCGCAGATTTGCTGATGGCATAAAGTGATGCAACCATGATCCAGACAGGTTTCGTCTTAGAGTTTATTTATTTTACGAACTTTGAAACTCAGGCAGGCTGCCTACATAGGCAGTGAATGATCTGCGGCACAGAAGTTCAAGATGATGACGAGAAAAGAGGATGATTAGCTTATAGTAGACTTACTTTTACACAGAGCATGCGGCTCTTTCCCTGTCAAATTGAAGCCATTGGGCAACGGGAGAGCCCTGATTTGTATAAATGTCTTTTGAATCTTATGTGGATGTTGACCCTCAAACAACATCAGGCTGGGTTTTCAGAGAATCTCGAGGTAAACTCCAAACGAAATGTGAACTTCCTTGGTATCATTCTCCTTGTCTTTAGAGGATGCATCTATCACAATCTAGGTTGGGTTTTGAATCAAATTTGAGCTTGTAGTTTTGGCATTGGAAAGTTTGATAAAAGAATTGAATAGTTGCTTTGAGGTTGCCTATGGCCTTGAAGAGGGAGGAAGTGCTCATCATCAATTGGTCATTTGAACATGTTATAGTATGCCCATTTAAGAAGATTCTAGCATTTAAGTTTGGGTAGCCTTTTCAAGACCTCAAATGTCTACTAAGAAATAACCCCTAAGAGAGTCAACATGTAATGGGTGGGTGATGAACTTTGAGAGTTGTATGAAATAGATGAAGTGTGTTAAAAAAGTAATTTATGTCTTTTTTTCAATGATATGAATAGTTGGGTCACTAGTTGCTTTATAAATTTGTACAAAGTCATAATTCAATATATATGAGGATGGGAAGAAAGAACAAAAAATTAAAACTATGCTAAAAAATGAAATTTCAACTTCTTAAACCATAATGTAATTTACTTCAGAAGTTTTTTATTCATAGGCTCCTTCCACTCCCATATTGTTTGTGCAAATAGAAGTGATCTTGAATTTTCATTGAAGATTACATATTCTTAAAAGTAGATAACTATGTGATAGTGGAAGAGGGCCTCATTGGTTCTCAAGAAGATTAATTTTTTCCTTTCAAAATTCTATAGAAAAGCAATGTTTTCTTTTGGTCCTTAGACATACTTGAATCCAATCCAAAGATTGCCATGTGCCATGGGTAACCTCAAAAAAATCTTTGAAGTGTAAGCAAGTACAATTCATGAAGCTTGAAATATCTTCTTGAATTGTCCTCAGACTACCTACATCATTGGATCTTGACAAACAAATTTCAAACATATTTTAGTGTAAAGACATGTTGGAATTGTTTGGAGTTGTAGTAGGCCAAACAAACTCATGGAATAAAGATTAGCCATTGGTAAGAATTTTTTGGATATGTTTAGCAAGTATGTACAAAAGAAGACTAACCAAGCAACCCTTGAAAGTATCTACAATTGAGTGCTCAACTATTGATTGATTGGGTGAATTCGTTGATAACACTACTATGTGCTAGCATATATATACATTAGTGTATTACCAAGATACAAGAGAGCCCTAAATTTAATGTAAGGTAGGAGACCCTATTTGCACCATGTGACTACTGATTTGCACCCAACTTCATGGCCATTATATATTAGTCAAGTGGACACTAAAAACTTTCAAATGTACACTACCAATACATAGTGGCACAAATACAATGACTTCTGAATTGTGACACAAATACTAGGGTCTCCTACCTTACACCAAAAGTACACCAGCTTTGCTAACAGTGTTGGTGTGCTCCTCCACAAGACTTCCACTCTCCATCATGGCTGATTCCAAGTAGGTGGTGTATGGTCAAGGTCCCTGCCATATTAGCAGCAGTGGTATGGTCGTCCAAATGGCTGGCGCTCGCCACCACCTTCACCTTTGTGCACTGGGTGCACAATTAATTCTGCCCATGTAAGGCTCATGCCAACCAAATTCACCCTCAACTTATGGGCTGGTGTGTGTCTCTTCTGCTGTCAACGAAATTTGTTACTGCCAGCTCTGTCTAATTTCTTGTTTTTCACTATTGGGTCTACTTTTACATTAATATACATATAAATTTATATATAGCCCTATTGGATATGCTCCTTGATTATTCCACACTGCCTCCTCCGTTTGTTTGTCAGTGCAGGCATCTCAAATTGATGCACCAGCTAGGCTATGCACTGCAAGCAAGTTCACTCATTTCATTCAGGGTCGTATCACTACAAGAATAAGTAGCCTGGTCCTCAAGCTACAAGGCTAGTCATGCAACAAAAGTAGATAGGATGCGGCTGTAGACATGCGGCAAATTCAATCAAATCTAGAGGGGGTGTTTCTAGACACGAGAGTCAAGTCGAGTCTAGAAGAGGTGTTTCTGACTGGGAGGGACTTGGTGGTGGATGAAGAACACAATAAGATTGCCAGTACCCTACTGTAGTTCACTCAACATCTGGAACACATGCATCTGCCCATCGACGCACAGTCCCCGGTATATAGGGCTCCTTTTCCATTGCCGTCGCCATTGCCATGCATGGCAACCAACCTTGAATTATGGATTCATCAGTAAGTTCTGGAAAATTCGTAAAGGTGATGCTCTTCTGGTTTTTTGGGCAAGCTGGACAGACTGCTCATGATTTGGTGCACTTCATCAGGAGGGATGAACGTGGATGAGTAAATGTGAAAAGTCGAGCTGACAATCGTTATGAGAAAAATGCCATGTCAAGTTGAGAAAGAGAGCGAGAGAGACTGGCAGGTGGGCAGGGGTGGAGGTGGCCAAGACCCAAGCAGGAGGTTATTTCTCACGCTATTTCTTATAACGAGAGATGCTGCTTTGCTTTGTTTTGCTTTGTTTTTCCCATTATGAGACACAACAACTTGAATGTTGGATGGTTGGATCTTGGTCAACCATGCTCAATCCAGGGGTCTTTGAAAGGAAGATCATCATCACCATCACCCCAACCTGACTTTACCTTACCTTCAAGCAGAACCCCAAGTCACACACACACACCTCACCGAAGGAAAAAAGGAAAAAGAACATCAGCCTCTCCTCAAAATCCAATGTGAGACTGTCATCTGTCTTGAAAAGGGACTCCAATGAGGTTATCATTCCATTGAGGTTATCATTCCCTTTTCACTGAATGCGTGCAGGAAGGTACAGCTTGTGGAGGTGCATTAGAATAGCTGAATTGAAACAGTGTGTCGTCTGCTCAGAAAAGTTGGGAGGCACTTGCTCACTGATACTCAGAGACAGACACCCACCCACCCACCCACACGGGAATTTCGATCAATTGATGGAAAAAGGATGCATGGGGTTCAAGGAGTGTGTGCCACGTTCTGAACAAACCGTCAATTGATTGATGCAATATTGCACTGATATTGCGTGAATCAATTGACGGCTTTCAAAGGCATTTTCAACGTATATAAGTGTAGATTGATATTCATACAAAAACTTGTGATATTGAACCTTTACTTGTGTAGTATACATATATTCCTATATCCTTGTTGAAATCTGGAAAAAGAGGCGCTTGGAGATCTCCAGGTTGATCAGGACGTACTAGGTACACACTTTGTGGAACACTCCTCCTCACACCTGGACTCAAGTGAAGTACTACGTGGCCAGGCCAAGAGAGAGGAGTCCCCCCATGAAGCATGCCTCCTATTTCGCAAGCAGCACTAGGGACCATCTATTGCACAAAGCGGAGTGGAAGCCAGTTTTCTTTTTCTACCGTTTGTGTATGCAACCAACCGACCATTTTTTCATGATTCCATTCAATTTATAAAGGTGATTTTTACACTCAAAATTGACTACAGACCCAACTTTTCACTACAACATGTATAGGTTGAATAGATGACAAATACAGTGCAATCAATGACTGCATGAAAAGGTAGTGTGTACAGTATTTCAGAATGTTTCTTTCTCGAGAAGATTGTAAATAATAACAAAGTGTGAGTGAATGCATTAGCCAGGATGTATATGAGTGCACTGAAGTTAACTTTGGACTCCATGCAATTAAAGAAGCCCGTTTGATTTACACTAGCAGAAAGGGCTTAGATGTTGGGGCTCCAAGCTTTCAATTCAGCAGCTTGGTGTCGCAAAAAACTCTTTTGCAGTAATGTTATCAGTTTGCATGTATGTCAAGGGTATGTAGTTTTGGTGTCACTCATTTTTTCTGGAGGTCTAAAGTGAGACCATAGATGAACACACTGTTAATTTATGCTAACCTTGACATAAGAGCACCTCCATTGTTTCCAAAAATCATCCTAACCCTGGTCAAATAAGCACACAAAACACCATCTTGTCAAGCCCTTGCAACTCTTCACTGCACTTGTCTCACTATTTCTTATTCCTCTGCCCCAAAATAATTCCGTGGTTTGAAAACATTGGTTAAAATAAGCTCAGTTTGAAATTGCACTAGTAAAAATAAATATGCAGATAAAAATTTCTCACAGTATAATATTGTAATGGCACACATACTGCAAGCATATAATATTGTACCACATACTAAAAGCACACAAAAAAATCAACAGAGAATCTATTGATTTTTTCTTTTACAAAATCTAAGGCTTACTTTAACTAGTGTTCTGAATCCATGGAATTATTTTGGGGCAGAGTACAGTTTTTTTTGTAAAAATTGTACCGCCCGCCAATGAGAGTGCAAAGCAACATTGGCCATACAAATACCGTGCAAGATAGGGTGGGGAACTAGTTTGCTAGTGGAGCTCGGAAGCATGGTTGAGCTTGTGAAAAGCCATTTGGCACGATATTTTCATTGTGAAAGGGTGGAAATACTCTAATAAGGTTGAAGTTATTTCTCTCTCTCTCCCCACAATCATTTGTTCATGGAATTATCCCCTACTTTCATTTCAAAATCTTGCTTCCAACATAACTATTCATTTTTTTTTAATTATGCTTAATGATTCTAAATTCAACGTGTGGTTGCACTAGCTAGTGATTCTAGTGAATGATGGATCAATGGATATGATCATATGATAAATCAGATTAATGTTCATGGAGAATCACTAGGTAGTTCATTGCTAACTACTGTAATGGAATTGGGAAAAAAAATGGTTGCAATTTTGGAAGCATTGGGGAAAAACCCAGCTGAAAAAAATCTATAAAATCTCTTTATAGAGTAATGAATAAAGAAAACAAACAAACAGGGTACTTGAAAAATTGGTTAAAAAATAACTAAATAAATTGATTGGTTCAATATGGGAATCCAAGGAAAATGGCTGATAATCCTCAAAAAAAAATCCCAAATGCTGAGTCAGATGGAGGAGAACTGGACTTGTGAGGTGAGATAGATAGGCAGAGTGATCCAAAAGCATGGTAACTTAAGTTAACCCTTGAAAGGCCCTCAGGGTCCCTCTATACAACCCGTATTTAACTTCATAACTCTTCAATGGTGGTTTAATAGATGAGTTATGATATATTTTTATTTACATACTATCATGATCATTAATTTACTTTGTACTGAAAAGTATTTGGTCAATGTTTTCCTGTTCAAATACCACAAAATACATAATATACTATATGATCGCGAAGAGCTTTCAGGCCCTTCTAGGGTTAACTTATTGTTGCAGTGGCACTGAGGCCAGCAAATGCATGGCTTTTCTCTACTGTACCCAGCTATCAAGAATAATCATTTAACTATAGGGAATAATTTGACATGCTCAACCCCCCAAACAATCTTGACTGATTTTGTGGTTTTGAAATGAACAAGTTTGATTCATTATATAATGGAAAATACATACATAGGGACATATCTTAAAATTAATTAATCACAGAAGAATTGTGTTGAATTTGCATGCATTGGACCAAAATTGTAAAAAATAAAAAATTGAATGAAACAGACACCCCATGATTCGTTCAGAGAAGTGCTAAGACTGAAATCATGTGACCCACATTGGTTCTTCTCGGTGCTTAATTTGAGTCTACGTTATTGTCTCACCATGTTAGAGCATCTGCAATGCTTCCCGAGATAGGCTCAGTATTGGCACTGTAGAGAGTGCTTTGTCATTTTTAATTAAAAACCGGTTCAAATGCAATCGTTAAGGGGTCCTCCAGTCCTCCACTTCCATGGTCTTGTCGGGATCGGCAAATTTGCAAAATGTGAAGGGCTTTTGAGTTGGCTTGGTGTACGAATAATCATTGTTGTCATACCTTTACAAGCATTGGTATGTGTCAATCAATGCAACCTTCCCTTATTTGAATGAAAAATCTTTTTTAATGTAGAATTCTGTCCTTTCTTTCTTTTCATAATGTGAAAAAATCTATATGACATTTGGATTGCCAGCTTTGCATTGGATCGATGTGTTCTAAAAAATCCCCGGCACTACACAAGCCTCATGGAATGCCCCACAATCTGGCCATACAGGGACTGTTTATCTAGACATCATTGCAGATGCTCTTAATATGGATATGATTGCATACATAAAAGTATACTAAATCATGTGTCATATTTTACTTATATACAAGTATAAGGTAGTATGCTCTTAAAGCAACCATTTAAGAGCTGATTGCCTTTGGGGGGAAGCAAAATGTACCTTTGTATTATGATTACTTTTGGAGCATGGGTGCTTTTAGAGCAGACTACCTTACTAAATAATGGGTGACCCCAGAAACAATGAAACTTTCAGTTGTTTTGCACAGAACAGGTGTAGTGCAAAACATGCATTAATTCCATGTGTTTCATGGAAAGTAAATTAAATTGAAAATGCATGAAGTTATTAGAACAAAGTTGGTCTCTGGCATTTTCTGCATGGCTCCATCCCACCAGCTCAAAGTCCAAAAGTTGCCGGTTTGTCGCATTCAAATTGTTGGCTGTTTTGGCAGGAATATGCAAAATAAAGTCAAAGATGGTGAGATCTCCCCAAACGTACAGAAACTGAAATGACCTCTGGCCTGTGTACAAATGGCAGGAGGTCATAACTTACACAAAAAAAAGCTTTCAGGTACTCAGTTCCTAACAGTTTGAACATCATTACTTCTTTTTTTTTAAAACCTACATTCTTTTTTCCTTTGCCAAACTTATTATTATCTGCATTCCCCCGCCCATGAATGCATCTGTCCAATTATTTTCTTTCTTCTCCTTTGATATTATCCAATGATAAACCTCCCTTCAAAAGTTATGACTTGCCTCCCTTTAGAGTGTTTTGTTTTTGTTTTTTTTAAACAAACCTTTAGAGTTGTTGATCCCTTGCAGGCATAAGATAGAGGTAAGTTACATCTGATGACCTTGCATGAAATTTTTTATTTCTGAATATGTGGTATGTGGAGTTCTTACGTGGAACTTTTCCCAATTTTAAGAAGACAACAATTCTTAATACACAAACTAACAGAACTGAATAGTACAGCTGATGATTGTTTTTCAGTCAATGGACAAATCCTGAAAGTCATACCCTGTTTTTTCATCATAAGTTTTGTTTTGTTTATGAAACACATGGACGATTTCCATTGATAGAGGGAAAGGTACAGCAAACCAAGGAAACCAGTCCCTGGCTTCCATCATAAGTTTTGTTTGTTTGTTTTTTCTTTGAACACATGGTCACAAGTTTTAACTTTCACATTCTAAGAGTGTGTATTTGAAAATTCCATACAATAGGTTTATGCTTTTACTATACTCACATCCCTACAAACATATTAAAACATTCATGGACTCCCCTTGAAGTTACATAAGTAGACATATGGTGAAAGCACCCCAAAACTGTCAATATAAGCAATTCACCATAGTTGGAGGCACCTTTGCTAGAAAAAATATTCTATAGTATTAGCAATTGAAAATTATGAATTTAAAAAAAAAATAGTATTTTTGAATATCATAGGTATTTTCTACAAATTTTCAAAGTGGCACCTCCCTAGACTACAAATACCATCAAATCAATGGACCTGAAATTAGAATCTCACAACATTAGTAGTCAACTAATTAGCACAAAGTAAAGGGACAATTTAATGACACTATAAAGGGACACTTTAATGAAAGCCTAGGGACATTTCAAGGGAACACTACTATGCATGAATGGAAACAATCCGCTTTGGGGTGTTTCTATCTTATGGATGTTTTAAAATAAATATCAAATGATGTCCTTCTACATCATTTTTTTCCTGTATCACATGTAAGAAATGTATATCATTGATAATAGAATAGTAGAGTAGAGTGAATCCTATTCTATGAGATCATAGTGCCTCTACTTATCTTTCAATCAAACCAAAAATTGGAGTTATAAAACAAGATATAATTACTTTGAAAGTTGGAGACATGTGCAAAATTCAAAATAGGTCTTCAAAGATATTCTTTAATCAAGGACCAAGCATTCAAATTTCAAATAACAGCACTACAAAAAAGTAGGGGTATAATGATTAGAAAGAATGACTACCAAAAAGTCATTCCTAACAAAAATGATTGTAGAATGACTTGGGGCCCTATAGTCATTGTGGAGAAGTCATTCTTTAAATGATTGCGATTCTATTATCACCATCCATTTCAGCCTTGGATGAATAATGGATTAGAGGGTCTACATGGCTAATGAGGTAGATAAGCAAATTTTTAAGAAAGGTTGGGCAACTGCCCATTTTCAAAGGATTTTTTGTTGGCATGGACGTCCATGTCAACCAATTCTATAGTCATTTTGTAATCGTGATGCAATCATTTTGTAGTCCAAGCATTGCTAATGTGGACATTTATATCAAAGTCATGTGTAGGTCATTGTGAAGTCATTATGTAGTCATTCAAAAGTTGTGATGGAATCTTTGCATCACCCATGTCCACTACCAAGTGGCAAGTCATTCTATAGTTATTCTCAAGTGGCATGGATTCAACATTCAAATTTCTCTCCAAGTACATCAAAAGTCATTTTCAATTTGTGGCTATATGTACAAAAAAAAGTGTAATGACAATTCCATAGAGTAGTCGTTTTCTAGTTACATATGAGTACATTCAAAGTTCCACATCAATACACCATATGTCCTACACAATGCACCATATACAATACACCAAATGCCATGCACAATACAATATGTACCATACATGTATGTAGGATGGCTTCTTAAGCCACTTTGTAAGTGAGATCAGAGGGTCGAAATGACAAGCACTTTATAGAAGTGGGGTAGTAGTAGGCAAGACAAACCATGTGGGATATGAAAACGCAGGAATTGTGTTATAAGTAAAATTTTAGACCTCATTGAGGTATAGTAGTTTAATTTTTTTCAAAAAAACTTGTACTAGTAAAAGTTGGGAAATCAATCTAACTATCATCTCCAAAAATCCATTCTAGATTTCATCCCTCAAATCAAAAGTTATAAAAAAATTAGCTAAAGGGATTGGAAAAGGTTGGAACATGATGAGTACTAGGGTCACCTATTCAACTTTCCTAAAATAAGGAAGTATGTAGATTCCTAGGTTACCTCACCTCATGCAAAGAAAGTATGACAATGACAAGATGTTTGAAAAATTTAATTGCAAAATGAATCATAGTGTACAAGGTACCAATGCAGTAGTAGAGTAGCTGCGTAGACAAAAAAAGTCTTCTATTGGAAAAAAAATTTTAATGAAAAAGATAAACAAGAAGTAGAAAAATTGGAAAGATTACAAGAGAGTTTATTAGCTCAAGAAAGGTATTAGAGTAGTGTGAGTGCTGAAAAATCTAAAATCGCTTGTACTATTGTAGTAGGCAAGCATCTTTTGAATCAATCCATTTTGAGTGGGCTAGTTGACATGCATGATGGAGGTAGATGTGCATAAGAATATAGTATGGAGAGCACCTTTGAATTAGAGCAGTAAGCATGTAATAGTCCATGAGTTGAAGATTGTCTATCCACACTCACATGCAATCATTTTCTAGAGACAATGTGGAGACAATGTAGTTGCAACATGTAAGGCTGACACACATTGGAATTGTGGCATCTACACTTTGCCCATTTTTTGTACTCCAAGTATGTTTTCGGTAATCATGTCAAGAGTCGAAGGCACTTTTCATTTGTAATGCAAAATTTTACTATTTGGTTGCAATGGCTTCATCCATGCTTGGGGTGTATTGAGAAGAGAACAAAGTCATGACCCCAAAATACTTTCCATTTGCTTTGGACTAGTGTAAGGAAGGAAGTCTAGTATTTGTTGTATTCAGAATGACCTATGTTGTTATCTATTTTGGACTCATGAGAAGTAGCTACCCATACTTCTATGAAGGCAAAGGAAAGCCCAACTAAGTTGTGGAAGGCAATTGCTGTATGTGACATTTAGATGATGTCAGAGAGGAAGTGAAGTGGCTCCACATCCCCCCCCCTACTATCATTTTAGACCAAATTTTGTGGTACTCGTAGTAGAGTACATTGTAGCATAGTTATTGTACCCTAAACCACTTTCTAGTAATTTGATAGTGTCCCCTGCAGTGTCAAATTGTCAATAGATTGTTTTGCCCATATGTGGAGTGTGAAAATGCGGCATGGGCATAGTAGGGTCCGTGAAGTTGTTTTAGAGTCATATAATAGTAAAAGGTAGTCGCATCCAAGTCACCACATAATAATTGTTGTCCATGTCAGCGTACTACCCTACCTATCTTTAGAGCAAAAACTCGCATTGTGGTCTCCTTAGGAGCCTACAATCATTTTGGAGTTGCACAATAGTGGCCCTTAGTCACAATTTATGACATCTGTATAGTCAATCGTGACTTCTCCATTCACATTAGATGTCCCACTTAGCAGTCATTCTAATCGACTACATTAGATGAACAAACCCCCGTAGATGACTATCACACTTTGTCACATCTCCATCTATCAGTCACATTCGCGATTACGAAATGACTAGGACATTTTGGATTGCACCAAGTTGGTGCAATTATAGAAGCAATAGTCATTCTTCAATCAAACCGGATATCCAATCATTCCTACGCAGTCATATGTGCCTCTATTTTCTTGTAGTGTAAATGCATGCAAATATGTCCCAAGTATATGAAATTTTGTTTTTTTCATCCATCTACATAATTGTACATTCTTGTGATAACTCTTAAATATTTGTAGGAAATAGATTTTTACAAGTATTATTTGTAAATTTTTTTTGTAGTTCAAAAGATATAAGTATGCTTCAACTCTAATTGTTAGCTTTCTACTTCATAAAATGTCCCTTCAAAATTCATTTGAATGAATAAGTAAAATAAAAATCACAAATGAATTCCCATGAATAGAATTTAAAAATTTGAATTCAAAGGAGGCAAAACTCTTGTAAGAATTACAAACACTCAATGTACAATCAATTTTAGAAGGATTTTTCAAATTTTTGTTTCAAATTTTATTAGAAAATGTAAGTTGCTCTAGTAGTAAATCTAATCATATGGATGTGATCACATTTTATAACTTTGGTTTTAACCCTTAAAAGACTAAAGGAACCAACTTTGATTATTCTGAGAACTTGAATAAGCTCTATTGACTTCATAATTTGTACCTTTTGCATGAGATTTTTAAAATGGAAACTAATCCTCCTAATTTAGAAGTGAAGCTTTGTTTTACATCATTACACTAAATTTTGCAAAAGTTAGAAGTTTTTAAAAATTCAGTAATAAAAATGGTCAACTAAAATAATATTCTACATTTTTTTTGGAATTTTTTTTATTGTGTAGATTGATACCTCCACAAAAACATTTGATCCATTCGGATCTAAATAATGAAGTGAAATTTATGAGGAGTTTTATTATGTGGCAATGAAGGTAGAAAAAACATATAAAATTGTTTTTTGAACCCAATTTTGAAAATTTTCAAATATAAACAAAAATATAGAATAAATATTGCCTACTATAGCATATTACCATTGGGATTTGTAATTCTCAATTTCTTGTCAAAATTATTAGTGACTTAGGTTTTCCTTCTAGCAAGTACCACCTTCCATTTCATAATTTTCTTATAGATATGAAACTTCTTTGTTTAAGTTTAATTCCATTGATTTTCAATCCATTTTCCAACATATATTGAAAAAATTGCACAAGTTTTGTACATATTTTTTCCTAAAATATTGAAAGACGCAACTTCACTTGTGGAATGGGCTGAAAAAAACTACTTTTGAAAGTTTAGGCACACTAAACTTGCAATTTGTAGGGATTTCACTCTAAGATTTCCAGAGGGGGTACTTGAACAAGTTACTATCTAAAGGACCCTACCATTGGATTTGTTAGAAAATAAATATATATGAAGATGATAGCTTTGCTAGCTTTGGGTATGAATATTTGGAGAAGTTTTGGGTCTCAAATCACCACAATAATTTAGGAAATAAATTTATCATTAAAATATTCTCCTAAGTTAGTTATTGAAGTCACTAATACAATTTTAGAAATTTCAACCACCCTTGGGGCTTTAGGGTGGGCTTCCATGTGGAGTTTAGGCTGGTGAAGTCCACCTATCAACAGTGGAATGGGAGTCCATTTTTTCTAGAACTCTCTATCCACCATTGATCAGTAGACTTTGTTAACCCTGACTCCACATAAAAGCTAGCCCCTACTAGTAATTAGACCTAAAGGTCTTGGTTGAAGATATATAGGATGTAAAATGTAAAATCATTATTTGACATTTCTTTCTTACTATTCTTTACCATTATTTGTACCTTTAGAAGAAATTGAAGTTAAATGGATTTTTTTTCATTGTCTATTATAAAAATGATAACAATTATATTTTCCCATAAAAATAATTAGGATTTCACATCAATAAGAGACAAATATTTTCATCTAATAAATACATATAATTGAAACTTATTTGTGATTTAAATGGACCATAATTATTTTAAAATAATAATGATGAAAGGGGTCTTTTGTTAAAGTAATTGGGATGAATCTTGTTTATGTGGTTTTTGTACAAAATAATATGTGCTGAAAATAAGGTAGAGTGTAAAAATTTGAAATTCCTTTTGCCTTTTTGTTTAATTTAGAGCAAACTTTGAGAAGCTCAAAAAAGTCCTTGGGACATTTAGGGGTTAATGACTTCCATCAACATGATTGGCTAATTACTGAATAAGATTATGCCCTAGCCTATGGACATTGGTAAGGTCAAATTTACCCTAAAAGAAGTCAAGGACTAAAATGTCAAATGCATGACTTTGAGAGAAATTGTAGAAACATAGAATGCACCTATTCATCCCTATTTTGATAGTTTTGGGATGATGGGCCAAACATCCTTCCATGGTTAAGACTTTCTTTTCCTAAATGAAAGGTTTGTTTGCAACACTTTATCTCAATCATTTTGCTTACTTCTTAACTTAAGTGAGGGTGTTATAAAAGTGGCCTTATTGAGCTAAAAGCAACCACTAACACAGAGGTATATTTTGCTTTCTTCAATGCACCATTAGTGCACATTTTAGGAGGTGATTGCTTTTAGTAATCAAGAATTCATAACTAATTCCACAAAGTTCCAAAAAACATGAAATGACTTGGGTTAGATGCCGATTCTATTTTTCTTCCTACGAAAACTTGATAAAACTTGGTCAAATTGGTCAAAGGAGTTTAGCTCCCCCCCTCCTCCTCCTCCTCAAAGGCAATCAGCTCTTCCAAGGTCGCTTCAGTAAGAGCAGACCACCTTGCAAGGGAACAGAAGAACGTCAAAGCAACCAGTGTTAGTTCGAGGTGACTTTCCCTTACTGTAGATTTAAATAATAATTCGAACATGCTTTTCACCATGGAATCTGGTTTATTGCGGCCGGTGCTTGCATCATTCTCCCCCGCCTCAGCGAATTGTCAGCAAGGCCATTTTCATAATGAAGGTTCTCCTTTTTTGACACATATTCACTCCACCACTTTAACCCATAAACGTCGACACGGGCATTTTGTGGCCGTTGGATGACAAGGAATCTCTCTATTTAGGATAGAACTGCAACTATTCATCCTTCAAATTTTGCGCGGAGAGGGAAGATCTTCTAGAGTACTTCGACCTCCAATGTGTATTTTTTATTTTTTTAAAGTAGATGATGTCAAACGGTTCCAAAAACCATGATTTCCTCGGTCACCAGTCCGTCCTTTAAGGGTTAAGTAGTCTTTCCATGATAGACAACCTGATATTCCGCAAGCTTTTTCAGCCATGAAGAGGAAAAAGTAGAATTCTTGTCTCCGAACAGTCCAACGGGAGGGGTTGTCGTGTTGGCTTGCGAAACTTGGAACCAGGCTGCATCTCAGCTGCACTTCCACGCCGTGTCGGTGGCCTATGATTGCCAAGCTTTTTTTGCAAAACGCCGCCCCCCCCATACACACGCCTGGCTGCCAGAGGGAGGAGACGTCGCCGGGCAGTTGGCAACGGAGGTGTGCCGAACTTGCCCAGCATGTGCTAGAAAAAGACGGAAAGGAACGGAACGGAACGGAGCGGAAGAAACGGAAGAGTCCAAAGCTAGAGTTTGACTAATTGTGTGATTCTCCTTGGGTGGGCACGTGTGCACGTCGTACTATCTAGAGTAATGTTTGTTCGAGGATTACCCTGAGTCGAAAGGGAGAATTCAAAGCTTGCTGTGGTCGGTGACTCGGTGATCTAACATTCTCCCCGGAGTGAGCAGATTTCTTGGTTTGGAGGGATGTCCTTTTTGTAAACCCTTCAACATTGACACAGACATTTTGTGTCCGATGGATGACAATGAATCTTCCTACATAATATGTAGGACAGAATTGCAATTATTCATCCTTGTATTTTTGTGCAAAAAGGAGAGATCTTGCATAGTAGTTTGACCACCAATGAATAATTTTTATTTTTTTTCAAAGTAGATGATGTCACATGGTTCCAAAAGGACTGATTTCCATGGTCACTAGTTTATCCTTTAAGGTTAAGCTTGTGAAGAGAAAATAATAGTACTCCAAATTTATATATTCAGGTGCCCTAATTTCAAAAGAGAAAGAGGGTTTCAATAACCTCCTATCATAATTGAGGATAGAAGTTGGTTACTTTTACTTCAAGAAATATGGAATACCTTTAGTTAGTAGTGGATATCAATTGGTTACTTACTTTAGGAAATAATAGTGGATACCAATGGCAATTCTAGACTGAGGCCAAATATAGAGTATGGAAGGTTTGGTATCCATAGGCCTTAGAGATAACCTTTGGGGTTTGGATTTTGAACGTAGCTAATAATGGTCACCATCCGCAATCCTATTTGTTTTTTTCTCCTAGCCATCTTGTGGTGCAAGTATAATTCAAGTTCCCATAGAAGAAATCAAAGTCCAATGTTTTGTGGAAGAATATCATTAAATTTTTTCTTCATTTACAAATCTTGAGTAGGACCTCACAAGGATAGTAAAAGAGAAGGGGAAAAAACTTTGAATCATAAACTTTTTGATTTTATGCAAATATTTTTATAACCATTCTCAATTCCATCTTGGATGAGTTGGGAGGATCTTCAACCTTAATCAGGTTCAAATCTTATTCAAATTGCAATGGAAATTTGTACTAAAATAGATTTGAAACCATCATATCTTTGACATTAGGAAATTTTAGCTAGAATTCAAATTTGAGTTTGAAGGTAAATGGCGAGTGACAAAATGATATTGTAGGAAAAGAACCAAAAGATTTTCAAGTTGAGAGGATGAAATTCCCTATGGCCTTCGAAGGAAGCAATCGATTTGATCTCATGGAAGGAGGAAAATTATATGCCAAGCTTCAAGAAAGTTTGCATATAGTATAAAATTCTTAATTGACCATTTTACACACACACATACACACAAGATCAATGGAAAGAAGTTTGTGAGCTCCTAATTCGTCACTTGGGGCTCATGGTTTTTATTTTTTTCGCTTTTCACAGTTTAGTGGGTAATTAGGTGTAAAAAGCCCAAAATAGAGAATAAGGCCAAAATAGGTTGTGACATACCAAATTAGGTATTTCGCCTCACTTAGGGTTTTAGGTCTAGTTACCCCTTAGATGCCCACATGTACATAAGTTAGAACTATAAACGGTAGAAATTAATGGGTTTGAATGTAGTTGCCCAACGATGCCCCAACCTACTAAGTAGTAACTCCATCTAGCTAGGAATTGTGTTGAGAGAAGCCTTGTGAGGTCCCTAGGTAGGTCCTTGTTTCCCCATCCCACCGTTGAAAACTTAGAGCCCCAATTGTTAGCGTTGTAGGGGTTACAATATCAAGACTAGCTTGTGGAGGAATCCACAAGCCTTGAGCATGCATTTAGGGTCAAGACTATGCTAGGGGGTCAAAAGCGAAGTCCATTTGTCAAGATTCCCTCGTGTGCAAAAGATTCCCTATTTTCTATATAATTAGTGGAGGGTAGGATTTATCCTCTCCATCGTTACATGCTCAAAGTAAGAATAAGAGCTTGCACGGCCATTGTGGGACTCCTTGAGAGGTCCCACAAAAAGTCTCAGAATTTTTTGACTTGGAGAAATCTTCTTTCCGGACAGTCAACCGTCGAAATCCACTACGGGAAATTCGTAGAAATTCCCTGGAAGGCGGTAAAATCTTGCTAAAAATCAAGGTAGGTTCTTCTATGTTAATAAGGTGTTCCAACAAGTTTCGCAACATTCGGATAGCGGGAGGTACTTGAACGAGGAGATTCCCTCCAAATTTAACGACATGGTAATGCGAGCGAAGAGTTGACTGGCGACCCGGGAGCATACGAATTTTAAACAAAGTCAATCGAAGGTCTTTTCTTGCCCCTTGGACCTTTCAAATCACCTTGGCTAATCACCCTATTCAAAAAGGGCAACACTTGAAAGCTAGATTTTTAACGATTTTTTAATGGAAGATGGCACTAGGTTTTCATGGGGGTTTTGTAGAGGAAAAAGGGTAGGGGCTCATTCCGACATAAAAATGGACTTTTCGAGCCTACAGCGCAATCCATTTGCCAATCAAAGTTAAACTCCAAAAGTTCGGAAGTGGACCACCATAGAAGAGTAGAAGTCAACACTCAATTAAGATTGTAGATCTCATGAACTCTTGAAGTTCCACTCTTGGGGATGGGGTTTGCGGCTCATGAGTGGTAGAGAGCTTGGATGTCAAAGCCCTAGTATAGGTAGAAGTCCCAAGGTAGTAAAGGGTTTGTCAACTCCCTAAGTAGGTAAAAATCTTGAAAGAGATCTTGGGTTTTAGGGTTTCCATCCGTGGAAACAAAGTTCTTGGCTTGTAACTTTGAGGGGAGTGAGGGTGCCCATCCACTTATGAAAAGGGGCTCCTTTCTCCTTTCATTTCATCCCTATTTTGTATTTGGGTTTGTTGGGTCCACTTTGTTGAAATTTTTGTTGTTTTGTCAAAAACCTTAGCAATATTTGTCTTCTTGTTGCTCTTTTTTGCTCCCTTTTGTTAGTCTTATTGCTCTCTTTGCTCCCTTTGCTAATCTTGTTACTCTTTTGCCCCCTTTTGTTAGTTTTGTTGCAAGTTGTAGAGGTCTTGGGGTTACTTTTGTACCTTGTGTCTCCTTGTTTTGTTGTTTCTAAGTCTTATGTTTCTTTGTGGTCATTTTTTTTTGAATTAGCTCAAGCCTTGAGTTTTTAGTTGTACTAATCTTGGAAAGGGCATTGTGCCTTCTTTGGTTGTGTCTTGTCACGTTTTAAGGAGTCTTTTGGATGTCCATTGGTTTATTGTATTAATCCTAGAGCCAACCCCCCACCGTACCTTGGCGATGCTATTGTGGGGGGCCTCTAGCTTGCTTTGAGTGCTTACTAACTTTGCTATACTAACCCTTGCCACAAGGTAGTGAGAGTGTTCTAGGTCCCCATTGAGTGTTAACTTTGTCTTACCTTACTTGTGTCATTGTGGGTCTTGTTGAGACGATGAAGCTTTGGACCCCTTAGGTCCTTAGAGTCTTAGATTGTGTGTTAAAATTCTTATCAAACGGCGGAGCTTTGACCCTAAGTAATGTTGACCTCCAAAGTTTATTTCCCAAAGCATTTGGGAAACAAGTCAAGATATAGTGCCCCAAAATAGGTTCTAGATCCTAACAATCAAGTCCTAGGTGTTCTCTCTAAGTCCTATGTCCCTTCTCTTAGTCATTTGCCCCCCAAGCTCCCAAGGTCTATTTGTTTTACAAGAAAAAGGCGGCCAACAATATGAGCCCCCTCAGGCTCTAGTTAGGCAGTATCCGAGGAGATCCAGCCAACCGGGCCAAAGCCTAGGCAATATTCAAGAAGCCCAACGTCGGGTCTGTAGCCTACAAGTAGTACCAGGAGGCCCAACGCCGGACTAAAATCCAACACATGGGAGTCTAGCTTTGGTGGGAATCTAGAAAAACAAGGGAAAAATTAACATGAAAATGGGTTAGGATAGGTAGGGTAGAAGGGAATTAGAGGGAAGTATAGATTAGAAACTAGGTAGGATAGAAAGAAATTAGATGGAAATGTAGGTTGGAAATTAGATAGGATAGATGGAAATATGAGTTAGGAAGTAGAGAGCCATTGAGGGAATAGAGGTAGCAAAACCAAGCCATAGTAGAAGTATGAAGGAAAAGGAGCCATAAAGAATTAACCTCACCAACTCGTTCTCTCCACAAAGTTGCTCTCCACAACAACAACAACAACAACAACACAAGTGCAAAAGAAGGAAGAAGGAAGGGGATTAGTAAAGAATTAGGAGGGATCTCCCCTCATTAGAAGTAGCTTGAGGGGCATAGGCATTGATTAGGAGGTAGTGGTGGTAGGAGGTAGTAGTCATTACTCCTAAGCTAGTGGGGTTACTACAACGAAGTAGGCTAGTGGCCATTAATCACTTGGGTTAGGATTTAGAGGTAGGTGGTTGGTCAACTACCTCGCTTCATGAGAAACGAGGGTAGGGTAGAAAGAAAAGAAGGGGGTGGAAAGAAAAGAAAAAATAGGAAGGAAAAGATGGGGAGTTAGCTCTCCAAGTGTATTCACATCCAACCTATGGAATTCATCCAAGCATTCATCCAATTCTATGAAGGCAACATGGCAGTGAGGGATGTGTTGTAGAGAAGTCTCGGGCACTGTGAGCCCTTAATTCGTCACCAAGGGCTAACTCTTTCTTTTCTTTTTCGTATTTTACCATTTTAATTGCACTTTATTATACAAAAAAAACCCTTAAAAAGAGTGTAGAACCAAAATAGGAATGTCACATTCCAATATAGTATTTGGTCTAGTTTGAGTATGTTGTAGCTAGAATGGCCCAACTATGAGTTGTAAATAGGTTAAAACCCAATTAATCGTGGCAAATGGGTCAATTATAAGTGATGGGTATATGAGGCTCAAAACCCCACATGGGACATACATCTCTAGGTTAGATTTGGTCAAGGGAACCTTGGTGAGGCATAGGACTCAGTTCCCAAAGATAGGTTCTAGTTTCCCCATTTCACCAACTAAATAGTAGATCCTCAAATTGTAGGTTTGTAGATGTCGAAAATACCAAGGTGGGACCGTGAAAGAATCTAAGGTCCAAGGAGGGTGGTTTTGGGTTAAACCCATGTCTGGGAACCAACAGCAAAGTCGGTTTGCCAAGATTCTCCTTGGTGTGGAAGATTCCCTGGCATCTGATAATTAAACAAGGGGGTGGAATTTTTCCCTCCTGGGCCGATGTGTAGAGTAAAAATATGAGCCTACACACGTGTCATGGAAGCCCATGGGAGGTTCCACGAAAAGTTTCGGAATTTTTGATAGTTAGAAGATGTCTTTCCAAACAGTCAACTACCCAAACCTGCGATGGAAAATTCCTAGAAATTCCCCAGGTGGCGATAAATTCCCACTAAAAATTATCATAACATCATTTATATTAATAAGCTGCCCCAACAAGTTTCACAACATTCCGATTGTCAAAAGTACCTGAACCTACAACATTCTCCAACAACTAACAAAAATTAAAGTCCACAGTGGGTTTGACCGGTGGAGCTGGAGCATACGAAAGCGGAATGGAAATCAAGATAGGTCTTTCCTCACTCCCCCATATCTAATTAAGAGCCTAGGCTAGTTACTTTTGCTAGAAAAGTCAACCCCCCAAAGTTGGGATTTTCCCCAGTTTTGAGTGTTAAGTTGGCCCTAGGTTTTGTAGTGATTTTGAAGATAGAAAAGGGGGAGGGAGATCTACTTATTTAGAAATGGCTGTATGAAGCCAATGGCGCAATCCGTTTGCGATTCGAAGTTAATCTCCAAAAGTTAGCTTAGTGGGCTAACATATGATGAAAACCTTGAGTTTTGGATGAAAATCCAAGAAGATAAGGTTAACTTAGATGAACAAGGAGAGGTGGGTGCCCGGGAAAGAATATAAAAGGGTACCCCTTCTCCTCTCTCACAACCCCCTTTTTTGAGTAATTAGGTCCGTTAGGTCTAATTGATGTTGAAATTGTGGCATTTTTAGCCACAAACTTTACAATGGTGTTTTTGGGCACTTTTGGCCATTGGTGTTGTTTTTGGAGCTTGCAAGGTCTTTTGAGGGTTCCTTGCCTTCCCTTTTGATTGAGCATGGTACTAACTTTTCCAAGCTTAAGCTTAGAAGTTTTTGCTAACTTATTAGGTTGCTAGAGCAAAAGTGCTTATCTTTGAGAGGCCCTTTTGGTCACTCTCCTTGTGTTTTTGGTGTACTAACCCTGAAGCACCCCCCCATATGACTGGTGATGACGCTTTGAAGGGTCTTTAGTTCAAGTTATTGATGTTACTAACCCATGTCGCTAGCCCTTAAGTGTCCAAGGTTCTTTCCTTGTCGTTTGTCCTTGTCCCTAACCATAACGTGTTATTCCTTGGTTGAGAAGTGCGAGGGTATAAGGGTAGTGGGTTCCACCCATACGACGAAGCTTTAAACCCATATGGTAGAAGAGTTCTCGTGGTAGGTCAAATAGTGGAGAGACAGCGAAGCTTCGAACCCCCTAGGAATAAAAAGTTATAGCAATGTGTTAAAAGGGGGGATGATGACAAAGCTTTGAACCCCCTAGGGGTGAAAAGTCTTAGTGGTGTGTTAAGAGGGGAAACAATGACAAAGCTTTGAACCCCCTTAGGATAAGAAGTATTAGCAGTGCTTTAAAATCACCTTATGGGAGAACCATGAGATCATGTGGCCCCTCTCCCTACAAGGTTTAGTTCCCAAAACATGTTGGGAATAAACCAAGGCTTAGGCCCCGAAAAAGTCGAAGTAGGAGTTGCAGTTGAGGATAAAAGGCAGTTAGAGAGAAATCAAGTGAGGGTAGCTCTCCACAAATGTAGTTTACACCTGCAACCCATGGGCATGGCATGTCCCAAATCCCCCTAGCATTTGCAAAAAATCAGCAAATGCCTAAACCAACCCAACCCAGCCTACCAAAATCTTGATACCCTAAAGGCCAAAATCGGGCATCGGGCAGGTGAGGCCGATTACCGGCAGACAAGGCAAGGGTCCCTAGGAAGGTCAGGGTAGGATATTGGATTACAAGGAGGATTAGGTGTGATATTAGGTCACTTGAGGGGTCAGATATGATATTGGGTCACTAGGGGTGTCGGGATGCGATACTAGGTTCCATAGGGGTTAGGGTGTGATATTGGGCGTTGGAGGTGTTAGGGAGCGATACTAAGTCCCATAGGGGTCAGGGTGTGATATTGGGCGTTGGAGGTGTTAGGGAGCGATACTAAGTCCCATAGGGGTCAGGGTGCGATATTGAGTCCCGTAAAGATCAGGGTGCAATATTAGGCGATGGAGGTGTTAGGGAGCCATATTGGATCTCGTGAGGGTCGGGTTGCGATATTGGGCACCAAGGGTGTCAGGGAGCCATACTGGGTCCCATGAGAATCAAGTGTGATATTGGTTCCTTGGGAGGGTCGGAGGGCAATACTGGTCATTGTGAGGGTCAGGGTATGAGATTGGGTCACAGAGGAGGGCTGTCTAGGGGAAGAGAGAAAAGAGGTTGGTAATCAAGGCGAAAGAAGAGAAAAGGTCTCCAACAAACTCAACCACACTAAGCAACCATTAGGGCGGGGAATCCAACTCCCCGTCTTCCGTAAACCACCACTAAGATGACAACAAAACGGACAGGAGAATGAAAAGGTGACAAGAGAGAGGGCAATTTGAAGGAGGAGGGGAAAAGTAGGTAGGATGGGGCAAAATCCTCAAAACTTACTTAGGGCCCCTAGATTAGAAGTAGGTAATCACGATGAGATTAAGTGTGAGGCATAAGTATAGGACATAAGAAGTAGGACGTAAAAAGTAGCTCAACTTAGAAGGAAGGATGATGCGTGCCTAAGATTAGCTTAGTAAGAGGATCGGGGGTTAGTTGGGCCACCTTAGAGTGTGGGAGGAAAGGAAGGAAGGGGGGGAAGAAAGAAATAGGATAGAAATTGACAATTAAACCCTTGTACCAATTTATTTTATGATTAGAACGGCGGTTTGTTGTCTCACAGTGCGGGAATTCATGGCGGAGGAGGTAGAGCTTCCGGGTGGCGCAATCAACGACTCAAGTTCCGAGGTATGAGTGAGACCTCTTCAAACTTTCCCCAGAGCTCTAACTAGAATTTAGTAGCTTGAACCGAGGCCTACCCCTAAGACAGACCCTCAAGACCGTAGGTAAGGTCATTTCCAGGAGCATAAGCTCAGAGAAGAAGGTCGTGGCTTCCCAAAACCCTAAAGCACGCCCAAATCAGGCAAAAATTGATAAAGTTATGGCCAAATGAAGTTTAGGATCAAGTTGGATGAAGAATAGCTAAACTCCGTGTTAGACAGATAATTAAACACATTAGAAGGAGGCTTCCACCTAGGATCCATGGCCGAAGAAAAAAATTCAATTCCAAGTTGTAGGTTAGGAGAAATTAGTGGATGAAGTTTGGGTAAGGCTTGGATGAAAATTCAGTAAAAATCCCCGATCAGGGTCCAATTCCAGATCTGGTTAGGGGAAATCTTTGTGAACGACACCCCAAAATTTTGGATCTTTCTGAATTGGGGAGATAGGTGTAATTGATGGATGAAGTTTGAGGAACCGAGTAGCGGTCAAACTTCATCCAACCATAACTTTAACTAGGAATGTCGGATAAGGTTGAGTCTTATATTTTTAGAAATGGCACGAGATGAACTAGAGGGTTAATATGATAGTTCTTCCCTGAGTTGGGTCCCACCCAAATCATCCAGCAGGCCTTCCATCCGGTTAGCCCAAAACATTAGAAGTAGTTTAAGTGGATCTTGCAATTGGGGGTCACTTAGGCACTTAGTAAAAAGATCCATTGCTTGGAAGGCACAGTGGACTACACTTAGACACCCAAAAATAGGAGTCACATAGTCGAAACCCAGAACCTGGTTGTGTTCATGAATTACCAAGGGTGGGTAATTTGGCGCTCATAGGCACCTAGTAGAGGAAACCCAAGCTGAGTTATGACACTGACACTTCTCCCTCCAATTTAGCTCGCTTATTTCCACGAATGTAGAATAAGATTGAGACCAAGAGTTAAGTAGCACTCCCAAAACTAGGGGTCTAATCAAAATTAGCTATAGAATCTTAGAGTAGATGTTGAGGGGATCCGGGAGTATAAAATACCCCCCAAATCGACTAATAATGAGGAAGTTGTGAGCAGATGAAGTTTGAGATCCAACATGGATGAAGTCCAGTGAAATTCATCCATCCATGTCCAAACTTGGAACTTGCATACTAGTTAATAGGGTAGGATTAGTATCCAAAAATGAAGGTCGTTTGAATTAGGGAAGGGGTCCAAAAGGATGGATGAAGTTTAGGAAGCCTATCTAAGGGCTAAACTTCGTCCATCTGTAGCTCCTTGTAGGAACATCCGATTTTCGAGCATCTTAGGTTATTAGAAATTGCATAAATTGATTTGCAAGCTAGTAGTAGATTAAGCCCACTTTTAGCTTTGCTAGGAAGCCATAGCGGTCAAGGAATCAAGTTAATAGCTCTACACTTAGGCTAGTTTGAGGATTCATAGGGAATTATAGGACTGAGGAGGGTGAGAAAAGATCCATTGCTTAGATGGCCTAGTAGACCGACATTAGGCATCCATTAGAATAGAATTCACCTTCTTCCCCCCAACAGAAGAACCTGGTTGTGCTCGTATATTTGCCTAGGGTGAGTAAATATCTGCTCACACCCCTTAAGAAGATCCATGCTACTACAAGATAGTGATTAACAAAAATGAAACTTAGTACCGCTAAGTTTTTTCACATATGTAATGAAATCTTATCAACAATTTCTTTTTCTAAAGTCACTACAAAGGAGTAGTGTAAATTCGAATATTGTTAGCAAATGAGGAGGGGCTAATTCGGACAATATATTGTCAATTTTTTGTCATTTCGGACATTATTCTATGAATTCGGACATTGGTAGTAGATTAGAAGGGGTTGACTGGGACAATGTTTTCTTGTAGTGAATTTAAATGAATCCAATAACAAAACATCAACAAAAAATTATTGGTACCTTCCTATTGACCTCGAGAGGGTCCATGTTGTTATAGTACAATGATCAACTAATATTCTAAGCAAAATTATTTCCATCTCCATTCATCTTTCACATCAATTGGATTTTTCATCTTCATAGTGTATACTTATAGACAAGACTTAGAATTAGAATTTTCATCTGAATTCTATATATCCACGCTAATAGGTCAACATAGTTGTTTGCCCGAACGACTCGACAACATGATGAACATGATGTCCAACATGTCTAGTAGTCCCCCTCATCCATCTAATAAAGTCAAATTTGAGGTTGACTTTCAAATAATTCACTTTCTATTTGCAATATCGACATATTTGAGTTTCATTTTATTGAAGTGCCTTAATTTAATAATTACTTATTACATTTTAAATTATGAATCATAACTAAAGTGAGATTTCAAATTCTCTCTGCTATTAAGATAAGGCCTTCTTTGACAAAATTGTCATGTATATGCAACACTTGTCTTATATGATATGCAACGTCAAACAAACAACTCGACACCCAAAACCCAAAATGCATTCGATAGAACAACCATGTAGGTCAACGGTACTAGGTCCATGGTAGTAGGTACTAAAATTTATTAAAAATAATAAATTTTGATCCAAAAATTAAGTTGAAAACTATTTTTAGAAATATTATTGAATTTTCAAAAAAATTTCAAATTTTTGAGCTCAACGCTCATATAATCCCTACTCAACACTCATAGGCTCATGCTCACATGTTGACAAAATAACACCAATGATATGAAATCCATGAATATTAGAATCCCATTATTTCATGAAGTCTTCCATACATCATCAAAGATACATGAAGATTGAAGGGGCCGTATTCACAAGCCAAGAGTTGAAGGCCTTTGTTTTCATGAAATTGTCAAGCCTTAGAATTTCTAATTTCTAAGACCTTCAACCTACCCTTGTTCATGCTTACATGTAATAATATTTTCCAATTCAATTTAATTTTTAGTTTAACGAACTCTTACATGAGTACTAATGGCATCATTATCATTACTATCCACTAAAAAGATGCAAACCTGCCATTCTTGAAAATTTAACCAACACCCCCACCGAAAAAAATGAGAGCTGTCAAATATTTTTAAGAAAAATACACACATACACACACACACACCTTCTAATCTGCCATTGATCTTGAAAAATAAGAAATACAAATTTGGATACAAATATAGGTTTGAGTTACGGATATGGATATGGAAAATGGATACAAACAAAAGTACATATGAAATACATATATTCATATGTCCCATATTGTTTGCAACTACCCAACTCCCTCATAATTACAAATAGGAGGAGGCCAAGAGGGAGTAGCCAGGTAGTACATGATTTAAAAAAATTTAATCACAAATAAGGCAGAGGGGGAGTCTAGTTAATAAATATTTAAAGAAAAAAATTAAATGGGGGTCCTTCTTTTCTTGAAACACATGGACAATTTCCATGGGGGTCTTTTGAGTGAATAAAGGAGGGTGCATTAATTGAAATGCACTTCATCTTCACCATCCACTCAAAAGACTTGTGAACATGCAACATTACTAATCCTTGAAAACATGCAACTTGTGTTGCATTAGGGTTGTGAATGAGATCCAATTCCCTTCACAAGTGCAATTTTTTAAATATATTTTGTTGAATCTTTTGTTGGTGTTAAATTTGTTTTCCCATTTCAAGGTGCACATTCAAAATTAATGCCAAATTAAATCCGAGTTTTTTTGTTAAGAGCCACAAAACTACCACCATTCATTCATCCTAGTCATCCATTAGTGCATAGAAGCCCCATCACCACAAAAAAAAGAACCCATACATAGCCAACTTCATCACCCACCAAGCGCAAACTTTCGCCAACCAAGACCTATCATTTTTGTTGCACTATAAGGTAAACCAACCCAATTTCATTCAAAAAAACATCCAAATCCATTCATTTTATAACAAAATCATTGCATTAATGCCAACAAGCTAAGAAATAACATGTCAATCCTTTAATGGCGAATATTGAATACATAGAGAGACGATTATAGGTTATTTATACAACATTTATGACTCCACTCAATGAGCAATTTTGTAATTTCAGAACATACCACTTCAGAAATTCATGGAAATTACGATTTTAATCAGAAAATTATAATTCCACTTGGTTTTGATTAGTGAAAAACATATGCCCCTCTTGGAGTTGGCCCCAAGATATTCATATTGCAAATCAGGGTGGTAATAGGCATGTTAGCCGCCAAATTGAATTTTTCATAAGCCAACGCCAAGCGCAGTGTCTGCCATTGTTTCGCCAGTGCTACTTACCGCAGTCGGGCAGATTGAAGGATCCCTGCTTGTGACGACAACAAAAGGGACCCCACATACACACACGCACAGGGTTCAGAATGTACGTTCAGGGCGGTGTAAACCACCGACCCCTTGCAATCGCTTGCATTCCAATCAAAATGAAGAACTGCGCGCAAGTGCAATGCGGAGTTTGACTTTGAAACTGCAGGCCAATGTCATCTAAGCACCGACCGAAACTGCAGGCATCAACAGCGCCGCGGGAGTCCCGAGGCCGGCAGGCTAGGGACCGGACGCACTGAGAGAGAGACCGGGACTGGGCCGAGGGAATATATGATCCGTGTTGTAAAGTATTGTTGTGTAGCTACAGTAGGAGGATCGATAGCCTCACGGGGAGGACGCTAAATCCTGCAAACGAAGTGGGCCCTGTAGGGGCCAGATTTACCATGGGGAAAACGCAGGAATTTATTATTTTTTGCACATTATTTTTTTTGCAAATTCCGAATTCATATTTGCAATCAGAGACCCCAAATTAGGTCGGAGAGGTTTAGAACATACCCTAGGCACGGCTCAAAATAGGGGGCAGATTTTACTTTTACCTCCGAGTAAAACACAAAATGCCCCTGCGGAGCCCACTTCGTTTGCAGGATTTAGTGTCCTGCGCCTCACGGCATCCAGAACTTCAGATATTTAAGCCTTCTGTCCATGCCGAAGTCTAGGAGAGCGTGACCCTCAAGCACGGGCCACCAACTTGCATTGTCGATCGACAGTTTTCAGGAGTCCGTAAGTAACTTATCATTATCTTATTGCAGATGCAGTGCACTGTTCCATACTTTAGAACTCCGTTGTAGGGAATGTCCAACACCCAACTAACTTAATCATTCAGTCCTGATCGTGCAGCGATCATTGACACAGTTTTCCATGAAATTCTAATGCTGGGATGTAAGGACGGACTGTACATTACGTAGGTCGGGAGACTCCCAAGACTAAGAGCATCGCCACCACTGCCCCGTACATGGGGCCGGGACAGCCAAACGGGGGCCCGGTCTCTCCAACTGTCCCCGCCGTGGCACTCGCAGGGCCCGGTCGACAACCGGGCGCAGGAAAAGTTGACGATTTCCCGGCAGCACAGCGTGCATGGCCAAAACAAACTGGGCCCGGAACTTCCAGTTAGCCCGTGTTTTCTGAGATCTCTTGTGCAGTAGTCAAACGCAGATTGGTGAAGATATGAGTCATTGCAAAGTCAACAGAATGATCCCCGAATTGGGGGCCTGGGGCCAGCCGAACGGTGGGGAACTCCCAAGCAGCAGAGCCCGGGATATGTCTGGAGCACGCCATGTTGCCTGTGCCGTGGAGGATTGGTTGCCCCACGATAATTGAATTGTATGCTGCACAAGGCATCATCCACTATTTCACTACAGTGTAATGATCTAAGTTACTGTACTAGAAAATATGTTTTATTCCTCCTGGAAACAGGGGGCTCTGAAATGACCCAGAAAATAATCGGTAAGGAAATTGGCGTGCGGTAAATGGAGTTATCTGCAGTGATCCTCGCTTTGGAAACCAACACTGTTCATAACATTATTTAACAACCCTGGGGGCCAGCTTTTTCACCCCAAAAAAGGGGAGCCCACAACATTGCAACCTCCTAATCCATTGACACTCTCCAATCTCCGCCTTCATGCAATTCATATCTCTTTTGAGTGAACCAATGACTCTTTGCAGATTAAATTGAATTTCATAGGGGGAACTTGGGAAGGATTATCCCAATCTCCAAGGCAGAATGGTTTAGGCTAGTCAACAGTGTTGTGGTTGCATTGGCACTATTGAGGTTCATGAACAATGTTTAAATTCTATTTTCTTCTCGGTAAAGCGACTTGGACCTTGAGCTACAAGTCAATCAAAACAATCATCCCTTGTTTCAACATCCATCCACCTAATAGGTACTTCCATCTATATTATTATCTAAATTAATAAATTTCATCTGAAATTTGACAAATTTGATATGTTTTGGAGATGGTTTTAGTGATTTCATACCCCACCCACCCAAAAAAACACCTTGTTTCTAGTGTATTGGCAACCACTACCAAATCCAAGTAAAATTTTGGCAAATTCACCATAAATTTAAAGGCTATCCATGAAAAGACCTTTACCAATTGGGCACACATGGAGGAAGCTTAACTCATTAAAATATTTTTCTACAAATTTTCCTTGATAGATAAATAGAACTAGCATAAGACCTATCTTTTCATTTTGGGGGCTTTTGTGGAATTAGTTTTGAATTTTGGAAGTTGAAATGGCATAGAGTTGTGAAAGAACTATGTAAACTATTGGTACATTCAAAACTCCAATATGTGCACCCCTTTGTTAGAAGGCCCTTTTAGAACTTGGATAGTTTAACACTTTTAGGCCCAAGGAAACAAAAATTGGTTCATGTAGTATGAAAGATAGAAATAACTTTTGATTAAAAAATAATGGGAAGTGAATTTTAGAATAGAGGATACTAATTTATTGTTAGAGAATGAATTGGAACAATCAGATTTAGAAAATTTAATTGCATTTTACAATTATGTACATTTAGACATGGCATGTTTACCAATCTCTCTAGAGATAATTTATAGAAAGATATGCAAATGATGCATTCTTCTTGAGTCTTGAAAATATTGGCAGCTTCTTGGGGGAAAAACAAACTTAAAGATGGCACAAGCATTTTTGAGAAAGAAGCCCGCCATAAAAAATATGGCATTTAAAATTGTATAGATGAATATTTACAATATTTTCTTTTATTATGGTCAAATATATACATTTTTGAGTCTTTTTAATCTTTTAATGTGAATGCAGACTTCAATTACCCTTATGTAATTATTGATCAATCCTAAAAGAAACACAACTAAATTTGTATCAATTTTGAGTAAAAGATACTCCATACACCCATATCAAGTGTTTTTTTATGTAAAGCATGTATTTTTACAATTGAAGATATATTTTTTAGTGTTAATTGCTCTATATGAATTATGAAAGTAATGTTTATTGAATCAGGAGGTCCTCAATTGAATTTTTTCTGGCTCCTAGTATAGCGAGCTTGTATTTGTGCATTTTTCATACAGCAGTGTCAATAACACTATATACACCATCTGAAAACTAAATTCTTGCAATGCTAATAATGGATCATCCTAATTTTTGAACCCCCGATTGTTTATCACAATTTTGTACATTTACTTTATCCACTTTGGTTTCTCTATCCTCCATAATCCGATATTTGCTAAAGATTTTGATTATGTCTTGTTCTCACCAAAACAACTTTGAGACCTACAGAGTTAAGGGCTTCCTACTTCACTTTATACTTTGTAAGTGTTTATGTAGTATAGTCCACAATTTTAAATAAAATCCAAATTTAGTTAGTACCATTTGTTGAAATTGAGAACTCACTTCAAATGCAAGATATATGTATTTAAAGTTTATTCTACAAATTTACAAGTAGTTAAGCTACTTGAAGCTCTATCTTTGTAACAAATGATGGTGTATTTATAAAGTTAGGTCCTAGTCAAACTTCTTCACGTGTAGCTTTTGGGTTTGTACACATTATAAAGAGACTACCAAAGTTTGACAATGCATAATTTTTTGAATTATCATGCTTCACTAATGAATTATATTGTCAACCAAATTGATAGCTCAACATAAATCAACTATTGTGTATATTATATGTCAATCTTCTATATTTTATATACTAAAATTTCAACAAATTTCATTGGATTTTAGTACTCAATCAAAAATGATTGAACATAGATATTGACAATACTTAATAAGCACAAAAATCTAAAGATTTCTATGATTTTTTTGACCCAAATCTGTAAAATGTGAATAATGTATATCTTAAAACTCAAATCATATCTTTAGTCCTTCATCACTTTGGCTCCTTTGATTGTGAATGCACCCCTGAAATATTGTTGAGTCTCTTCCTCTATGCTACTAGTGCCTCTTCTTTTTGCTTCTAGAGGCTGTCTTTGTAGTACATGTGAGCAAATTGAAAAAGGTAGATATATATCTAACTTCTTCACATGTAACTTCTAACATTGTAAAGCCTCTTTTCATATGGTGTATTGGGATGAGTTGATTTTTCATCTTTCAATCACCCCTATACCCCTCTTTATATACATTTGACACCTTGATTTGTTTGAAAATTTGAATTTATAAGGATAAAAGTAATGTAGTGTGATGAATTATTCTCCATCCCATTACTCTCATTTATGAAAGGCCATTTGAAGAGAAATTCAAGGTAAAAAGTGATATAAGACCTATCAATGTCCTCATTATGCACTTTGTTTTGCAAGATGTTTTTTTGCAAACACCAATCTTTTATATATATATGGAGGTCATTAGTGGAATTTATTATAGATTGTATCAAAGTTGTTCAATGCAAAGACAAATTCAAAGGGACATAAACTAATGGTAATGAAAATTACCAATGCAATTCCAGAAAAAAAAAATTTAAGATTCCTATTCCATTTAGGATTTTAGGCTATTAGAGATGGAGGTAAAATTTGTTAATTTTATTCTATACTAATTTAAACTATTTAAAAAAAATAAAATTTATAGATCTTTGTTTTGTCAAATAAATTGGATCCATTCTCATAATACCATTTTAATGTGGATCTTTTACCACCACCTTCTAAAATTTGCTCTACTATTTTTCAAATACCCTACATGAAGGTCAAATTCAAACATAAATTAACCCCTAAAGGCCCAAGTTGCATTTTTTGGCAATAAAGCAATTTTGGGCAACTCACTACAAACGAAATTTTTACTTTTTGTCTTTGAAATTTTCACACAACATGTGCCCAAGGAGTATCTTTAAGGCACAACAATTTTCATAACTTTTGACTACATGGTTAAAAAGTTATTGCATGATATGTAATTTTCATACGATGGCAGTCAACCTGGGTAGCTCAATAAACTTCCTGAAAAATCACTTTTTAAAAAAATAAAAATTTGAGATTGATTCTCTAGATTTTTATATGTGTTGGAAGCTATGAATCATTCTATTTTGATTAATGAGATGAAAGTTATGAGGATTATTAGTTTGTGAGTAGGTATGGTTTTCAAGGACTGCATAGCTATCCACAAACTAAAATTCCTCATAACTTTCATCTCATTAATCAAAATAAAATGATTCAAAGCTTCCAACATATATGTAAATCTAGAGAATCAATTTCAAATTTTTATTTTTTAGGAAGTTTATTGAGCTGCCCAGGTTGACTACCGTCAAATGAAAATTACATATCATGCAATAACTTTTTAACCATGTAGTCAAAAGTTATGAAAATTGTTGCACCTTTAAGATACTCCTTGGGCACATGTTGTGTGAAAATTTCAAAGACAAAAAATAAAAAATTTGTTTGTAGTGAGCTACTCGAAATCTCTATGTTGCCAAAAAATGCAACTTGGGCCTTTAGGGGTTAAGTATTTTTTGGAATGTTTAAATGCTTGGAATATTACAAGTAAAATGTCCAAAATTTTGCAGAAATTTTCTCATCCATATTGCCTAATTTTTGAATATTTCTAGAAACATACATTAGACCTTAAGCCCTGCATGGCAAGTTTTAAAAACCACACAATCGAGAATCTATCGATCACAAGAAAACTTAGATGACAAAATGCCAAAATCCTAACATGAGATGTGTTCTACCTCAAAATGAAAGGAATTTGACACTCAAGTGCCAAATCAAACCTTCACATACAGTACTATGATTTCAAGAATAATCCATTTTACATCCAATTTTTAATAATTCATGTAATTTTTAAAATAAGGTTACCAAATTTTTTATAATTTTTTACTAATAGAGTTGATATAATATGTGTACCTCTATATTTAAAGAAAAGTTGTACCAAATCAATATTACCAATCTTTTGCATGATAGGATAATTATTTTTATTTTGTTCCAAAGAGAAATATTTTTGTTGTTATTTTCTTCTTCCCAATATGAATCCCTTAACCCCTAAAGTTCTACGACTATGTTTTCACTGAAAATGTTTCAAAACTGCCATTTCCAGTACAAGTGCCAAATTTTTAGAAAAAAACTTTATTTGACACATTTAACCATAGGATCCTGTAGTATACTGACTTGAGAGCATGCGTTAGAAATTTCAGAAATTTCCACCTCATGGATTGCAAGATATAAGCATTTAAATTCACTGAAATCATTTTTTGGGCCCTGAAAAAAACAGGGCAGCTGCACTTCACAAGCTCACTTTTCTATGAAAAAATGTCCAAAATGGTGGTGCTTCTTTGGATTCTTTTTCCTATACAAGTTGTCCACATGCTTGAAAAATTTCAGACCATTTGGAATTGTACAACATATAGGAAAAAAATAATAAGTAGATAGTAGTAGAGAATGATTCAAAATACTAAATTGTTAAGAATTTAATTATGGAATTGAAAAATGCCAATCCCAATGGTTTCAATGTTATAATAAAAAATCTACATTGTATGATTTTATTTTTTTCCAAAAATATTGAAAATTGAGTAAGATAATGGACTTTGAAGTTTATTTTAGAGTAGAGAATCCATAATTGCCTACAAACAAAAAATCCTCATAACTTTTGACTCCTTGATCAAAATGGAATGATTCAAAGCTTTCCAAGTATATATAACTCTAGAAAACCAATTTCAAATTTCAGTTTTTGAGAAAAAGTGATTTTTTTTAACTGCCCGGATTGCCCATTTACAAAAAAAAGCAACATATTAGGCCATAACTTTTTACTCATATTTCCAAATTTCATGAGATTTAGTGCATCTGAAAGACATTCCTCGTCCCCACCTTCTATTAAAATTTGGGTCAAGAATATGGAAATCTCCAGCCACACGTACATGCCCAAAATTGCTATACAACCAAAAAATGCAAGTTGGTCCTTTAGGGGTTAAAGACCAGAAATAGTCCAAATTTCCAAAATTGTGTAAATATATCATAAAATGTAACTTTGATTGAAGCATTAAAATTTTCAAAATACAATCTTTACATCATATTAATATAATTAAATCAACTATTGTCAACCAAACAATATTCTTAATAAAATTTGAAACCAAAAATTGAAATTCTTTGAAATTGTCTATAGGTTGAACATTTGTAATTTTCAAAAGGGTTTTTTTTAGTGAAAAATTTGAAGTTCTAATTAAGGTGACTTTAAGGATTTTTATTTCACTTGTTTATTGAAGTCATTATGAAGGATCATTTCTTGAATTGAAAAAAATAGTTTTGAAATTTACATGTGCTTTAACTCCATGATCTATAGACGATATACAAAGGAAACTAAGTTGCAAAAATATGTATTATATAAAATGTCAAAGAATTAACACAAGAATCTAGGAATACTTAGATAGATGAAAAAACTATATATTTTATGTATTTGAGACTTGTTTACATTCATCCAAATGTTATTCAAAATTTGAATGTTTTATTCTTTAGGGGTTAATATAGGGAAAATCATTTTTTTAACCCCTAAACATCCTTGTAGCCAAATTTAGTTTTTTGAGGTTTTAGTCAACTACTAACATTTGACTTTTGACTGGATTGCAAGTAAAATTTTCATTTTTGGATTCTCATTTTTATACAAATCCAAAAATAAGACCATGTTTGTTAAAACTAGACAATTTGCAATCTCATATTATCCTTGATCCTATATTTAGATGATAATAAGTGATTAATATTGAGAGAATTTGATGAATTGAGACTTCAACCGATTAATACATTTATAAACCTTTGATTTTTTAAAGGTTGATTTTTTTTTAAATCTTTGATTCATCATAATGGGGGTCTCCAATAGTAAGGCTGAAGTGTCAAAACTTGCATTTTGTCTCAATTTAATGATTCTAGCCATAAATATAATTGGGTTGCACATACAAGTTTGAAGGCATTTTCTATTAATTTTCAAGTGATTTGATCTCAAAATTCAAATTTAGCATCTACTGAAGGATTCTTCAGGAATTGCCATGAGGAAATTCTTTCTTAAGGGCAATGGTATGAAAAATTATCTTACAAGCTACAAAAATTGTATTTTGAAGTTTTTTTCTCACTTTTTGTTGCCATGTCCAATACAAAGAGTTTATATTTGGATTCTAAAAATAGGCCTTTTTGAAATTTTGAATAAATTTATGGTTGTTTTTTGGATTTCTTATTCATTTCAATGGGATCAAAGTAGTGCAAGGTGCAGGAATTTTTCAAAAATTGGATTTAAAATCTGATTTGGGGCATGCTAGTTTCTAATCTAGCATTGACATCATACTAGAAGATTAAAAGTTAATTCATCTTCCTCTAATTCTCATTGATTTGGTAGTTGAGATACCCCTATAAGCATACATTGGAAGAAAAATAATTCTACATTGAGCTTGTAAATCTTGCAAATGGTAAAGAATTTGAGTTTGAAACTTTCTCTATGTGTTTTACATGAAGTCAAGATTAAGTTCTTATGGTTATAATTGTCATTGTTTATACATTGTCATTGAAAAATCTTGATAGAAATTTGACCAAGTGTCATAATTTGGAATTATGGCATGATATTTTAGAATGGATCCTAATCACTGAACTCTACATGTAAAGCTTTTGTTCACTTCATTCCAATAAGTATTGCAAAAGTAACAAGTTAAAAATTTCAATGTCAAAGAGGGAAACATAAATATTTTCTAAAAATAGAATTATTGATTTTATTTGTTAATGTAAATTGATACCTATACCCAAACCTTTGAACCATCATATTCAATCTAATGAATTGAAAGTTATGAAGACTTTTATTTTGCAAGCAATGAAGTTAGGGAATCATATAAGATTGTTTATTGAATTCAAATTGTAATTTAGGTTTCTATTTCATCCAATACCACCTTCTACTTCATATTTTTTTTTCATGAATATAAAAAAGATTGTTTAATTTTTGTTTAGTTATTCTCAATCCATTTTCCAAAATATGGATTAGAACCCACAAGTTATGGGACACATGTGCTTGTTTCCTAAAATCTTGAAGGACAAAATTTCACTTTGGAAAGAGCTAGAAAATACACTTTTTGAATTTAGGTACATAGAACTTGCCATTACTAGGGATTTTCACTTTTAAAATTTAAGGAGGATATGATTGAACAAGTTAACTTAACTTCTAATGGATGGATGGTGTTTTTCAAGAGAAATTGTGAAAAATTATGATGGTTTGGTGCATTGGAAAAAATTGAAAATCAATACTTTAATAAAAAAATTCCAACAATCCAAAAGTGTAGTAGACCATTATGTCGATGTGAGAAAAAACTCGGGCCATTTGATGGTGTAGATTGCAAGATTTGAAGATTGAATACAAAGTTTTTTTTGACCCTATCAACAATGAACAATAGACTTCAAACCCTCTTGGATTGAATTTGTTTTCTACACAAGAGTAAGGATGTACACCATTCATTAATTCATCTTTCAAGATACACTTACGCAAAAATTCTAAAGCAAATAAGAGGGCAACCTTATTCTAAATCACCTTGCAATAGTGCAATACAAAGATGTTAGGTGATGTAGTAATTCTCTAGCCATTTTTGATGATTTCTTGTAAACTATGAAAAAATAAAGCCAAGAATTTAGAATATGTGGAAAATTTTTCAAAATATTTGACTTCATATATTGCAAGATCATAGCCTTTGAAGTTAAGAAGAAAATATTTCTTTTTTCCAAACTTGACCCAATATAGTTAGTAAACTTTCCAAAGTTTCCAAACTTGACTCCTTTTGAATTTGAATTTTAGAAATAAAATGAATATTTTTTCTTACAATTTTAAGCCATATCATATTAGTTACATACATGTCAAATTTCAAGAGTTCACGAGGGTTTTAGTAAAAGATGCCTAGTACATGCTAGAATTGTCCAAACTTCTTGATTGTTTTAGTCAATGTAACTTTTTGCATGGACATTTGGTAAAAGAATTCCTTCTTTCTACAAAGGTGGCTAGTGTACATACCTTGAATCAAAATTTCATAAACATATGATGAAAGCTAACTTCATAGGAACCTACACAAACATTCAATTGCCTGTTCAACAAACAATTGATTTCTACACAGAATAGGGGTATTAAGGGGACCAAAAAATTAAAAGGACTGATTGTAGAAATTTGTAGATGTTCAAAACATAATGTACATTCCTCGGACACTTCAATAACTATTGATGTACAATAAAGGTAGATATTTATATAGTGTAGAATGTTGATTAATTAGTATGAGCTCCCTTAATACCCATATTTAGTGTAGAGGGTAAACATCCTCTAGTTGAATTTGTGAAAGAATACACCTAACATTGTTCACCAATGCTAGGGGTCCCTTTTGCACCCTCGGAAAGATGGAGTCCCAAGCATAGAAACTTACTGTAATGGCCCACCCACATTGTCAGATCTATTGACTTGGGTGCTTGGCAATGGGCCAACTCACCCCTAATTTGCAGACCCATTTGTTAGCCCAACCAAAAGTTATCTTGAGAGAGCCAATGTCATGCTTGGCATTATAACTAAATTCCCTTGCAAGCATCGAGGGGAGAATTATACCTCCACCTATGGGGTGAGGAGTTAGTTGGTTAGCAATATTATGATATGAAGATGAATATTTAAACCTTGCTTTGGATAGAAGTATAAGGAAGCACTTTTGAGCCTCAAAACATGACAAAACTTTAGGATATTTTAACCACTCATTGTCCGTTTTGCTCCCATTGGATGCCTGCCCATGCAACAACTAAAATATATTCAGAAAATTCTTAGAGATTCAAAACTATTTCATGGCTGCTTTTTACTTTTCCAGCTTTTCGTACCAGAACTTTACCACCACCCCTCCCCAGAAAATGTTGTTTTTCAATGTCACTATATTTTACAACCATGTTCATTGCTCACTGTAGTCCTTTCAAAATCTGACAGAAGCCTGTCATTTTCATTCCTAATTTTTGACCAAAAGCAAATGAGAAATGACATGGGCTGCTGAAGTCAAGTCACCCAAACCGAAAGGACTTTCAATGGGAAAAAGACGACTTTTTATTGCCAAAGCAGGTTAAAAAGCTGCATACAAGCTTGTGGGGGAGGTTTTATTGTTTGTGGGAGAAAATGTTTTTTTGGGGGCCTGCCTAATGGTGGAGCATGTTTATTGTCTTTAGTACCATAATATTGTATAACCAAGAAATGGGCCTCTCCATAATGGGAAGGTATTATGCTTTGCTAGAGACCTGGGAGGAGGCACTCAACAATTAAGTCCTAAGGACCATAAGGTCATCAAATGACTTTTGCAACCCATTTTATTTGCAGTCCTAGTCTCCAAGGGGTTCATTCAAGGATCATGGTTAGTTGAGGGATCCTACGAGACAATTATGTTCACTATAGAGGTCTCCTTTTCAAGGATGCAAGAGGGCCCCCTAGCCTCGTTGGGTAAAACAATGTCATGTGGATGAATGTAACAATGTAATTAAAGGAGCTATCACTGATTTCTAACCATCAGTTCTTGATTTTCAACCATCTTCTAACTATGAGTGTCATGACATATGCCCCTTTGGTTTTGAGAGCCAAAGTAATCTTTGAATGAGCAGTTATGAAAAACTCCAGATGTTGGGGTATGGGTCCAAATCAACTTTGACTTTCAAAACTCATAATAATTTCACTTCAAGGCATTACATTATCAAAAACATTGCAATCCGCCTAATTTCTATCTTTCTACATGGCAGAAAATTTGCACTGCTTACACTGCTCCAAATCATGCTCACAATGCTTAACCCCTAATTGCCCAGTCGACCATATATGGTCGATCAGAAATTTCAGGCCCATTTTTGCATGGGCAGTTAAATTCCTGTGACCGCTTTAAAAAAAAAATTGGGCAGTTCTGAGGATTAACTATGCAAAACTTTCATTTTTCATTGAGAAAAGCACATACTCTAATATAGAGAGGTCTTCAAAGGCATATGTGTACTAAAGGTGTAGTATAAAGCTTGCTAATTTTACTTCATTTTCCGGCTTTATGCAAAGCTTGGCAATTTCATTTGATTTGAGATCTAAGAAATTGTACTTATCCATTTGCTTTGAGAATGATCCCAATGAAAAGTTCAAAATTCTTTTCATGATTTTCACCATTGAAAATTTCAACATACAAGTGTTTATTTGAAGCTATAGTTGCAATTTCTACTTATAAACAAAAGTTACATTTCAACAATTGCAAGGTGGATTGTGTAATGAGTTTGATGTCTTTTCATGTGAGATTAAGTTTTTTGGAAGTGCATTTTAGTGTGCTAACACTCTTTGAAGTTGGTCATGTTACCTCCAATCCCCAAAAAACATATATATGCAAATTTTTGAAACATTGTGGACAAAGATAACATACTAAAAATAAAAAATGTATATTTCCTTTGGTATAATCTCACAACTCCTACGAAAATTTCACACTCAAAATTGGTGTGCATACTTATAAACAAGCTCTATTAACATCTATATGGTTAGATTTGAAAAAATAAAAATAAAAAAATTTACTTCATTGAGGATAACTACAAGCCAATGCTCTTTTTTCATAGTCAAAGCACACTTAAAAAAGCTTGGGCATTTAAGGGTTAAGTGGTTGGTAATGGTTGGTTTTATCATATGTGCATGTATGTATTGTAGTAGATATGTAGTGACTCATGCAGTGGTACTGAGATATTTCTCACTTACATGATCAGTGTCTGATTGAAACGAGTCGATGCTGATGGGCAACAAACAAGCCGACTACTGACTGTACAATTTGGCAAAACTTACCGTCCATAAAGACAGGCATGACCGTGACCGACTGACCGTGACCCCCGGGGACAGAGGGGCAGAGCTGAAGGACAGACCACTGAACCAACAACTCCAGCAAAAACGCCAGTCAGTACGGTGGGAAGTACTCAACTCCCCACCCCCCCGGTTGCTTTGTGAAGTGACGCGTCCAGAAGTGAGTGCGGCACCTGCCCAGCGCTCACTGGCAGCAACTTGACTTTTGTACGGAGTAAGGTTTTTGGAACTTTGGAAAGTACCTTACCTCAGGCACATGTGGTTAAAATATGTGCGTAATGCTTTCCATGCATTTCAAGAAAAGAAAAAAGAAAAGAAAATTGTGCAAATCGTACTAAAATTTCAGAAGTGAGACGAGTACTGACTTAATTTGACCCAAAGATCAAATGTACGTGATGGAATGCAGTGTGCGTTGATCAAGATATTGCAACTACTGGACCTCCAATGAGTATATGTCTCTTTTGGAGTACAAGAAATATCTTTGATATCTTTGTTACAATATCTTGGACATCAAAGATATTTTGTGGGCTCTAAGTAAACCCCACAAACAAAGTACTACTAAATTCCAAGACACATCATTTCCTCTCCTTTAATAACAACTAACAACATTGCCTTTGAATATTCCCTCACTACATTCTTCTTTAGAAAAGGAAAATAGGAAAAACAACTACATAGACCCTTCCACTCTTTCAGAATCCACTCCTTAACCCTTAAAGTTTTGAGGTATGATTTCAAGCCATTTTCCACTTTGGGATAGGCACTTTCTGGTGCAATATTTTTTATATTCTTGTGAAACTTTTACCAGAGGTGTGTTTCACTTCTAGCTTGATGAGTAGAAAATTTGAGACCAATCCAAGTTGCACTTAAGAAATTATGCCTCAAAAGCACATCTTTTAAAAAAAAAGTTACGAGCAATTCAGGGCAGCCATGATAGATAGGTTTAATTGGGTTGAAATTTTGTATACATACTCTCAACATATTTCAAATGCTTGTAAGTCAAAATCAGGTACTCCCATGCCTTTCAACTTCTTGTGTTATTTTACCAAGCTTGCTAAGAGTATGTATAAAAAAAATTCAGACCACTAGGACCTATCTATTATGGATGCTTAAAACTATTTGTAACTTGAAGAAAATGCATTTTTGAGGCATCATTTTTTTTCTACAACTTGGATTGATCTCAAATTTTCCAGGCATTAAGCTAGTAGTGAAACACTCCTTTGGTAAAAATTTCACAAGAATACAACAGTTATTGCATTGGAAAGGACGTGTCCCAAAGTAGAAAATGGCTTGAAATCATGCCTCAAGGCTTTTAGGTTAAAACAACTCCCTCATCCACTTGATTACCACCCTAATATCCCAATTGTCTTGCCCAATTTGATCTTTTCCTTTACACCCTACAATATTCGACTCTACTCTTTTCTTCCCCCTCTTCTTCATTACTTTCTAAGTGAATTAAAAAATAAACCTAGTCTCCATTTTAGTGAAGGCACTTAGCATAAGAGTCACTTGTCTTGATTCCTTTGGGTTAATCGTGGGGCCTTAGATGAACAAACTCTTCATACATGTCCCCTCCTTAGAGTGGTTGGAGTTCTTTCACTTTCTTATGTAATATTCTTGAACAAAGTGCAATTAATCATGTAGAAAAAATGAGAGAGGAATTCCAACCAATTTTGGTAGGTTGGCAAAAATTAAGAGAAGGTTTATATTGGGCCCCATTTTCAATCCCTAAGGCCAATATCAAGTTGTGCAAAGACTATATATCTTTGCTAAAAGGAAAGTAATGTGAAAGTGTGCTCAATTTTTTTTATATGTAGGTGATGTCCAAGAAATTGGTTTTGTATGCTTTATTTATTATAGTTGACCAATTTTTGTTGGTAATGGCTGACTTTTTCCTATTTTTTCATTTCATAATAGTATGTATGACTATTTATTAGCTATGATATTAATGTTATTCCCTTTTTGAAACATGACAAAAGTCACCATGGGACCTTGTAGTCAAGTGTTTCGGCCAACGCAAAAACTGCGTTTTCTGGCAGAAAATGAAATTTCATGTCACCTGAATTTTGTTCAGGTGAACACTGATTTCTTCTAGTGAAGTGTGCCACCATGCATTTCATACAATTTTTATTATTATAGCAAGATTTGTTATCATTGATAGTGTTTTGTGGTTTAAACTAGATGGAAAAACACTCCAAGAGATTAAAAATGCATAAATGATGAATATTTAGTCAAAGTAGAGACAAGACTTTAGTGAAGTTGTAACATTTTAAAAAAAAGTATTTTTCAACCAAAAAAAGTTTCTTCACCATGACATAATATTTTCTTCACTTTTACAATTAGAATTAGGTGGGCATGATTACATGGCCAAAAACGTGATATAGTCAAATCCTTTGTCTTCAAGTATATCAACATTCATGAGTGTGAGGCAAGTAGTGTCTATTTGATAATATACATGTAGTTTATGTTTTGTATAATTATGTTTTTGTATTTTTAGAACTTTGATATGCAGTTTTGTATACTCATAGTTAATACCACATGTAGTCATGTATCTCTATAGTTTAGGTTCTATATAGGGCATTTTATAGAATAAATGCTTGCAACTTGAGTGTTTGACCCATGTACAATCTTTAACAAAAAAGTTTAGGTTTTGTAATTTAAACATCTTATGTTTGAGATTTTCTTACAAGCTTGTTGGATTCTTCTAGGGGAGACTTTATTAGAAATCCAGAAATCTAATTTTGTCTACAAAAATACCTTTATGGCTTCTAAAAGTTCTTAACCAACCTCTCCTTGCCATTTAATTCTTCTCCAATCATCTCCACTAGTATACTATTACTAACAGTTACCTATCATTGAACCAATCATACCATTGTCTCCAAAATATTTTTTATTCAAAAGTAGTGGTTGAATGCATGTCCATTGTAGCTATTTGGAGTGAACAAAATATCTACAATGAACAAAATTGTCTAAAATAGGCAAAATACCTAGAAAGGGAAGAAGGCTAAGAATGGATCTTCCTATCTTCAATGATAAAGTATATTTGCTATCTAATTGTATTTTGTTAACTAAAAGAAAGTTGTTGTGCAATGATAAATTTTTGATAGCTTTACAATCAAAATTAGGTGGGCACAATTGCATGGCGAAAGCTGTGAAGAGACCATACAATCAAATACTTTATCTTTAAGTGTGTGAGTATTTATGAGTGTGAGGGACTGTGTGGTTGGGTCCAAATTTTGTATTCAAGATTGTCAACTTTTATTAATGGGGAACAAGTGGTATTTGTATTTGACAATAACTTAGTTCATGAAGTAATGTAATTCATGTACTACATTATTATGTTCTTGTATTATAAGGCTTTGACATATAATTTTATATACCATAGTTAGAAACACATGTATCCATGTATATATGTGATTTAGGTTGTGTAGAGGGCAATTTATAGAAAAATATTTTCTAAAGTGTTTGATCCATGTATTGCTCTTAGAGAAATTTAAGAAGATTTATAATTTGAGTATCTGATGTGTGAGAGTTTGGCTACAATTTGTTGGATTCCTCTAGAGAAACCTTTGTAATATGCCAAGATTTCTATTTTTGTCTACTTAAATACCTTATAGCCTTTAAAAGTTCTTGTCCAACCTCTTCTTGCAATTTCATTTTAACATCTTCAATCATCTCTACTATATTAATTATACCCATTACGTAATTAATTAATCATTCCCTCATGTCTCAAATATTGTTTATTTAAAAATGATAGTTGAATAAATGCCTACCATTCCTAGCTACCTAGAATGGGTAAAATGCCTAAAATGGACAAAATGATCTAAAATCACAGGCAATATACTTGGAAAAGGCAAAATGTTAGGAATGGATATTTTAACTTTTGTTCCATGTTAGTCTATTGTCATCCAAAAGATTGGGCTTCCACCTTGTAGGAAAAAAATAATGGAGCAACAATGAGTGGCTGGAGCATTAAAATTCTAATTTAACAACTTCCAACTCCCAACTACATACTTTTCAAAAAAATTGAGGCATTTTTCACATGAAGTCCCTCAAGCCAATAATAAATTGCGCCAAGACTACAAATGTCTATTAGAGAGGAACCTTAGTGAAAGCTTTCTCACTTTGTAGTTTTGCAATTATTTTAAATAAAAGTGAGATCTAGGCAATTGGTTTTCTATGTTTTATTTATTGATCAATGTTTATTGGTGATATTCCAATTTGTCTTTATGTAATAGTATCCATAAGTTGTTCTTTGTAGCTATGATGTTTAGTGTCTTAAACATAGTAGAAGCCACAATAGAAACTTGCAATTAGTGTTTTTTCTTCAAATGTCCTACAAGTTTGTACTATGTCCAACCAATGGTCATCATCAATATTATTTGGTGTATGAAAGAGAATTGTATAGAAAACACTCAAATAAATTTAAAATGTTTGAATGGATGAAATTTTTTGTAGTAAAAAGATAAGATTATAGTCAAATTTTAAAAAACATTTTTTCATTTCATAAGATTTCATTAGCTAAAAAGAGCTTGCTGTGCTATGAAATAATGTTACATCACTTTCACAATTAGATCAAGGTAGACATGATCACATGACAAAGGAAGTGAAGGGACCTTGTAGTCAAGTATGTTGTCTTCAAGTGTACCCACGTTCATGAATGTGAGGGGATGGTGTGGTCAGGAGCTCTATCTTCAAGTGTGTCAAAGTTCATATGTGTGAGATAAGTGGTGTTTGTATTTGATAGTAACATAGTTCATATACTATTGTATTTGTAGGAGTTTGATATGTGGTCTTATATACCATAGTGAACAATACTTGTATACATGTAAATATGTGGTTTTGATTATATAAAGGAAATTTCATAGAAGGATGTTCTCTAAGCTATTGTAGGTGTTTGTGAGCTTCACCCACAGATTGCCCATTCAAGACAAAATATGAGAAGTTGTGTATTTTAAGCATCATGTATTTAAGAGTTCTTTGGGAAGTTTTTGAATCCTTTAGAGGAATCAACTCAAGATATTTAATTTTGTCTTCAAAACATCCTTTTACCTTCAATTTTTTTTTAATGTTTAACCTCTTTTTGACATTTAGCACTGCTACGTCACCTGTTCTTGATCTAATCATCCCAAAAGTCTTCATTTATTCAAAAATGATGGTTGGATGCCTATCCATAATGGGCTCATTCCTAGCTCCTTGGCAAGCTCGAATGGGCAAAATTGTCTAGAATGGGCAGTGTCCAGAATGGGTCCTCCTACCTTCGCTCCACATCAGCCTACTAAGAATGACAATGATTGCTTCCCAAGGCCCGGTCTTCCACCTGGCGCTTGCACCTGGCGCCATAACGGAACTTAATGGGGGGATCACACTGCCATGGACGGAGCCTCCAAATCCAAAGTTCCACAACTTCCAGAACTCCCTGCTCCAGAAAACTTCGAAGTTTTTGCGGAAGTCCAGTTGTTTGCAATTCCGTTTTTTCAGAATTCGACGTTGACATGGGCGTTTGCAATACAAACTTCTTCTTTCCTTCGCACTACCCACAATGCAAGAAATGAAGAAACGAAGAAACAGGATTCGCCTGTTCAGTTTGCTTGGAAATCAAAGAAAAGAAAAGAAAAGAAAAGAAAAGAAAAGAAAAATAAATTTTTGTGGAGCAAGCAAGCAGTATGTGGTACCCGTCTAAATTTGGGCAGATTGAGAATCGGACGACGACCACTTTTGCCCCGCAAGACGTGCTATTGGCTTGGCATTCAATCAGGAAAGGTTTGCTGGGGACCAATGAGTTCCCGAGACAAGCCGTCCGTGGGGAACTCTACGGTACCCCATCTCGCTGACTCCCGTGACTTCCCAAAAGCCTACTCTCGTCTTCGCAGCCCGCCCGCCCCTGGTGGAATTCTGTATAAAAACGAGGGGGAGCAACTCTCATTGCATCACAATCGTCAGCACTTGCAATGGGCTTCCTCATGGGACTCCATCTTGGGCTCCAGGCTTGGGCTCCAGGCTAGGACTCCATCTAGCTTGGGCTGCATCTTCACTTCCTTCTTCACTGCATCTGTTCCTCGAGCTTCTTTTTAGTCTGCTCACTGCCTCCAGTGCGGCACTGATGTATATTTAGTATGTTTACGTCTGTTCTTGCTGGGAGCTAGACTTTTAATTTCAGCATAGATGTAGCCCGGGATGGGCTGTCGAAATGTACTGGTAGCGATGCGTGGGTCGAAATGCAAGTTAGCTTGTACGTGAGAGTTTCGGCCTGTGGGCGAGTCCACATCTTCTGTTTGTATCTGCGTCTGTGTAACTGTTTCTTCTCCATAGCAGTAGCTGGTTTGGAGTCCATTCGTGGGCGTACCAGTATTTGCCGCACGCACGGGCATGAGCTATTCTTGCGGAGTCGATCTCAGTAGCTGGTAGATTAATTGAGTGAGTAGAATGTGTGGATGGCACTTGCGAAGAATTGAAGACGAAGAAGATAAGCTAGACAAGGGTTTGTTTTTCTCCCTCAAAGGCTTCCAACAACATCAGCACCCTGTTGTTGCAATTGCGACCTTGCAAGCGGGTTTTCCCGAATTAATGGGAGCTTGCTGTGAGTTGCAGTGATGACGGGTGTGTTTGCAGTTGGATGCCTTGGGCGGAGAGGAAAAAGCTCTTGTCATTTGACGTTTTCGTTACAGGCGATGCCATGCCGACCTCTGAGGTTCGACCGTAATTAATTGACACTGGTGAGCCAGCTAGCGAGATCGGTCCCGCTGCTTTGGTAAGCGACTCCGCGCGTGAATTTGTTCCTTTGGCGAGTTTTTTCTTGTGACAGATCGACCTGTGATTCCACAATGACGTTTTTTCAGGTGAGGACATTATGTGGTGAATGCTGCGAGAGTGGGTGGTATGGAATGGTAGCCAGAGCTTGTCTTGTTTTTGTCCGCTCGGATATCACGTCAGTGACAATTCTCTTTCGTTTTGCTGCCGTCCCTGCCTTTGATTTCCATTTCTTGCTAGACGTCACGAAATCTTGGGAGTAGGCTTGAAAGTTTGGTACTGTATCACTGACGCAATGCTTGAATGTCTGATCCGCAGCTAGGGCGAGCTTGTGCACGGTGCAGATGAATGTAGCGATGAACCCCGGCAGTCGCTTCATAATTAAGCATCTCGCGTAGAGCTTTACACGCGGCAGATTGCATAAGATAGTACTAGTACTCTATTTTCTCAAGTATACTGAATAGTAGCTAGCCCGGTGCCTCCCCCTCCATACTTTGTAATTTCCTTGTGATTCACTATTATATTGTACTGTGCTCGCAAACATATTCACGAATGATTTTGCACGTAAATGTACTCTCTGATTCATTGTCTCATCCTATCTCGTGGTTTCGTGGTCGAGCCTTCGATTGTCTGAGTTGTCGGTATAACAGAATGGAGGTCAAAACCAGCCTGTTGCAGTTCTAGGGCAGTTTTGTAAAGTTTGTCTTGCTTTGTCGAATTATGGACTCAGTAGTATGAAAAGTTAAGCCTTACTATGAGAAACGGCATGCCAAGCCACAGGAGTGTCTCCTACGTTATTTTCGTTATAAGCCAGGTTCATACACTTGCACACTATCAGACATAACTAGCCTCGTTGCTTCAATGTTGCACAATCAACGGTCTCAAAATGACATCACAACGCGAAAGAGCAAAGGTTAAGATCGAGGTATAATCACTCGCTTCAAAACAAGTTCATACAGAAGTACACACGAAGTAGCTCCATTGACTTAAAATTTATGATCCGAATTCGAATGATAAATGGTCCGGGGAGTTCATTAATGAGTTTCTTTGATTGCATTACACCGCTACACTCATACGATCCAACTGCCTGATTGATATCAATAACCAGTCTTGCCCCAGTGACCCCTCCCCTCCTCTGCCAGTTGCCACCCCATAGATAGCCAGTTTCTGGTACATTGGCCAGTTTCTGGTGCATTGGCAAGGGCCCCGTAAGTACATACGCTAAGTTTGCAGCGTCCGTTACAGCTCCCCAAGTACCGGTACGTGCACTCCCTTGAACTGTACATGCATTTGGTGTCCCCGAACCTGAGTACCACTCCACCCCAGCTCATGACTACGTTATTCTGCATCTCTGCCTCTCCATATATTTGCAAGAGCTTGTCATTTGAGTAGTTGCTGGACAAGTAGCCGTTCAGCTGTCAGTCATGCCAGCCCTCGGCCTCCTTCATGAGTGAAGAATGTAAATGACAAGGGAATTTCTATTAATTGCCAGCAGTAGATAGAGAAACTAGAGACTGTTGATTGCAAGTTTCGCACGCAGTCTTTCACGGCCCGTGCTTACAAGTAGTCTAGCTCAGGGTGAATCATTCATGGTGATACAAAGCTAGCATCTACTGATATCTAGAAATCTGCATTCCGGTTGCATTCAAATTCCTGTTTGAGACTGTCTTCCGAGTTTCCACTCTGTATTGATACGTTGATACGTTGATATATACAACTTCATGCAGTCTCACTACTAACTATGAACTCTTAAACAATGGACACTTCCGAGACGTACGTTTTGTAATATTTCTGCCGAGATTTTGAAGTCTAGAGTTCACCCTTTCGTTGCTGAAGAAAAAATATGAAATTAATGTAGCTGAAGAAAAGCTGAGCCGTCGCTATACTTTGATGGAGGTGGATTGATCAGTTCAGCAGGACCAACTGACAAATCCTGCTCGCTATACTCCAACTACCATGGAAGACACACGCACAGATAGATACATAGATAGATATAAACATATATACATACTTCAAATTGCGATGCATCATCGTGCTCATGTCGAGGAAGAATGCTCATGTTGCACTCTAGGTTTTTCATTGTGAGCATTAGATGAAAATATTGGATGATATTTCTCCAAGATGAAAATATGACGGATTCTGTGAATTTGTGGCAAGAATCGTGATAGGGGGTGTGACATTATGTACTTAATATAATATATAAAGTATATTCCACAATGTAGTTACTTTAGTATCATTTGCCATTTCGAAAAATAGATAATCTTTGTGAAAAAAATATTGCATTAGTATGCAAATGTTGAATATTACATTTCATTTAATGTCAAGTTTGTCAAATCGGTGATATTCTATATGCCAAAAATTGTGATTTCCACATATCTTTCCAAAGGTTTGATTTTAGGCTACAAACTAAGATGGGTAGAAATTTTGGTTTCAAGCCCATGGCCTAAACTGCGCCAAAGTAATGGAATATCATCAATTTAATGAAATTCATTAAATTTATATTTCAACTAAATAAGATTTGTTTCCAATGGAAGTGATTTCAAGTATATGCACCTATAATCATTACTATCCAAAACAAAGCATCTATATTTAGACCAAAATGCAATAATCAAAATTTAAAAATTGATGATATGGAATTTGCACAATCAAAACATGAGCCTTTGGGAGTTTAACCCCTAAATGTATTTGATTATGTTTGCACCAAAAACGCTCCAAAACTGCCATTTGTAGTACAAGTACCAAATTTGAGGAAAAAACATTTTTGGACACATGTAACCATAGGATCTTGTATTCCGTTGGTTTGAGAAGATATAGAAAAAAATTCAGAAATTTCCATCGTGTAGATTGCAAGATATTAGCGTTTAAATTCACAAAAAGCCATTTTGGGGCCCTGCAAAACCCCAAGCAGCTGCACTTCACAAGGTCATATCATTATGAAAAAATGTCTAAAATGGTTGTAACTCTTTCGATTCATTTTTCAAGTCAAGTTTTCTACATGCTTGGATTTTTTTAGATTATTTGGAATTGTACAACATATAGGAAAAAATTAGTAAGTAGAAAGAAGTAAAGAATGATTCAAAATACTAAATTGTTAACAATTTATTTATAGAATTGAAAAATGCCAATCCCAAAGGTTGCAATGTTGTAATAAAGAATCTATACCTAATATTTTGATTTCTTTTCCTAAAATAATGAAAATTGAGTTAAATAAAGGTCTTCAAAGTTTTTCTTAGAATGGAGATTCCATAACTACCCACAACTAAAACTCTTCATAACTTTCATCTCATAAATCAAAATGGAATGATTCAATGCTCTCCATGTATATATAAATCTAGAAAAACATTTTCAAATTTTTATTTAAAAAAAATGACTTTTAAAAAAGTTTTTTTTACTACCCGAGTTGCATGCCAAACAATGAAAACTACATATTATGCAATAACTTTTCAACCACGTATTCAAATGTTATGAAAATTCTTGGGCCTTAAATTTACTCCTTGGTCACATGTTGTGTGAAAATTTCAAAGAAAAAAAAAATTCCATTTGTAGTGAGCTGCCCCAAATTGCTATGTTGCCAAAAAACGCCGTTACTTTGGTCCTTTAGGGGTTAATGTCAATTTTGGGCACACCTAGAGACAATACTTTGAAAATCTACCAATTATTCATATTGTGTCCAAATGATGCCTCTTGAAGTGTATTGTTTGAGGCATTGTCTTTCTTTTTTTACTTATCAGTAATTAAGATCTAGTATGTATAATTTATACTTAATAATTGTGAATATTGTACGTATAGATTAGTTTTACAAATAATTAGGGAAATTTGGAAGAAGTCTGAAATTTTAAAAAATTGTACAACTATTTTTGAAAATCTAAAAAAATTTCATTGTTGCTAATTTTGAATATCCAAAAATTATTCTTGAGAAAATTTAGAAAAAGGATCACATTTATGCATAAATAGAAAGAAATCAATCCAAAATTTGGAGTGTACAAAAATTATAAAGAATGAAGTGTCAAAGCCAAGAAATCTAAATTGAACTGCTGAATTGTCTAAATTTTAAAATTAAATTATTTTGGCACCAATGTGCCAAATTAGATTTGAAAGTATGGTATAGTTAATTGCTACTAACGACAATTGTAGGTGCACAAGTGCATTTACCTTTCTCAATGTAAGCAAATTTTGGTCTAAATATTAATATCACATTTGAATTGAATCTTCTTAGAAAACAAAAAAGGTGGAAAAATTTGTAAGTGTAAGATACTACCACTCTTGGTGTGAACAAAAAACAAATCTCCAATAAGTTTCATTAAATTGTTAGTATTTTTCTACTTTGGTACTTTTTAAAACACATGATTTGATTATAAATCTTTACAATCATGTCTCAGTTTAATTTATAATTTAGTTATTAGACTTTTGTGTAGAAATATGTTGTAATGTTTTTTTCCAAAATTTCAAGAAATTGATCATTATGATTGTCAAGTTTTGAACTTTATATGAATGTAAAAAGAATCTATAGAATTGTGCATGTGTAATTACATTCATTTAAAGTTTATATGACTATATGAAATTTTCATGTAAAATGATGCCTTGTGTAATTATATTTAAATAAAAGGAAATCTCTAAAATTTACTTAAACTTGATAATAGGATATCTATAGGTTAAGTTTTCACTAGATGGAGGAAGGGGTGGAGGGATTGATGTAGAAGCTCAAATTTTGCAAAAATAATACTAGATGTCAACATGATGACTAATATTTTATTTTATAATACACATCATATGAGACCTTAAGATGTCTTTAAAAATAATAAAGAATACCTAAAGATCTGCAATAGAACCTTAAATTATGTCTAAATTTTATATTTTATTATTGAAAATAACTATGTTTTTTAGTGCTTTCTAACGGATCTAAGATTGAAGAATTTCTCAAAATAGCTTATGTTGCCAATTAAATGAAATAGTGTGATTTACCAAATAAAAAAGGTTTAGTAATGAGTAAAGTTATAAGCCATGATGTTTGTCCTTTGTTGTGATGCATTTCTATGTGGATTTGTTTATTTTGATTCTAGTAGTGAGACTCAAAAGGCCTTCACTTGTCTTTACTTCATTGGTTTTCAATTCATATGAAGTTATTTTTTTAACTTTGATTGTGTTGCAAGTTTGGAATGACTAGAATATATAACAAAAATGATTTGAAAAATCAAGATTTAATCACTAAGTATTTTGGCTTCACATCCTTGAAAAGCAACATCTATTTCTTCCATAGCTCTAGTACCTCAATGCTCATAGTCATAAGGTTCCACTTTTCTAAACCCTAAAATTTTGAAAAAAATTAAATCAAATTTCAATTCTATGCTCTATGTTCATTCAACAATATTCCCCAAATGAATTCAAACTTGCAAGATAGATTTTGCTCAATGAACACTAACATCTATATAAGTTTAACAAAGGCTAGAATTTGCAAAGTAGATTCTCCTCCACCTACTCCATCTATGTCAGTTAGTCCATGACTAGAATCTTCAAGTAAAATTTTCTTCACCTTAAGTATTGAGCAATAATGCTAGTTTGGCAAAATGATGCCCATTTAAACATAAGCTAAAAGGAACTAATATCACAATCTTATGGTCCTTGATGAATTCCTTCAATTCTTGAAATATTTAATAGAATATTTTTTTCAATATTATGACCAATTTCATCTAAATTTGTCCTAAAATTGTCCAATGAAATTATTACTGGGAATCAAGTTCTATTCAAAATTTAATAAATTTCAAAGAAAATGATTTTAATTCATCTAATTTTACATTCAACTAAGCATTATAAAAAGTTGGTTATGAGGCATACAAAAGTTTTTTTGAGGTTTAGTTTAAAGTTAAAATGTATTAATACTTTCATATTTTGTGAATCTTTGAGCCTAATTTAACTAACATGTAGTTGTCTTTCATACTTTCTAGTTTCATTTCATTATTAAATCAAGAGGTTTGATGTTTTTTCTACAAGGGTGATTGCAAGAAACACTTCACATTTTTGGCTCGGAAATGCAATTTCTGGTTGTAGGATTGGTAGTACTACAAACTACTATCAATTTTGCGTGTTAGTGTGCATCTACAAATCTCAACTGTTGATGTGGAGCACCTCCAGATCTAAACCATTGATTCTATAGTATACATTACTATGGAATACTATAGAAGCCATTAGGAGTAGAAAATAGCAGAAACGGGATCTATGGACCTCTTCATTTTTAGTAATTTAAAAAAATTCAAAAAAATTCCATAAAAAATCCATTTTGATTAATTTTTGGTAGACAAGCCTACTCTCGCATTTCACCAAAAAATTCTTCAAGGAAATTTTTTTCCTACCCGGACACTACCCGCAAATAACGGTCACTTTCGCCCTATCTAGACAACTCATGCAAAATTGTTTAGCAAAACTCTTCATCCATCATTGGAATGTGAGTACACCTCCAAAATTCTACAATTTGTGGCCTCTAGTTTGCATTTTTGGGTACAACATTGGACCCAACCCCCCCTCCAAATGGCCAAGGTAGACATCCAATTAGGGGCACCTTAAAATTAGTAAAGTAATTTTTTTTAAACCAAATAATTAGGTAATGTGTGAAACTTTTATGTGTACCTTCATTCCAAATTTCAAGACAAAAGGACTTACAATGCAAAAGTTATGACCAAAAAACCATGTGTCTGAGGGCTAGGGGACAAAAAATAGGACAAGTGTTTCTTGCAATCACCCACAATGTCATTGTAATAAGAATATTTTTTGGTACATTGGCTTACAATTTATGGACAAGTTTACATTGAAGATTATCTACAATGATAAAAGCTTTGATTCATAGAAATCAAGAATATCCTCCCTTCAACGGGGTTACTAGCATGTAAGCTTGGAGCGGTGAGCTTATGAGTAGGAATTTTTTTGTCAGAAAATAATAGGAAGGGACCTAGGACCATAGATTTTGAAAATCCTACAATTCTCTAAAAGTAGGGTCCTTTGTATGAAATATAAGGTACTTTCAACTTTGCTTTCATTTTTTTGGAAGCAACTAGACGTGATCAATTAGAGTAGAATTTTTACAATGGTAAATCCAAAGTAAACTATACGAATGTCCAAGATATAACCAAAAAACACACAAATACAATCATATTTGAAATCAACATACAATAGCTTGACTCATGAGACATGTCAATGTCATGAGTCTAAGTCTATGTGAACTTGGTTATGGAATCGAAAGTCTTGGAGAAGTCTAAAGCTCTCTACCCTCACATGGAGACCCATCTATAAATTGTAAGACATTTGAAGCGTAAGTGTCTTTACAACGCTTTGGTTTAGAACAACCAAAATCTACAAAGGTTGTTGCCATTTGTTCAACATAAACTTGAAGGTGGAAAGGCTTCTCTGAACTGAAGAAAATACTTCATTTCTTCATCATTGCATCTAGCAACATCAATCCTTGATAATTACAAAGAAACATAATACCATATTCGAGTTTTACAATATGAAAGTCACCATTCAAATAAATAAATAAATAAAAACCCAACTTCTTTATTGAATTTTCCCTTCCAAATGAATTTCCAAGGTACCTTAGGCATATCATCTGGATCTTGTGAAACAAGAACTATAGGGAGCAATTGTGTCGCTACCATGGTTGGAGTGGACTTCTTCATTGGTTTGAAGATAGCATCAAAAATGTCCTTGTTCTCCTCCAAAGTGACAATGTGGTGGCTTGTTCTACAACAAGTGGTAATCAATGCACATAAAGGCAAGAAAAAAAATATTATTTCAATGATTCTTTCTAAAAATTATATTTGGAATAGAAAACATTTAAATGAAACCCTCACATGTGTATGCATAGTAATCCATAACCAAATCTTCTTTGATGCTCATAGCTTCAAGTAGGATTTAGAAGAATCATGGGTCTTTTTTGTAAGCATCTTGGCACAACTTTTTGCTATTCATTGCCATGTTATTTGGATGGGTGTAATTCATCAACATGTCGTCCCATACAATGTCCACATGAGCTTTCTTCATGGTTGTTGTATGTCTAAAAGAGAAATCAGATTTTTCTTTTGCACCTAAGTCCTTCATCACAAGGGTGATTCCAAACTTCTGGTCTACAAACATCCAAGAGAGGTGTACAATCATTAGAATTGCTAAGATTGTATTGCATTATGAAGTGGTCATAAGAGCTACAAAGCTTAAATGGAATTTATCATCTTGGTATTGTCTATAGCCGAGGTCAAGTGCATGCGGTTCATGCCCATCCACTCATTCTTCAGCAATTGGTATGTCTCATACAATCCAACAATGTCAAACTTCACTTTGGCGCTCCACAAGTGAAACACTATGATGCAACGTGGTCTTGTAGGTGCTTCGAGGCAAACTTGAATGCTGATTCAAGAGCATCATCTCCCACATCTTCATTCCATTTCATCACCATGTACGACGGAGAAGATAGACCCGACATGGGCAAGTTCTCTAAGCAATCAAAAAAGACAATGTGCACCCTTGGTCTAGAATTAGGTACACCATAGAACAAGCATAGAAAATGCGAGGCTTTCCCCCCAACAAATACCAACATACAACACATGAAGAAATGAAATATCAGCACAACCTATGTTCATGTTAACCAAGACATATAAATGAGTTTTCAATTTCAACTTTAAGATCATTATTTTTTTCAAAAAGGCCAAGACCTTTTTGTACCAAGTTGGTGTCATGGATTCCATGTCATCCACTAGATCCTCAATGGAGATATTAAGGATTAAATCCTCAGGCTTGGTCAAATCATCTTCACTGAGAACAATTGCTTGCATTATATGAGTGATTATATCTTCAGTAAGCTATGATAGAGTAGCCTTCTTCTTTACTCTACTTTGAGATCTACGTGGCATCTGAGAGCTCTAATCCACCATGGACAATGATGCTTTTAGGGTGCCGGCTTCGGCCTTCTTCTTGCCTTTAGCCTTTGGCTTCTCCTTCTCCTTCTTTGCCAACTTGGCTACTCGCTCTGCTTCCTTCATTTGTTTGGTGGTGAGAAAAACCTAGATCCACACTACTTTTTTTCTGTCTTTTGCATCCCTCCTAGCAATGAACTTCCTCCTATGCTTGTTTGTCATGCTTGAACACTCTTCCACATCCAAATCAGTAGCACCTTTATGTGAGCGGATGTTTATCCATCCTTGATAAATACACAAGTACAACCAAGTTTTTGTGTTTGGAGGGGGGTGAATTCTATTCTAATGGGTGCCTAAAGTGGGTCAATTGTGCCTTCCAAGAAATGAATCTTTTCTAAGCTTCCTAAATCCTATAATTCACTAATGAACCTCCAAACTAGCCTAAGTGTAGAAGTTATTCTGACTACCTCGATTCCTCGACTATTGTGGTCTTTTAGTAGATTGAATGTAATCTACACCTATCATTACTAATTTGTAGATCAAATCATGAAATTTCTAAAAACCTAAGGTGCATGAGATTTGGACGTTCCTACAAGGAGCTATGGCGAGATGAAGTTTAGTCCTCTAGAAGCTATCTAAACTTCATCCATCTATTTGAACCTCTTTCCTAATCTAAATGACTCAGAGGTTTTGGAACCTAAGCCTATACTATTAACTACTGAGTAAGATCCAAATTTGGTCTTGGATGGATGAGTTTCACCCAACTTCATCCATATTGTAATCCAAACTTCATCTACTCATATCTCCCTCTTTATGAGTTGGTGTGGGATGTATTTTATAATCTTGGAACCCCTTCAACCTCTATTCTATGATTCCAATGCTAAGTCTGACATGAGTTTTTGGTTTATAGGGGCTACCTCTGACCTAGGCCTTAGACCTAATCTATTCTTCTTAAGTAAACGAATAAAAACCGAAAGGAAATGGTTAGTATCCCTTGGTTCGGGGCTCCTCAACTAGGTGGGTGAGACTCCCTTTCAACATGTCTTTCATTGCCATATCACCTTTGTGGAGCTTATGAATTACTTGGATGATTTTTGAATGTCAATCTAGATAGAATCTTTGGTTCCCTACTCTTGACTAACTTCCCATCTTTTTCCCCTTGTTCTTTTTTATTCCTTCCTTCTTTTCTACTCTAATCCTTCTTCTGCTTGGAGTATAGTGGTTGGGATGGCCACATACTATTCTAAAAGCCTTACGCCACGCATTTAATGACCACTTGCACTTACTTCCTCACCTTAATCCTACTACCTACAAACCCCAAGGAAGGTATTGATGACCCCTTCTGCTTGAACTACCACTACCCTTTAATTAATTCCCATGACTCCTAACCTACTTCCTAATGGGTGGAGAACCCCTCCTAACTTCTCCTATTAAGTCATCTTCTTCCCTCCTCCTCCTTCACTTGTGGTGTTGTTGTGTTGGAGAGCTTGAGGGTTCATAGAGAGAATGAACTTGTGAAGCTTTTCCTATGGCTACTCATTCCTATGCTTCTATCACGGTTTTGTTTCTACCTTCCTTTAACTTCTCATATAGTACTTTTCTCCTACCTTCTTCCTAATCTATCCTTTCTTCTATCTCCTTTTGTTCCCTCTCCTATTCTACGCTAAACCTATTTTTTTCTCTCCTATCCCACCTATGCTAATATTTTATGAGCCTAGTTGGACTTTTTATTTTCTACCCCCCTTAGATTCTTTCAACACTCAATGAATTGGCCTAACTCCCTAGTAGTTGGCTTTGACCCCCTCAGTAACTAGACCGACTCTCTAGTAACTACCTGTGACTCATCAATATCCAACAAGTTCATTCCACTACCCAGCTAGCTGGTCCGATGCCTGGTTGTTGACCATGGTGTTGCAAATTGGCTCCAATACCTAACCTAGCCCCTAGTGCCTGGCCAATTGGCCCTAGCTCCTATTGGCTGGTCCTGGCACTTGGCAAAGCCCTAGTATTGGTATTGGATGTTGGTGATAGGGATTAGCCCTTAGAGGTTAATTTTTTTTTGGATATACTAGGAGTTAAGCTTGGCTAGACATGACTAAGGGGCATATTGGTGAATTGGATTCAGAAAAGATATATGAGTTGGCTGACATGGCCCTAAAGGACACTTAGACTCGTTTCCTAGGGTCTATCACCTAATTTTGGATATCAAACTTTGGTTTGTTTCTAAAATGTTTTGGAAACTAAACTTTGGAGGTGAGCACTAGGTAGGTTCAAAGCTTTGTTGTTGATTTGGGTGTAACATCAAATCTAAGACTAGGAGGTACATTAGGGTTCAAAGCTCTGCTCTTGGTAAGACTTTAATACACAATCTCAGACTCTTGAATTGGGACCTAAGAGGTCCAAAGCTTCAATATTCCAATGGGATCCACAATGACACGTACAACTTGAAACAAGGTTAGTAGAACATGGGGACTTAGAACACCCTCAAGAACCATAACACGTGTTAGTATAGCAATGATTAGTATGAAACTCAAAACAAACTAGAGGCCCTCCAAAGCAACATCGCCAAAGTACGGTGGGAGGTTGGCTCTAGGGTTAGTACAAGGGACTAATGGACACCCACAACCCTCCAAAAGATGAGACAAGACCCAAACAGAGAAGGTAACAATACTCTCTCCAAGGATAGTAGAATTAGATGTTCAAAGCTTCGAGCAAGCTTGAGATAAATAACCACAAAGAAGACACAAGGCTTAGAAATGACAAAACAAGAAGACACAAAGTGCAAAGGGACCCTGAGACCTCTACAACTTGCAAAAGACTAACAAAAAGAGCAAAAACAAAAAAAAGAAAAAAGCACCACCAAGGTTTTTGGCAAATTAGACCCAATGTCCGGGATGAACCAACAGCTAGTTCAAAGTTAGTCGGTGGAATTGGTAAAAAAACTGGTTGCAATTTGAAAACATCGACTAAAAATCGGTGGTAAAAACAAAACATAATTGATTTTGAATGAGAAATAGAGAAAATAACCAGACTCTATACTTGAAAAATTGATTCAATGTGGGAACTATAGGAAAATAGTTGATAAAACTCAAAAAACTTCCCGAACTTTGATTAGACCCAATGGCCCCAAATACAAAATGGAGGTGTTTTGAGAGGAGAAGGCACTAGAAGAAAATCGTGTCCGCCACAACCAACTGAAATGCAACTATATGTCCTATGCAACTGCCCTACAACTACAACCCTCTATATTTGCACCAAATTTGATATATACATTACTGTAGTTGCAAAGTAGTTGTAGATTGAAGTTTCAAGTTGCATGTAGTTGCAAAGTAGTCATAGATTGAAGTTTTGGGTTACAAGAATGTAACAACAGAATTACTGTGATTTATTCTACATCCAATATTCATCACAATTGTCGACGTGGATAACTTTACGTTCTATAAATTTTAGTGTGTCAAACTACAGTTGCATATAATCTGAATTTGACTTGACTGCAACTACACTGCAACTAAAATGCAACTAGAGAACAACTAGAATGCAACTAAAATAAGACTAAAAAATAAATAGAATCAAGTTTTATATTAATTGTCCCATATCAATTGTCAAGAGTACCATTAGATTGAACACATAAGAATTGTAAGTTATATCATGTTTACGTAATGAAGTTTGATAATAGACTTTGTAGTTTTCTACAACTTTGTAGATTTCTACAACTTTGTAGATTTCTACAACTTGTAGATATCTACAAATGTTTAAAGTATAAGAAATTTTAAAACTTATGAAATTTAAAGTTTCATAAACTGGTGAAATCTATTCAATATCAATATTTGAATTTGGTCATCTAAAAAAAGCTAAATGTGAAGTTGCAAACAAGTTGCAAATGAGTTACAAACAAGTTGCAAATGAGTTACAAACAAGTTGCAAACAAGTTGTAAATGAGTCGCAAACTAGTTGCAAACGAGTTGCACAAAAATACTTTCCACGTCAGAAGAGTTCATCGATGAAGTTCCACGTAGGCTGTCCAAAAAAACCCAATCTTGTCAACTTTTGCAACTACATTGCAACTGGTGCAACTTGTCCACTGCAACTGCGAGCTCCAAATTGTCACCCAGTTGCAAATGTCCGGTGCAACTACAAATCTAGTTGCTAATTGTAGTCGTAGAACTCCTGATTTTCTTCTAGTGAGGGCACCCTTTTTATAGGCGGTTGGGTATCCTACCTCCTCTCTTAGTTACAAGATGGGAACTCCGTTTTCCAAATGGCAACCCAAAATCCTAGATCTTCTCGAGATTTTCGTCTACAACTAAGGCATTGATTTCCTAGCTCCTACAATGGTTCAATTCCTAATTTTTGGAGTTTAACTCCAATTTGCAAACAAATTACATTGTTGGCTCTAGAAGGCCATTTTTTTCTACAGTGACCCCACCCCATCAAAACCTAGCGCCAACTTCAATCAAGAAAGGATTGAAAATCTAACTTTTGAAGATTGCCTTTTTTAAAGAAGGTGATTGGCTAGGGAGATTTTGAAAGTCCAAGGGAGTAAGAAAAGAATCTTCTTTAACTTTGCTTTGACTCTATGAGCTCTTGGGACACTGGTCAACTCTCCGCAAATACCACCATGTTGTTTAAATTGGAGGGAACCTTCCAATTTGGGTACCTCTTGCTATCAGAATATTGCAAAACTAGTTAGAACATGTTATTAACATAAAAGAACCTATTCTAATTTTCATTGAGATTTTATTGTCTTTCGAAAAATTTCTAGTAATTTTTCATCGTCAATGTTGGTAGTTGACTGTCTGAAAAAGATATTTTTGCAAGTCAAAAAATTTCAAGACTTTTCATGGGACCTCTCATAGAATCCTATAATGGTTTTGCAAGCTTATATTCTTAATTTGCATGTGTAGGGATGGAGAGGATAAATCCTACCCTCCACTAGGTATTTGGAAAATAGAAAATCTTTCACATACAAGGGAATCTTGGCGAATGGACTTCACCTCTGATCCTCAGGCATGCTCTAGATCCTAGATCATTATCCATAGGTTGTAGATTCCTCAGCAAGCTTGTCTTAATATAGTAACCCTTGCAATGCTAACAATTGGAGCTCTTATAATTTCAATGTTGGAATGGGGAAACAGAGACCTACCTTGGGATTTTACAAGACTTCTCTCGGCTCAATCTTAGCTAGATTGGACTATTGATTTAGAAGGTTTTGCTATTTTTGACAACTTTACTCAAATATTTTAACTTCCACCATTTAGGGTCCTAACCTATGTACAAGTGGGCATCTAAGGTGTTTCTAGACCTAAAATTCTAATTGAGACCAAATACCTATTTTGGTATGTAAAACCTATTTCAGTCTTAAGATCTTTTCTTGGCTTTTTACATCTAATTACCTCTTAAATTGTGAAATTTGAAAAAAAAGAAAAAACTATCAGTCGCAAGTGATGAATTGGAAGCTCACATGGATATAACATATGAGTGTGTGAGCCCCTGATTCATCACCAGGGGCTCACTTTTTTTTTTTTTTTTTTTTAAATTTTGTCATTTTAATTGTACTTTATTATACAAAAAATCCTAAAAAGAGTGTAGAATCAAAATAAGAATGTCACATTCCAATATAGTATTTGGTCTAGTTTGAGTAGGTTGTAGCTAGAATAGCCCAACCACGAGTTGTAAATAGGTTAGAAACCAACTAATTGTGGCAAATGGATCAATTATTAGTGATGGGCATATCAAGCTCAAAATCCCACATGGGATGGACATCTCTAAGCTAGATTTGGTCGAGGGAACCCTAGTGGAGCATAGGAATCAATTCCCAAAGATAGGTTCTACTTTCTCCATTCCATCGACAAAATAGCAGAACTCCAAATTGTAGGCTTGCAAATGTCGAAAATACCAAGGTGGGACTGTGGAGGAATCTAAGATCCAAAGAGGGTGGTTGGGGTTAAACCCATGCTCGACAACCAACGGCGAAGTCGGTTTGCCAAGATTGCCCCCGATGTTGGAAGATTTCACGGCCACTGATAATTAAAACGAGGGGGTGGAAATTGTCCCCCTTGGGCCAATGTGTAGAGCAAAAATATGAGCCTACACATGTGTTGTGGGATCCCATGGGAGGTTTCACGAAAAGTTTTGGAATTTTCTAATAGTTAGAAGATGTCTTTCCAAATGGTCAACTACCCAAATTTATGATGAGAAATTCCTAGAAATTCCCCAGGTGGCAGTAAATTCTCACTAAAAATTAGCATAGCTTCATTTATGTTAATAAGCTGCCCAAACAAGTTTCATGACATTCCAATAGTTAGAAGTACCAGAACTTGCAACATTCCCCAACAATTAACAAAAATTAAACTCCACGGTGGGTTTGATTGGTGGAGCGGGAGCATACGAAAGCAGAATGGAGCACAAGATAGGTCTTTTCTAACTCCCTTGTACCTACTTAAGAGCCTAGGTATGAACTCCAAATTATCCACCCTTAGTAATTTGCGAATACAACCGGGTTTTGGGTTTCAATTATGTGACTCCTACCTTTGGGTGTCTAAGCATGGTCCACTGTGCCTTCCAAGCAATGAATCTTTTTACTAAGTGCCTAAGTGACCCCCAATTGCAAGATCCGCTTAAACTACTTCCAATGTTTTGGGCCGACTAGATGGAGGGCCTGTTAGATGATTTGGATGGGACCCACACCAAGGCATAACTATCCTAGAAAACCTCTAGTTCATCTCATTCCATTTCTAAAAATATAAGACTCGATCTTATATGGCCTTCCTAGCCAAAGTAATGGATGGATGAAGTTGGATCGCTATTTGGTTCTTCAAACTTCATCCATCTATTACACCTAGTTCCCTAATTCAAAAAGGTCTGATATTTTTGGGGATGGTTCAAAAGGATTGCCTCTACATAAATCTGGGGTTTGGCCCTAATTGGGGATTTCTACCGAATTTTTATCCAAGCCTTATCCAAACTTCATCTACTAATTTCTCCTAACCTATAATTTGGAATTGACTTTTTTCTTCAGCCTTGGACCCTAATTGGGAGCCTCCTCCTCATGTGTTTAATTCTCTATTAGACACGGAGTTTAGCTGTGCTTCATCCAATTTGACCCCTAAATTTCATTTGGCGATAACTTCTTCAATTTTCACCCGATTTGGGCGTGCCTTAGGGTTTTGGAAAGCCATGACCTTCTTCTTTACACTTATATCTCTGGAAATGACCTGACCTACGGCCCTAAGGGTCTATCCTAGGGGTAGGCCTCGGCCCAAGTTACTAGATTCTAGTTAGAGCCCTAGGAAAAGTTTGGAGAGGTTTCACTCATACCTCGGAACTTGAATCGTTGATCGTGCCCCTGGAAGCTCCATCTCCTCTGCCATGAACTCTTGTGCCGTGAGGCAACGAGCCACTGTTCTAATCATAAAATAACTTGGTACAAGGATTTACTTGCCAATTTCTCTCCCTATTTCTTTCCTCCTCCTTTCTTTTCTTTTCTCCCACACTCTAGGGTGGCCCAACTAATCCTGATCTTTCTACTAAGATAATCCTTAATATGCGTCATCCCCTCCTCCAAGTTGAGTTACTTCTTACATCCTATCTCTTACATCCTACACTTACATTTCACACTTAATTTCAAGGTGATTACCTACTTCTAATCTAAGGGCCTAAGTAAGTCTCGTGGATTTCCCCCCCATCTTCCTTATCTACTTTTGTTCCCTATCCTTTAACTTGTCCTCCTTCTTACCTCTTTCTCATTCTCTAGTTCATTTGATCATTGCCTTGAGGGTGGTTTGCGGGAGATGGGGAGTTAGATTCCCTGCCTCGACGGTTGCTTAGCGTGGCGGAGTTCGTGGTCGACCTTCCTCCTTCCGTCTTGATTACCGGGCCTTTTCTCTTCTTCTCGTTCTTCTTGGCAATGCCCTATTTTCTCTCACCCTTGGACAACCCCTTTCCTCATTGACCTCTGAATAGCCCCTCTTTTTTCTCTCACCCCAACCCCCCCAGTGTAGAACCCAACTCCCTAGTGAGCCCTAATGGTGGACCCCGACTCCCTAGAAGCCTGATAGCGGACCCCAACTCCCTAGGAGTCTGGTGGTCGACCCGACCTTCCTAGGACCCTAATGTGGTATCCGACTCTCCACTACCTCTGCTTGGATTGTTGGTGCCTTGCCTCGTCCGTTGCCCGAGTTTGGCCTTTCAGGTACTAGGTTCTTGGGGGGCTGGGGGCTGGGCTAGCTAGTTTGGCCGGTTGTTGATTTTTTTGCAAAATGCTAGGAAGATTTGGGACATGCCATGCATGCAGATTGTAGGTGTAAACCAGACTTGTGGAGGGCCACCCTTACTTGATTTTTCTCTAATTGCCTTCTACCTTCAACTTTGACTTCTACTTCTATTCTTTTAGGGCCTAAACCTTAGTTTGTTCCCAACACGTTTTGGGAACTAAACCTTGTGGGGTGAAGGGCCACGTGGTCTCACAGTCTTCCTATGAGGTGGTTTTAACGCACTGCCAAGACTTTCTACCCGAGCGGGGTTCAAAGCTTCGCTGTCGTTTTCCCTCTTACAACATTGCTAAGACTTTTTGCCCCTAGGGGATTCAAAACTTTGTCGTCGTCCCCCCTTTTAACACACTGCTAAGACTTTTTACCCCTAAGGGGTTCAAAGTTTCTCTGTCTCTCCACTATTTCACCCACCACAAGAACTCCTCTACCCTATGGGTTTAAAGTTCCGTTGTATGGGTAGGACCCACTACTCTTACACCCTCGCGCCTCTCAACCAACGAATAACATGTCATGGTTAGGGACAAGGACAAACGACAAGGAAAGGACCTTAGACATTCAAGGGCTAGCCACACGGTGTCGTATTGTAAATGTGTTCATTATGTGAAAATGCATAATTGTTTGTTAAATTGGAGGGTTTTTTTTGTAGAGTTTCAAGAAACAAATGGGGTTATACTCCACTTGAACTCTTTTTTTTTACCTCTATTTGACAAACACTTAGTTCTTTGATTTCTATACTAGAGATATTTTAATATGTTAGTTAGTTAAGTTGAAGTTGTAAAAACAAAAGGTAAAGCTTGTTTTACCTTTTTCCTTATTTTTATTTTTATTTTAATGGATTAGAAATCCACGTAGATGATATGGATAGACTTATCGAGAAGAGGAAGTGGCCCATGTGGGTATTATGGCCCATGTGGTTTCTTAGTGGCCAAAATCCACTAACTTAAGTGGATGCATGGAGGTTGAGGTGGCGGATGAGGTTGAGGATCATCTTCTTCCTCCTCCTTGGTTGCTTAAGGAAGCTGTCACTTTGGGAGAGGAGAGCACTTTGTACATAGAGAGTTTGGTAATGAGATTTTGAGAGCTTGTGTATCTTGTTTTTGTGTTTTCAAAAAGCTATCACTCATGAAATTTGGAGTTTGTATGTGTAAGTTATGAGTTTGGGAGTGAAGTGTTGTGAAGCTGCCTCAAACTTTCAAGAGAGTGATCTTTGAAAGGGTATGAAATGTGGATAGTATTTTTTATTTGAGTGAAACTTGGGTATCTTGTAGATATTCATGTTAGCTTTCCAAAATGGGTTTATTTTCTTGATTTGAAGGTAGTATGAGAAAGTTATGGGCTTGAGAGTGAAGTATAGGTGAGCTGCCTTTGAGTTGGGAAGGGTGAACTTTGACCGACCATAAAAGTCGGATAGTATCTTAGTTTTGAGTGAATTTTGGAGAGGTTGTAGAGCTTTTTGTTATCTTTTCAAAGGCATATCACACTCTTAGTTTGGAGTGGTATAGAGAATGTGGCACTCAATCAATCATCAGACACTTCTTCGAGGGGAGTTCATGAAGGATATGACTTTGTTTCCACAATTTTTTACCATGCATGGGGTATATTGAGACTCCATGACATCTTTGGAGGGGTGTATGGAAGGGTGATAGTATTTTGGTTCATATGGCATCATGGGAGGGATTTATTGTTATATTTGTGACTTTGGCCACGGGATCTTTCATTATTTGAACCACATCTAGTTGCAGCTAGAAGCCCCGTGTTTTCCCAAGGCAAGGCCTCTCTACTCAACAACGGGTTAGTAACATCAACGACTTGCACTCAAGGTTGTTCTGTCAAACATGTTTTGGGGTTTGGGTGTCGAGTTGTTCGTCTGATGTCACATGTCGTATAAGACGAATGTCGCATATACGAGACAAATTTGATGAGCACAAAATTAGGGTTTAGGGTTCTCGGGCAAGGCAGCCAAAAATTTTATCTTACGTGGTGGGTTGTCAACAATGACGTGGAAAGCTTTGACCACGTCACCATGGGCGACTGCGGGTGGGGCGAGTCTGGGTAAGGTGGGGCGACCGCGGGTCCCAAAATGAGGGCGACTGCAGGTCCAAAATCTAGGGCGACTACAGGTAAGGTGGGGAGACTACGGGTCCCAAGATGAGGGCGACTACAGGTCCAACCCAGGGCATCTGCGGATAAGGTGGGACGATCGCGAGTTGCAGAATGAGGGGACTGCGGGTCCAAAATCCAGGGTGACTATGGGTTCAACCCAGGGCAACTGAAGGTGTAAAGGTGTAAAGGTGACCACGGGCGTAAGGAAAAGGGTGATCTTGGCTTTATCCCATATGCAAGGAATTTTTTTTGTTCCGTGGATGATAAGAACTTCTAATACACAACATAAGTGCAATTGTCCATCTTTGAAAATTTGGTCCCAAAAGAGAGATCTTATTGAGTCCTCATACTGGAAATGAGTATTTTTGTGAGGGGAAAGGCAAGTACATCACATCACATAGTTCCAGTGGAGATGATTTTCATACTCACTAGTCCATCCGTAAAAGGTTAAGAGCAACCTTGTGTGTTGTTGCAATTGCAAACATGGATATAACGACCATTTCAATCTTGCTCACGATTTAGGATCCTTCAGTTTCCATGTGCCATTGCATTCTCCTAAGCCTTAAATTAAGTACTTCACATTCTGTGGTCATTCACTCATTCATAGGAGCCTCCGAGTTCTACATGTTTTTTATTACATATGGTTGGGAATTTCTAATCCAAATTTTCTACTCCTATTGAAGTGTAGAAGCCAATATTGCAATTGGATATAATAATTATACCAAAAATAGATACAAAAACAAGAAAAAAGTAAGAAAAATTAGTATTATTGTAATTATAAGTTGTACACACTAATAGAGTAGAGACCCAATCTTATAAATGAACTTCTACTTCAATTGTATTTCCATGAACTTTGTTAAGATCTTCAAGTCTACACGTGTAGAAGTCCACACTAAAGATAGTGAACAAAACTTTGTAATTCTAAATTTCTAACACTATCATGCTTTCATACTAAAGTAGATACTACACAACTCATCTATAGGCTATTTGCCTATGAACTTGAGCTAGAAAACTTCAACACACCAAAATTAAGCAAAAGCATTACATTACCACTTCACTACCTCTAAATCTATATTTATAAAGTTACGGTGAAAATGTGTAATCACTAGGCACCTCATTAGTGTCAGGGTTAGAATCATCATCTGACTCCTCCACCCTTTCACTATCATCATGGTTGCCATTCTCGTTGTCCTCCCTTCGTACTCGTTCATTTTGCACTTCATGTTCTACCTCTGAGTTCACGTTCCGCACTTCAGTATCCATGATGTCATCGCCGCTAGTTTGCACCAATTGTTTGGTCAACCTCAATGCATCTCTTGTTCCATCAAGGTTGGATGTAGGGTGTCGTCCTCCTCTACTGGATTGCCCGATGTTTCAAGTGGAATTGGCTTCACCCATGATGAATCTTTGGACAACATGGTTCTGTCATTTGGGATTTCTTTGCAACCTCTTCTACATCTTCCTCAATCACTTTTTCTGTCCTCTTGTACCTTCACGCACGAGCAAGGATGATTCTCCAAGGCTAGAAATTGAGGAAGGTTGAGTGGGTTGCGGAGCAGAGGCATGGACTTCAACTGTTATTGAGCCCGATTTGGTGGAATGGGGGTGACTACGGGTGGGGGGCGAGTTCAGGTCCTGGGCAACCGTGGGTGGGGGCGTCGTCTTTTGGCTTAGTGTTGTTGAGCCCAATTTGGTGGGATGGGGGGCGACTTTGGGTGGGGGGCAAGTTCAAGTCCTGGGCAACTACGGGTGGGGGTGACTTCAAGTCTTGGTGTTGTGGAGCCCAATTTGGTGGAATGGTGGTGATTGCGGGTGGGGGGTGAGTTCAGGTCTTGGGCGACCACGGGTGGAGGTGTCGTCTTCTGGCTTGGTGTTGTTGAGCCCAATTTGGTGGAATGGGGGCGATTGTGGGTGGGGGCAACTTCAAGTCATGGTGGTTTTGAGCCCAATTTGGTGGAATGGGGGGCGATTGCGAGTAGTGGGTGAGTTCAAGTCTTGGGTGACTACGGGTGGGGGCGTGGTCTTTTGGATTGGTGTTGTTGAGCCCAATTTAGTGGAATGGGGGGTGATCGCGGGTGGGGGGTGAGTTCAAGTCTTGGGCGACCACGGGTGGGGGCGACTTCAGGTCCTAGGTGACTACAGATGGGGTGAGTTCAAGTCCTAGGCGACCGCAGGTGGGGCCGACTTTAGGTCTTGGGCGACTGCGGGTGGGGGCGACTTTAGGTCCTGGGAGACCGCGGCTGGGGTGAGTTCAGGTCCTAGGCGACTATGGGTGGAGGTGCGGTCTTCTAGCTTGGTGTTGTTGAGCCCAATTTGGTGGAATGGGGGGCAACCACAGGTGGGGGCGTGCCTTCCAATCCAAAGAAGTTTTAATAAATATAACGAATTCAACTTTTAACATCCAAGAACAAGTCACTTCATTAGGACCTTGGGGTCTTCAAGGCATCTTCAGGTGATGCATGGAAGTTATTGGCTTCCTGGAAGTCATTATTCTTGTGGAGGTCTCGGATTTGATCCCCAATGAGATCAATTTGGTTTGGTTCTTGTAGCCAACCTACAAAAAACAAAACAAAATGTCAAGCTAATTCCCTGTGGTATGTGGGAGGGAAGGTGATTTCATTCTCAACATCTAGGGGATGGTCCATGAGAGTCATAAGAAATCAGTATTGAATTTCTTACGGAAATGTATGTGGTGCAACCTTGCACCTCATACATTTCCGTACGAAACTCAATACTGACCGTCTCAACCCTCATAGTACATCTCCGAAACCTTGGGAAGCAAATGATGTTTCTTGCTCACCTATTGGAGTGACCAAACTTGACGTTTTGTCTCTTTGGAGAGAGATTATTTTTTGTATACAAAAGTTTAAGTAAACCTTGGATAGCTTTTACAAGAACATATTGAATGTCCTCTATAGAATACTTAGCCAAAGAAATCGTACATTATATAAGGATTTGCACATTACGGTTCTTCATCTTTAAACGATCAGGTGGATAATTTTGAGTCCATAAATGATAGAAACTCTCTATACAGGATAGAAGAGCATCTCTTCATCCTGTAAATTTTGTAGTGTAAGAAGGGGTGGTCCTCTTTGGAAAGTTTACTTCCAAAGACTGCACTATAATTTGTAACTTAACAATTTACAACGTCTAAGAAAGATGATTTCAAAGGTGTCCCACTTGTCCATTTAGAAATATCTTGTATCTTGTGGGTGACAAATTTTGAAGGATTGGCATGTAAAAAAAAGAAATGATAGCATTCAAACACCCTTGATGGTTTGAACAATGTCTTCATCAAAGACAACAATCTTTTGACTTGATGTGCATATGCTTCATTTGTTGTTCATTTCAAAGTGCTCTGCAACATGTTTGTTTGCATTTATGACCTTTTCCACCCGAAAAGGGTTTAGGGTTGTGTAAAAAAGTTGAATTCATGTTCTATGTAGAGCAAACTTGAAGAAATTAGAAGAAGACTTTAGACACTTCTAAAGTAACCTCTATAATATTATTATGCAATGGTAGAATGTAAGCATTTCGAGTTCTCCTTTTTTGTTTCAATAGAAGTCAATCATGTCATGTACTTTTGTAATTTTGATTCCTTTTTTCTCTTTTGGCCCATTCCTTTTTTTTTCTTTGTAAGCACTGTAGGCATATTTTTAGAACCATAAAGAAACAACTCAAAATCTAATTCCACATTCTAGACCATATCATAGTGGTCTTATAATTTTATTTGAAAGCAAGCAAAATAGAAATGGGAAGTTGTAATGCCAATGTTTCTACCCCATATCATGGTTTCTTTTTGCTATTATTTATGATGGTCCATCTTTTCTAGACCCGCGGTCGCCCCCACACCAATAGTCGCCCCAAAACTCGTGGTCGCCTAGATCTGCGAGCACCTGTGGAACCCACAATTGCCCCCTCCCGTGGTTGCCCGTTTCACATGCGCCAGACCCGCACGTGCCCCAAGGCGACCTCAGCTACTTAAGCGGTCCCCCAGACCCGCGGTCGCCATTCTTGGTCTTGCACATTGGCTTTCATCCACCTTGAAGTGGCTGAATGCGTGCTCTTGGGCCAAGGTGACTTCAGAAGGGGAAGTTTTTGCCCATTTTCCTCACCAAGTTCAAGTCAAGAATGCCTCATTTTTCAAAAGAAGACCATGTCTACTTCAAAGGAAGGAAGTAGTACGGGTCAGATATCAGCTTGGGATAAGGACCTTGACAATCCTGCAGTGTTTGTTGTAGATATAACTACCAAGGAGGTAATTGGAGGTGCCGGACCATCCAAGATAAAGAAGTCCAAGATAGCACACGATAAGGACCCTACCTATCCTCTAGCGTGATATACGACCTATGCACATGAGGCTTGTCTGTAATGGTATGAGGAAAAAAGTGTACAATATTTGGAGAGGAAATACTTGAGAAATAAAGAGGCAGGCATCCAATCCTTGAAGGATGAGTTGGAGGACTTTATTACAAGGAAATGCAAGGAATCTTCGGATTATGTAGATGTGGATGAAGTGTATTTCAACCAATGGCAAACGTAGATTAGCAATTGCCTACAAATTGGTATATTCAACACCAAGAAATTGATGCTTGAGTTGTGATCCATAGTGCCAAGATTTGGAGAAACAAATAGGGCCCAGGAGTTCCGTGAGAAGATGGATTGGTGGCAAATTGCAGCAAAAAGATTGTCAAGGTCTAAAGCTAGGGGTATGGGGTGGCAGACGGATGCATTGAAGGTTGCATTTACTAGAGATAGTGGTTTATGTATCATGTGGGTCTACTCTGAGGCCAAGGTGGTCCCACTTACTAGATTTGACCATCAAGGAGGATATGCAAAGGTGCACAAGGTACACATTGAAGGGATGTCCATGATCCCAACACATGTACATTTTGTGGGGAAATTGTCAAAGCAAAGGAACAAATGTGATGCGAGGGTGGAGCGGTTAGTGGAGGCTTTGGTATGCTCGTTGAATCATCCGGCCATTATTAAATTCCTAGCTATCCATGACCAAACAATGGAAGTATACACTTTGTGATGGAATGGTGGTAATTTCAAAGAGTTGCTTCATTTGAATGAGAAGGTGGTGCCGCATGCGGAATGGCATGAAATGAAGTTGGTCAAGCAACTTACAAGCCAATAACAAAAAGAAATTAGCCTCTTCCGAAGACACAAGGCAAAGTTGGCATGGGCCCTCGTTTATGTGACAAGTCTTGTGCACAATGCAGGGGTGCTGCAAAATGACTTGTCACCTGTGAACATATTGTTGCATTATCCCTCCTTCTTGGACGAAGAGATCAACATTGTGATTTGTGATTGGGGAATTGCAAGTGGTATTCAAGAAGGAGCTCCCTCGCATTTTGGATATGAAAAACAAGAAAAACTTGATGTTGAGAGGATGGGCCATTAATGGGCATCTCCAAAGTTGTTCTATTTGTTTGGGCCAGAGGGTTCAGATACGAGTCTAGATGTGATGAAAGCGACCTACAAATATTCCGTGAAATCCGACTCTTATTCGATTGGAAAGTTGACACAATGCATGAACATAGAACACATGGTTGAATAAACAAGGACTTATTTAGAAATCATGAGTCATCAAGGTACTTTTCTTGAAGTTACGTGAACTAGGTGATGCTGATGTTAATAGGAGACCAACATATGTGCAAGTGGTGGACCTCTTCATGGATAAACCATGGTTCATGAAACCACCCGAATTCATCTTTCGGGACTCTGTCCTCTCATAGGATTTGATGTAATAGTTTTCTAGTGGGAATAGTAACATTGGCCACCTTTTGTGCATCCCATTTTGGAAAAGCAATGCAAGTGTATAAACTATTTTTAATGTGAAGTGCATGTTTGGACCCAAAATATTGAGTATTGTACATACACATCACCTATTTGCATGCATTTGGGTTTGAATATGAATTCTTTGCATGATTCATTGTAGCTTGAGCATCAAATGAATGGGATTGATATGATTCATAAGTAAGATATAAATCAGTTATGGAGAACTGTAGTCCTTATTCAATCAATATGCCCAAATTAGATTGAGATAATCTGTTGACTATGTTTTCACCAAAAATATCCAAACACTACCATTTGTACTTTGTAGTGTGAGTACTAATTTTCCCGAAAAAGGTTTAAGGACACCCTAAACCCTAGGATTTGGCAAGATGTAGACTTGAGAAGATGGGTTCAAAATGTTAAGAATTAAATGTTAGGAATTTTCACCATAAAGATTGGAAAATATTATCCTTGGACTTGGTCGAAGTCATTGTTCTAGCCATGCCAAAAAGAATGCACTTGGACTTCAAATCATGACATATGTTTTAATTTATTTCGGAAACGGTGTTGTTTCTTTAGACTCATTCATCAAGATGAATTGGCTACATACCTACAAAAATATAGATAATTTGAAATTGTACAATATGTAGGAAAAAATAGTAGGTACTAAGAAGTACATAATGACTTAAAAAAAAGAATTCTAAAAAATGTACTTGTAGAATTGGAAAATGTCAATCCCAATGGCTATTTTGTTGAGATACAAAATGGACATCCCATGATTTAATTATTTTCTAAGAAGATAGAAAATTTAGAAAATCCATATTTGTTTGCAAACTAAAAGTCCACATAACTTTGATTTTATGAATGAATATGGAATACTTAAGAGCTTTCTACACTAAATAGTGAAATTAGGTTGCCCACACTATATAAATACTTAATATTCAATTACAAGAATGCACTACTTTTGAATTAGGTGTTGTTGTAATTGGAACTCATGAACCTTCATGTGTACAAATGGAAATATATGTAGAAATTTTTGTTCACTTTGATGGCTTCTAAAGTACCTTTTAGGAGTAAGTCAATCTAATTGTTCAGGCAATCTAATTTCACTATTCAATGAAAGTATGTGCCGTCGTGGTCAGGGGTTTGGGACCCGCGGTTGCCCCAGACCCACATGCGCCCCCTAGTCGGGGTTCCCCTCACCCGCGGTCGCCCTAGACCCGCAGTCGCCATTACTTGCGGTCGCTAGCAGTGGTCCTTGACCCGAGGTCGCCTTCCCGACCCACACGCGCCTCCCCTGTGGACCTGCTCACACCCCATCCAGAGTCGCGCTCGCCCTAAGGCGATTGTAGGTACAAAATCAAACCCTAAACCTGCAGTCTTTCGTCTTTCCCTTCTGCGCCTTGTCTTTTATCCACCTTGAAGTGGCTAATTGCAGGCTCGAGAGGGGAGGTGGGTGTTGTGAGGAGGATATTCTATTTCTCCTCATGTCACTTTCATCTATGTGTTCCATTGATTGTAAATCACACCGAATTGTTTGAAACTTGATTGTGATTGTAAATGTTTATGTTAATGTATTTGTAAATGTGAATTACCACGAGGTAATAGATTTAAGTTTGTACAAAAAGGTTTTAGGCTTGTTGTATTTGGTATAGTATCCGAGTACAATTAATTGTATAGATTGAGTAGTATGGAGAATGAGCCCCCACCATTGACACCTGTCACAATCAAATGCCTTACACAACAAGAGATGAAGCTCATCCGCAGCAAGGGTCGGAAATGGTGCGGTAAAATTCACAAGAAGCGTGTGGCCATTTTGATCCATCCAAAGATTAAGGCATTTAAAGGTTGGAGAAATGAACCTAAGCCTTGGAGTTACAAAACGGTTTGCAAATCTGTGGATTGGTGCCACATCAGCAAGTTATTTCCCTTGTGTTGGCACAAAGATCATTTGAAGCAAAACAAAGTAAATCTTTGCATACTCCAAGGATGACGGCTTCATACTTAGATGTTGTGAGGTGTGGAAGCACTTGTATTTGGACGACTCAACTTACCTAAACGACAGTTTCTGTTTCTTTCTTGTGAGAATGGTGTATGCTAAATATGTGTTGTAGAAGGAGGTGGATTGGTCAACATTGAAGGAGGTCCCTATTGCGATCATTCTAGAGACTGCAAAAATTTTACTACTAGATGAACCTGAGGATGTAAAGAAGATGTTATCCAAGGTGAAGCATAGGAAGTCATTTGTTTGCGATGAAAGCGTGGTTTGGTGAGAGACTTCTAGCTCTGATCAACACACCCATGAATACGATGAATATTCTTTCCATAGCAATGACGAGGAGGTTGCCATACAAGAATCTAGGCCGGCTATGGATGTGGGAGTCTACCAAAGTGGACAATCAGCCCAAGAGCCCATCATAGTACAAGACACGGATGAAGAAGGCATGGATGATGCGGTGGCTAGGAAAGTGGACCCCGTTTTGCGAGAGGGTGATGGGAGTGGCAGAGGAAGCGATTCAAAACATGAAGAGGCAATGTTGCTTGCCAAAATAGAAAGTGCAAAATTAGCATTGCGTGCAAAGAACGAGCAATTGAAAAATTTGAAGGAGCAAGAAGTGAATCCCACTTTCGTAGAGGTGTTGAAGCAACAGTTGAAGGCCATAACAAACGTCATCGAAGAGAATGACAAGGGCTTCCATCCCTTAAAAAGAAATTGCGATTTTTATTTGAAGGAAATGAAGAGCGGGAAGGTGCATAAAATAGACCATTATTTGATATGGGAATCAAAACTCAAAACCCTTGTCTACAAATGTCAGCAGGTACAAAATGAAAGGCGAAGCCTAAAACTTCAAATAATGGAGAAGAAGAAAGAATATTACGAGGCCGTCGTCCAGCACGTTCCAAAAGTAGAGCTTTTGGCTTCTTCCTTGGCATATGGTAGTGTTGCTAGAGAATTAGCAACACTTGAGAAGTTGGTGAAGTTCCATGAGCAAAGATTACCATTGATGGTATCGGAGTTGAAAGCTCTGAGGGCGGATGTCGCAACACATAGCAAGTAAATTCCCTGTTATATTCACAAAAATCACTCTAGAGTATAACTAAGTGACTCTAAAAATTGAACCCACAAGATTCTGTGAAGTATTTACTTTAATTAAGCAAGTAAGCCCTATTAACCTCTAAACCTTTCCTTCTGGTCCTAGATCTAAAACCGGAAACAACCAACCACTAGATAGTTTTGGACTAGATTACTTCTATCCTGGTTCCCTAAATCTCTAGTTAGTTCAATTTAACCCAATCCCAAGACTGCACCACTTCCGGTCCTCTTTCTCTTTTTGGGCCAATCCGTTCGGGATTGTCCGTATGTCTCCTTACTCCTATTCCAATTTAATTTTGCCTTTGTTGGACCATCAAAGGGGTTGCCACTTGATTTTGTGAGTGGTAGGCCCACCACTCCTTCTGTGGATTATAGTAACCAAAGGTCCACTCTCCTATCTCCTCCTCTCCTAAACTAACTCGGATCCAGTTTGATCCCTCACAACAGACTGAATAGCAATCCAGTCTGCAGGTCACACAGAAATCCCCCATACGATCCGTTCTTACTACAACAACCTTGATGTCAGATCCTACCCGTGCGAAGCTAGGTGGTCACAAGTATACTCGTCCGTTCTAGCACTTACTAGAGCTATTCCTTTTACTAGCAAAGGTGGTGAGACCTCTCAGAAGATCAGACACTCAACCGAATTCTCTACCCAGGATTTCTAGCGTGACTAAGGATACCCTCCCTATCCACCTAGCCTAACAACGGCTATCTCACCCGGAACTCAAATTCTAGATTTGCTGAGGCATTGAAGTCTACTCCCAACTCTTTCACAACTTACTCACGTACACTAAAGATCGGAAACTTGCACACCAAGGGGAGAGATCAAGTCACAAATCAATCCTACACCTTCCTAACTCCACATCATACAAACTTGCCAAGCTTGGGAGATACACACACAAGACAAGAGCGCATACAAAGGTACAAGAGTTTGCAAAAAGAAAAATACTCCTAGTTCCCCCCGTAGGGATTGACTTAAATATAATCAAAAAGTACAAGTAGGTGAAAATGCCTACAAAAGTTCCACCACGACTTGGGCCGGACTTTTCGGTCCTACCTACTCCTAACCGGATCGGAACAGGATCCAAATCCATTCCTAACATTCCTACTATTTACCTACTAAGCGCCTACCCGAGATCCGATGGTGGCACTATCCGCTCTCGGCTCCATCTGCTCGAAGATCTCGTTCAAGTTCTGATTCCGCTTCCCCTCCTTAGGATTTGGAACTGGGTCGCCTTTTGTGGATCCGGGGGTTGAGTCCAAATCGATGGCGGTTCCAGGCGCACCGGCCTGATTCGCCCTAGCCTCCGATCTTTTAGACTTGGGAGTGGCATCCTTTCCCTCCCCTACCATCACATCCGGGAACGAATGCGGAAGAGAAATATTCGATAGTCGAATCCCGCGAGAACAAGTTGCTCCCGATAGTATCCAGGTACTCTCATTGTTGCGCCCCTTAGTGACACTTACCACCTTAAGTTCCCTTCCAATGCTTCTCAAGCACTTGATACTTTAGTGGCATCAAGGGTCACGTTCCTCTAACACTACACATGCCACGCACATCCAATGTTAGTCCCCAATTCCAACTCTTTGTGCTAAGTCCCAGTCACTGGGACTACTAACACACACACACACACACATTATGACACCGGGGCATGTTACTTGGTAACATGGGGCGGAACTTCCATCTTATTGTGCAAGGACCCATAGTGGCACTACTCACCATGGTCCTAACCGCCCTTAAGTGTAACCCCCAACTCCATACTAGGCTCCTTGTATATTTGCTACTTTCCACTTCATCACTAATCGGGACTCACCATTCGGGACACCTCACATAGCCTAGCAAGGAGTGGGACTCCACCCAACCGGTGCCACAGGATACACCCAAGTGTACCATGGTGCCTTGGAGTGGTGGTGACCTCACACCACCAACCTTGAGTCACCGGGACTCACCAAGGCTCCAAGAGGGAGTGAGGAGGGAGACCAACCCCTCCTATAGTACTTTCTGTGGGATTTGGCAGACCCCCCCCCTTGTATGTCAAAGGGGACTCCCAAACACCCTTTGGTTTTGGAAGACCACCCCGTTTCTCCCGATTCGCACTAGTTTGGGACTCCCGAACTTCCACCCGGCATAACTTTGCGTTCCGGGATCCAAATCTCACATGCGAGCCCGTTTTCGACATCTACGCGACGCGTAGATGCCGATGGACTACTCACTTGCTCCATTCGGACAAGTACTCGCAAAGTTATCGCCCTCCAAAGATTCGGGACACTCCCGGCGCGGCTAGGGCACTCCCGGCGCGACCGGGACACCCCCAACTTTGAACGCCCATAACTTTTGACTCGCAAGTCCAAATCACGCGTTCTTTGGACGGCTAGAAGCGTCTTGTCAAGACCTTTCCAAGCATGTATCACACGCCCCCAAATTCATCCGGATCAGAGCGCTAACACGCTCTGATCGCTCGAGACTCCTAGTCCCCCTCACCTCATCTCTTGCAAGGCTTGGGGAGTCACCCCCAATGTCACCCTTGCTCACCAAGGTGGCACGGGCACGCCTTGTGATGAGGGTCGTGACACTCCTCCATCCGGTTCGTTGCCTTCCACGTCTCCTTCATTGCTGCTTCAACTTGCTCAGCAAAGTCTGTGAGCATCTTCTTCTCTTCGTGCACCTTCTCATTGAACAGCTTAGCCTTGGCGACAGCCATTCCGGTCTCCCCGAATGTGGCCTTCACTCGCTCCACCATCTTCTGAGATTCATCCGCCATCGATCAAGCACCTGCAAAGTTCTCCTTGAGTACAAGGAATTTTGTCTTCGCCCGATCCACTTCCTCCCGCAGTCTTCGGATCTCCGCCTCCTGTTTCCAAGACTCAACCGGATCGGAAATGAAGCTTGCTACCTTCTCTGGTAGCTCTTTGTGTGGTGGCGCTCCCACCAACCTCCCGATCGCGAGCAAAATCCTCCTCTTCACTTCCCAATCCGATCTCACGTCACATAGGATCTTAACGAGAGGGTTGAACGGATCATCGAGATCCGATTCCTCTAACATGGTCTTTTCAACATCCGGTTTCTCCTTCGAGGCTGAGGTGTCACGAGCGGGTGGTGTCCCTCGCTTGTTGGGAGAGGTCGTCTTTTGTCGCTTGATCAGTGGCATATTCGGTTCCTCCTCCTCTGACTCATTGTTCTCCTCGGGTTCGGAACTGTATTCAACTTCATCATCCATTTCTGATTCCCCATACCTAAGGAGAACTTCCTGAGCCCTCTACACCTTCTCCTCTCCTACACTCACAAGCTGATGGGAATGGTAGAGATGGATGAGGTAGGGACACACAAGCGTGGCCCTACTCTTCCCAACTCTCCCTACGAGCTAGGTGACCAGATTGGAAATGATTCAGGCCCAGTCAACTCTTTGGTCTCCTCTCAGGGCGTCAAAGATGGTATTTATGAGGGAGATCGTTACCCTCGTTGGTTTTTCCAGATGTAGGATCGGAACTAGGAACTGTAGCAGCTGGTGGTGTTGCTCGTCAACACAGTCCTCTATGGCATATCCATCCTTCGGGTAAACAGCACCTTGGAACTTCCCCCAGACGAACTCGTCCTTCTGGTTCGCCATTCCTAACCCTCATGTCCGGAAACTATACATTGCTCTCCAAACATCCTCTGTCCAAAGGTGCGAAACTGCTCTCATGGTGTTGTCAAACTCATTAGACAGTTTGCCCAAGAGTTCTCTCCATCACTTCCTCTCTGAAACCCCAGGGTTTCTCTGCAAACCCCAGGCAACCCATAGAGGTCAAATCCTCCATGAGTTGGGACTTGGTTGGTTCGGTAGAGGGAATAACCGGAATTACCTTCCGAAGCTTCACCTCCACCGAGGACGTACTAGCCTGTCCGCCTCTACTTCTCCTAAGCTGCGGCATGGACACGGACACGCGCTCAGAACACCTTTTTGATTCTTCCTCACTCCTCCTAGCCGCATGTCCCGTTCCTCACTTTCTCTCTTCGATCTCAACCAAAAATCCAAGCTATAATACTAAACACCACAACCCTCGCAGAAGACACTCACACAAAGATTGACACAGAAAGCTGGGTGATAGACGCAAACAACAAGCTCAGAGCATGGAGAGCATTGGAAAACGAAAAATGCAAAAGAGGTTCAACTGGGCAGACTAGCCCTTATATAATCGTTGGACCCCCCTGCCACCTCATCATGACCTATTCTGGATCCGGTTCTTATACGATATCCGATCCATCCCCTATCCGGTCAAACTTCCGTTCTAACTCGTTCTCCTATTGGGATCAGATTGAGCAGATCTCTCCACTATCTCATTTTCCTTCTCTATTTTAGCTCTCAATGGTTCCTTTAGCTAAATTTGGATACCTACTTCTAGTTTCTAGTTAGTTTTATTAGGTAAACCAAAAAAATTAGAGTTCTACGTCACCACAGCAGAAAATTGTTTTTATTCCGATTGGTATAAATGGAATAGAACTAGCATAGGGAAGTCTGATGCAGAATTACAACAAATGGGTCCGGAGCCCATTTTGAAGGACTACCTCAACATAGAATAAAATACCTAGGAACACAATGAGGAAAAATACTTTCACCACGATTATTTTGTATGTTGCCTATCATGGTTTTATAAAGAAATGCAATGTTTTGAGATAAAACAATGTATATGGTGTCTTGAAGCAATGTGTGTACTAGAATAGTTAAATTGGTGTGGGCACACTAGTGGCATGCATGGAAGGAAGAAAATGCCACACCATTTTTGGATCTTACAACTTTTCTATATGGATGAATATGTCTTTGTCATGTTTTGGGATAACGTGATGGTATGATGAATGGAATGGGATTCTTGCACATAATTACAATCGAATAGGAACATGGGATTTATGGGAAGTTCTTGATTCTTGACTGTAAAAGTCGACATAGTATTTTGTGTGAATGTCCTCATGAAATCTACAGTACAACTTGTATTTATGATTTTCATATGAATAGTGGAGAACTGAAAACTGATTGTGCCCAAAATACCATATTAATTGAGGAAATTTATTGGGCTTATTTGTCTCAGGTGATTTGCTTCATTGTTCCTCCTTGTATATAGGATTTTTTAGAATTCTAGCTTTAGCGTAATTTGAAGAAAATTACAATGGATATTGAGGAATTAGGTAGGTTTTATATGTAAGTTGGCCTACTCATGTGTTTTATGAATTAAAATTTTGACTCCCAAGGACAGGGTGAACCATTTGAAGGTATAGTAATGTGAAGTCAACAAGTCAACATCCACGAAAAGGGGCATGTTGTATTTGAACACCTTTTATTCCTTCTTTGGCCAAGTATCTTGAAAGCTTAGAGGAAAAGCTTCCTATAATTAGAACCTCATGATTTTAAAGAATATGAAAGGAAATATCCAATTGGACAATAATGCTCCATTCTAGTGAGTAGTGACCTAGTTTTCTTCTCAATGCAAGTGAAATTAATTTGGAAAGTTAAATTTTAGGAGCTTTGTTGATTTGATTCATACAAACTATTTTCAGAAGAAATAGAAAAGATCATTCTCGATATGATTTCAGAAATTGGTACTTTGGTAGAGAAGAAAAAAAGGTAGTATTAAATAAAAATCAATGCCATATGGAATTGCCGTACATAGGTATGCTAGGAAGTTGTAGAAGTGGAATGAAAGAAGCAAACCCTAAACCACTCCATCGTACTTGCCAAAACAACTAGAAACATAGTGTAACTAAAACCTAACCCTTACTTGTCATCTATTATGATGGGAAGTAAGGCTAAATTGTATGATTCCTACGAATGTCTAGTCAGTTACATTTGGGTTGTTTTGAGAGCCACTTCCTTCACCTTGTTCATAGGTTGATGCTTCCCCAATCCCAAGATTTCACTTTGCACGGGTTCGTGAAGCGGGCCCATTTGCCTTTAAAATTGATTGCAACATGTTGGAGTCCTGTAGAGCTTGGAGGGTCCTTGTTGTTTGCAGAGAATGTGCTTCCAACAAGTAGTCAAGTGCTTGACTTTGGTAATACGGTCCGTACGTAGAGTCCAGGTAAGCCATACAGGTCAAGTCTTCTAGGGAGGCACTATCATCTTGATTAGCCACCCTTTGTCCTTCTAAATTCCAACAGTGTCGTTGCGGATGAGGACCCCACTTGAAGGTTGAGGAGGTCTTGTCCCAATATCCACCAAAGCATTGGAAGAAGAATGCCTTCTTCCCTTCGTTTTGTGGCCCCTTTCCCATGAGCCTCGGTGCAACTCTGGCAATTTCATCTAGGTTTGTTTCCCAATTCAATTGCGACCTAGCAGGTTCTTTTTCTTGATCATGTTGTCCTTCTCACCAACTCCAAACCAAATCTCAACCCCACAAGGTTGTGTCAACCGTAAAATCACGTGTGTGTTCCCAAGAAGGAGGCATGTAGGTCGTCAAGTTGAACATGGTATATAGGCGATCGTGGAATGGTGTAGAACAAATCACCCAACGTCATCTAATCAAGCATTGCGTGATGAGACATTGATGGTGGTATACATGTGCACAAGATCCTAGTGCCCACCCCCCTTTGGAGCCAAATTGTTCAAGACATATGGGACATTTGGTATGGTCCAAAACAAAAGGTGCAGGCTTGGGCCACATGAGCATTTGTTTCTTCTCTTCTATGTGGCTAGACATTTGGTTTTTGTGGTCCCAAGCATTTTTGCTCCAATCTCTGACCTCCTTTTTTGGCAATTCTACCATGCACATGTTATTGGGAAACATGTCCTCCAACAATGCCCATGACGTCAGTCCATTCTCACGTTTAGGAGCATTTGCAACAAAGTTTCTAGAAACTTTCTCTAGCTCCTTCGCAACTTGTTGGGATCTATCCACGGAGAGAATGCAGGTGACCTTCCAATGGTAGTATGTGGCAATCAACTCAGACAACTTTCTTCGAAGCATCTTATTTTCTTCTTGAAATCCATGGTCTTTCTCCAATTGAATAATTGATGGAACCACAGGAAACGAAAGAGAGTCTTGAGTCCCATTGAGGTCAATTGTGTCATTGGTAGTATATCTTGTGACAATAGTAGGAAGTGTATTCGAAATGATGGGGGAGCATCTCGTGCGCTTGGCAAGAGGAGAATGATGAAGGATATGGTTGGTAAGGTCCCCCACAACCTTGTCCACATTTTGGAGGTTTTGCTCAACAAAGGCGTCATCCATATCCAACAAAGTGAAAATGTCATGGTCTTTCTCACGGAGGCATTGCAATTCTGTAGTTTGTTGAGAGATGAGTGTACTTTTGTGTTTACACTCACATTGCAATTTCCTCATTTCATTCTGTAGTGAAGAAATTTCAACATCTTTGGTCTTGAGGAGGTCCACAGCTTTTGCCAAAGTCATAATGTCGTTGCTCGAGCCCATTGGTGATGGAGAAATGGGAACACGGTCAGTTTCTTCCATAGCTATGTCCTCATCAAGCCCGAAGTCGAAGTTGTCCTTTGAGCGTTGTGTTGGCAACAATGGGTTAGGAACTATAGTTGGAATTGATGTGGGTCCCACTTGTGTTGTTGAATGCCGTACTCTAGATGGTTGCCTTGGTCGTTGTCCCGTGGATGTCGCAGGTCCCTCTACAATTTCATTGTGAATCTCATTAGGGCAAACAGATTGCTCCACGATTCGTATTACCCTATGGACGCGCGTACCATCAGAGTCATCATTTTCTTCAGACTCCTCAATGTCAACCTAAGTGGTAGGGGTTTGCATTTTGTATGCACTTCGAATAGGACCAAGTCCCCCCTTTGGAAAGGCTAGAACTCCTCTTGGGATGAAACCACTCTCTAGACAAGTTACATACGTACTTCCCTTGATTGTGCTCTACTCAACCTCTTTATTTAGAGTGACCTCAGTATATGCTCCTCTAGCAAGGAAGAGAGGGACCTCGTTCTTATCTACAAAGGCGGTTTTGTAGAGGACTTGCCACAATTCAATGCATCTTTGAAGGAACATTAGATTCTCATAGTACTTCAAGTTGGCCTTATTGGTGTGCCGATTATAAGGATGACACCGTAAAAGAAAGAACTTACCAATGTGGCACCACTCAATGTAGTCTTCGCAGGTTTGTATTGTCCAAGGCTCTGGTTCTTCATTCCAACCTTTAAAAGCAAGGTGGGTTTCACTATTGAGCACGTGCAATCGCTTTCGATGAATAGTGCCCCTATGCTTGCAATATTTGTCTTTGGCAACCTTCTGTAATGCCCCGGCAGTCTATGCAGCAACGGAGATAGGCAATGCCCTGACATTGTTAACTCTAGTGGCCATTAATGATTGTCGTGTGTAAGGCTCAAAAAACTCGTTTGGGAGTTTAGGTGGTCCACAACTAGTAAGGTAAGAAGGGTGGATGAATGTAATAAATAATAAATATTCAAGGTTCACGCATGTAGCCACTAAAGGATACAAGACAAGAAGCCTCAATGAAAGGTGCCCAAAAGGTCTTGGGCGAGTGGATATATAGCTGGGGTGAGCGCGGGTGAGAGTTGGTCATGGGGCGTGTGTGGGTGGGCGACCACCGGTTGAACCTTTGGTCTCCAAGAGGCACGCACGGATCTTGGGGAGCGACTACGGGTCTAGTAGGGCACATTTGGGTTTGAGGAGGCGATTGTAGGTCTAGGGGCGTGTGCAAGTCTTGGATGGGGTGACTGCGGATTCAAGGGCGCGTGCAGGTCTTTTGGGGGGCGACTACGGTTTCAGGGGTGCGTGCAAGTCTTTTGGGGGGCGATTACAAGTCTTTGGGGGCGCGTGCAGGTCCCTTGGGAGGTGATTGCAGGTCTTTGGGGGCGACCGCGGGTATTTGTGGGGCGTTACTTTTCTTCGGGTTCCCACTTCATGTCTTTGCTTTGCAGCTTGCCATGTACTCTACACCTGCGGTTGCCCACGAGCCTGAACTTGAAGTCACCCTACCCATGGTCGCCCACACCCGCATGCACCCCTTTAGGATGCCACGTGGAAGACACGTGTCTGCCACATGGCATCTAGGTGGCCTCACGAGCAAGGTGAATTTTTAAAAAAAAGTCAAAGCTAAGTTTGACTCTATTAGACAGACAAGAGGGTCTACTTGACGTATTGGACGTCGTATTTGTCGTGTTGTTGAACTGTCCACCGAAACAACCCTGCTTGCATTAAAGGCCCTCCAAAGCGACATCACCAAACATATGGGGGGTTGCTTCAGGGTTAGTATACCAAAAACACAAGGAGAGTGACCAAAAGGGTCTCTAAAAGGTAAGCACCCTCGCTCTAGCAACCTAATAAATTAGCAAAAACCTCCAAGCTCAAGCTTGAGTGGATTAGTACCATGCTCAATCAAAAAGAGAAGGCAAGGGACCCTCAAAAGACCTTGCAAGCTCGAAAAACAACAATAATGGCTAAAAGTGCCCAAAAAACACCGTTGCAAAGTTTGTGGCTAAAAATGCCACAATTCTAACATCAATTGGATCCAATGGACCGAATTACACAAAAGTGAGGTGGTGAGAGAGGAGAAAAGGTGTCCTTTTATATTCTTTCCCGAGCACCTACCTCTCCTCGTTCATCTAAGTTAACCTTATATTCTTGGATTTTCATCCAAAACTCAAGATTTTCATCCTATGTTGGTCCACTAAGCTAACTTTTGAAGATTAACTCTAAACCACAAAGGGATTGCATCATTGGCTTCAAAAGGCCATTTTTAGTCCAAGTAAACTCTCCTCTCCCTTTTCTATCTTCAAAATCACAACGAAACCTACCACCAACTTAACGCCAAAACCCGAGGAAAATCCTAACTTTGGGGGGTTGACTTTTCTAGAAAAAGTAACTAGCCTAGGCTCCTTAGTAGGAATGGGGGAGTGAGAAAAGACCTATCTTGCGTTCCATTCTACTTTTGTATGCTCTCGCTCCACCAGTCAAACCCGTCGTGGACTTTAATTTCTATTAATTGTTGGGGAATATTGCAAGTTTGGGTACTTTTAACTATTCGAATGTTGTGAAACTTGTCTAGGTATCTTATTAATATAAATGGAGCTATGCTAATTTTTAGTGAGAATTTACCACCACCTCCAGAATTTCTAGGAATTTCCCATCACAAATTTGGGTAGTTGACCATCCAGAAAGACATCTTCTAACTATTAGAAAATTCCAAAACTTTTCATGAAACGTCCCATGGGATCCCACAACACATGTATAGGCTCATATTTTTACTCTACACATCGGCCCAGGGGGGACCATTTCCACCCTCTCGTTTTAATTATCGGTGGCCGTGAAATCTTCCACATCGAGGGCAATCTTGGCAAACCGACCTCGCTATTGATTGCCGAGCATGGATTTAACTCCAAACCACCCTCCTTGGACCTTGGATTCCTCCACAGTCCCGCCTTGGTATTTTCAACATTTGCAAGCTTACAATTTGGGGTTCTACTATTTCGTCGATGGAATGGAGAAAGTAGAACCTATCTTCGGGAACTGATTCCTATGCCCCACTAGGATTCCCTCAACCAAATCTAGCATAGCGATATCCATCCCATGTGGGATTTTGAGCCTGATATGTCCATCACTCATAATTGATCCATTTGCCACAATTAGTTGGTTTCTAACCTATTTACAACTCGTGGTTGGGCTATTCTAGCTACAACCTACTTAAACTAGACCAAATACTATATTGGAATGTGACATTCTTATTTTGGTTCTACACTCTTTTTAGAATTTTTTTTATAATAAAGTACAATTAAAATGACAAAATTTTGAAAAAAAAAAAAAAAGTGAGCCCCTGGTGATGAATCAGGGGTTCACACTAGGCTAGTTACTTTTGCTAGAAAAGTCAACCCCCCAAAGTTAGAATTTTCCTCGGGTTTTGGCGTTAAGTTGGTGGTAGGTTTCGTTGTGATTTTGAAGATAGAAAAGGGAGAGGAGAGTTTACTTAGACTAAAAATGGCATTCTAAAGCCAATGATGCAATCCCTTTGCGGTTCAGAGTTAATCTTCAAAAGTTAGCTTAGTGGGCCAACATAGGATGAAAACCTTGAGTTTTGGATGAAAATCCAAGAATATAAGGTTAACTTAGATGAACGAGGAGAGGTAGGTGCCCGGGAAAGAATATAAAAGGACATCCTTTCTCCTCTCTCACCACCCCACTTTTGTGCACTTTGGTCCATTGGGTCCAATTGTTGTTGGAATTGTGGCACTTTTAGCCATTATTGTTGTTTTTCGAGCTTGCAAGGTCTTTTGAGGGTCCCTTGCCTTCTCTTTTTGATTGAGCATGGTACTAATCCTTCCAAGCTTGAACTTGGAAGTTTGTTTACCTTACATTGTTACTAGAGCTTATGTGCATTCACTTGGGTGGGTCACTTTCGACCACCTTCTTTGTCTTGTTATTGTACTAACCCTAGAGCAACCCCCCATATGACTGGCAGTGCTGCTTTGCGGGGCCTTTAGTGCAAGTCGTTGATGTTACTAACCCGTGTCGCTAGCCTTTGAGTGTCCAAGGCAATTTCTTTGTCGTTTGTCCTTGTTCCTAAGCGGTGATGTGTTATTCCTTGTTGAGAAAAATGAAGGTGTGAGGGTAGTGGGTCTCGTCCATATGGCAAAGCTTCAAACCCCTTAGGGAAGAATAGTCTTAGCAATGGGGTGAGAAGGGAAAGTACGGCGAAGCTTTGAACCCCCTAGGGGTAGAAAAATTTTAGTAGTGTGTTAAAAGGGGAACAACGGCGAAGCTTTGAATCCCCTAGGAGTAAAAAAGTCTTAGCAGTGTATTAAAAAGAGGGATGACAGCGAAGCTTTGAATCCCCTAGAGATACAAGGTCTTGGTAGTGCATAAAACCACCTCACAAGAAGATCGTGAGACCACGTGGCCCTTCACTCTACAAGGTTTAGTTCCCAAAACGTGTTGGAAACAAACCAAAGTTTAGCTCCCAAAAAATAAAACTAGGAATTAGAAGTCGAGAAGAGTAAGTAGGATGACTAAAGGAGATTAGGATAGAAGCCTCGACCTGATAAACCACGGTCCCCAAATAATGGCCCCGGACTTCTCCTCTAATGCTTTAGAAATTAGCACAAGAATTAAACAAGCCCCAACACCCAACATCCAGCAAGCAGTCAGTCAGGTACTGGTGAGCCGGACTGGGTCCAGCAAGCAGCCGGGGCTAGGTACCGATCAATTGGTAGCTAGCCGGGTACGAGTCCGCAGTGAATAGTGAGTAGTTACGGGAGCTAGTCGGAGTTAAGAGGAAGGAGGGGGTGTTGGAATAAAGGTTGGGGTTCCAAAATTAGACAAGGAGGGAGAGAAAGGGAATTGTTGGGCGAAAGGGAGGGTTTGGGTTTTATAAATCAGCCACGGAGGGGTTGGGTTCCAAAATCAGTAGAAGGGTGGGTTCCAAAATCAACCAGAGAGGGGTGGGGTTCCAAAAATCAATAGAGGGGTGAGGTTCCAAAGTCAAACCAAGGAAGGAGAGGAGAGACACCTCTCGAGGTCTCTACCGCTTTAACATAGCCTTGGGGTGGGGAATCCAACTCCCCGTTTCCCATAAAACCTCACCACAATAGAAAAAGATGAACAAAGAAGGAGGGAGCAAGGATGGCATAGGGTCGAAAGAATGAGGAGAAACGACAAAGGGGAGGACCATTTGAAGGTGAAGAATAGAAGTGGATAAGATAGGAAGGGAAATCCCCAAGATTTACTTAGGCCCTTAGATTAGAAGTAGGTAATCCCCCGAGATTTAGTGTAGGGTGTAAGCGTAGGACATAAGAAGTAGAATGTAAGAAGTAGCTCAACTTGGAGGAGAGAATGACACGAACTTAAGATTAGCTTAGTAAGAAGATCGAGGGTTAGTTGGGCCACCTTAGAGTGTGGGAGGAAAGAAAAGGAGGGAGGAGGAAAGAAGTAGGAGAGAAAGTCGACAATTAAATCCTTGTACCAATTTATCTTACGATTAGAACGGTGGTTCGTTGTCTCATGGCATAGGAGTTCATGGCAGAGGAGGTAGAGCTTCTATTGGGCGCGAGCATTGACTCAAGTTCCGAGGTATGAGTTGAACCTCCCCAAACTTTCCTTAGGGCTCTAACTAGAATTTAGTAGCTTGGACCGAGGCCTACTCGTAGGGCAGACCATTGAGACCGTAGGTCAGGTCATTTGCTAGGGTAGAAACCAATAGAGGAGGTCTGTAGCTTTCCCAAACCCTAAGGCACATCCAAATCAAAGTTAAAATAGGGAAGTTATCTCTGAATAAAGATTAGGGTCAAATTGGATGAAGAATAGATAAACTTTGGATTCGACACAAAATTGAGTAGAGGAGGAGGAGGCTACCAATTAGGGTCCAGGGCCGAAGAGAAAAGTCAATTCCGAGTTGTAGGTTAGGAGAAATTAGCGGATGAAGTTTGGATAAGGCTTGGATGAAAATTCAGTAGAAATTCCCGATCAGGGTCCAACTCCAGATCTGGGTATTATAAATCCTTGTGAACCATCCCCCGAAATTTCAGACCTTTCTGAATTGAGAAACTAGGTGTAATGGATGGATGAAGTTTGAGGAACCAAATAGTGGTCCAACTTCATCCACCCATAACTTTGGCTAGGAAGGTCATATAAGGTCGAGTCTTATATTTTTAGAAATGGCACGAGATGAACTAGAGGTTTCCTACGATAGTTCTGCCCTAGTGTGGGTCCTATCCAAATCATCCAACGGGCCCTCCATCCAGTTGGTCCAAAACATTGGAAGTAGTTTAAGCAAATCTTGCAATTGGGGGTCACTTAGGCACTTAGTAAGAAGATTCATTGCTTGGAAGGCACAGTGGACCATGCTTAGACACCCAAAGGTAGAAGTCACATAATTGAAACCGAAAACCCGGTTGTATTTGTGAATTACCAAGGGTGGGTAATTTGGCACTCACAGAGTGCAGAATGACAAGCACAAGAACCTAGATGTCATCTTAAAAACTAATGGTCTATTGTAGTGAAAATTTCATAAATGACTACTATTGCAAGAGCATTGCCCTAAGTTAGTCATTTCAATTATTATTGTACACAATGTAACCTAATGCAATAAGGCAACCAAATGACTATCTATGAATAATTTGGTAATGACAGTGGGTGAATATGCTCCAAGGATGTCATGGCAAGTTCAACTAATTGAAGAAATGATGATTACTAAATTTCTAACCCAACTCAAAACAGAAGCAAATAAAAACTAGATGCCATAGAATTTCACTTCAAGCGCAACTATTGCATCTCTTAGAAGCTCAATGATGTACCTCCTACAATGTTGTAGTAATCCTTTTTTCTACATTATACAATATATTATCCTTATTCACTTGTTGTTAAAAATGACTCAAACAAAATAGTGCATTCAAGGATGAAACCAAAAACTTATAGCCGTTAGGAGATAAATTTCCTGCATCTCTTGCATCCCATCTGCAATTTTGTTTAGGCTAAGGCTCTGCTCTTTTCCTTCTCTCTACAACTAACAAAAATGAATGCAATATTAAACTCATTCACAACTTATATAACATCATCCCTTAATGACTTTGAGGCACCTCACAAGGGTAGGACAAAATCTTGAAATCAAAACCTTGTCACTGCTAACTTCTTCTTTGTTCTTCCTCTTCTGCCCATGGTGCTATAATCCTTGACATGGGCATGGGCATTCACCATCTTTGCTGTTTTGGACACTTGCAAATCAATCTTCTAATACTCTTGTAATTTGTACCACTGTGGGGGGTCAATATGGATTGGACACACCTCCTTCTCAACTACAAATCTAGCCTTCAGCCTACCTCTTTCTACCTTCATGTATTTCTTGATGGTAGTTTTGAACCCATGTGCACTCAAAAAGAGGCCAATGCATTCAAAGTCTTTCTCGAACATCTCATGGAGAAATGCCACCAAGGCGGGCTATTGAGACTCCTATTCCACCACACTCATATCAAGGATGTGTAGAGTGCTCACTCACATGACATTGTCCCAAGCACTCTTCTCGTCACATATGGGGTCAATCTCTCCACCCGCCTTCTCGGAGGGGGGTAGTCTTTAAAAAAAATAAGGATATAGGTGCAAACACCAAGTATTTAATGGGGAGGGTATTATTTTTTGTCTATTATTTATTTTGCACCCTATCATTATGTAATTTTCTAATGCAGTTCATTAAAGGTGGGATAGATATCAATTATAATTCCCAATTGCAATGAATATATCATATGCTATATTAGTTCAATTTTTTTGCACTACTCACAATTACAAAATTGGGTGTAGGGTTTAGGATTCACAATTACAAGGCTTCTTAACATTTTAGCACTCCGACGTCTAGAAATTCATATCTCATTCCACAAAGCTCTAAAAAAAAGAAATAACTTGGTTAGATGACAATTCCATTTGTCTTTCATGGAAAATATTTCAAGAAGTCCAAAACATATATCAAAAAGAATAAAAATACAAAAAAAACTAACAGTTTCAAGTAGATTGAGTAAGTGGAAGCCATCTTTGACAAAATTGCTTTGTTCCAAGCTTGTTTTCTAGAGAACAATAATGCTCGTGGAAACAACAAATGAAGGCTAAAATGTGAGCCCTTTGTAAGGAAATTAGCATTTAAAGTAGCAAGTATAGAAAGTGTATGTGATTTGAGCACTTAGACAAGTCCAACATACCATCATGGGGACAATTTGATGTAAGAATTTAGTTACTTACACACAAACCAAGGCAAATAACTCATATGACCCTCCAAACATATAATGGCTAGATCAAGAATCCTTATTGATTAATATCTGATGAACCTAAGTCTCATCAAAAATTAATTGGAGGCCAATTAAAATGCTTAGTGAGGTTGTTTACTAGTGCATAATTGTTGGTAAATACAAAACATACTCATTTGTGCATAATAAAAGCTCAATCTAAATACAACATAGATTGTATATGATAGGTTGATGACCTTCATTTTATTCTCAAACTAACACTAGTATGCAAGTCAAATCATTAGAGTTTAAAGAATCTATAATAGATGGACAATGTCATGTAAATATGGGGTTAAATGCTAGCCTTAAAACCATAATTGAGACTTTTGTCCCACTAAATTAATAGAAAGGGGGGGTATCTTAAGTCTAATTTTTTTCTAATGCATCCCATTATTCCACACCCTATAGTATTTACAATACACACAATGACTTTACATACACTATAGTATAATCAATCAAATTATAATTTTTTGCCCCAATGTTTTTTTGGCACCCTACATTTGTTCGCACCTATATGGCTACTTCTACCACTTACGACACCCCCCGAGCCTACCTTCACTACGAGTTGATGCGATTTCTTCCCTTCTTGGTTCCTTGCCATAACTTCAATGTCATTTTGTTGTCGTTTGCATTGTTGGAAGACCTTGCACCCTTGCCTTCACTCTCTAGAGAAAGGCCACCACCTACAATTGATGACCTAAGCCAAGAACCATGATAGGAACAGGAGGTGGCCCCCTGTCTGAATGCCGTGGCTGTGATTGCATAGGAGGAGGGTGCATCGATGGGGAATGCCCCTAGTAACTAGGTAGAGGCAAGTGTGAGGTGTTTGGTGGCCGTTAACTCTACCAACACACATGAGTGTTGTCGTACGTGTAGCGTGCGGTAAATACCATTTACAACACCAAAACGTGTAAACTAACTCGAAATATCATCCCAGGGGATTCTAGTATGTTGCTACAAGCCTAGATTATCCATTCTACTGACTCAAGCACTCTTTTTACTTCTTTTCTCTCTTTCCGGAACCCAATCCAGATTCCAATCTGGATCCACTCCTATCCGGAATTCGGATCCGTCTCTTCACACTCAAACTTTGGTTTGGGTACCTCTATTTTACCCTCAAAGGATCCGCCTTTGATTGTATAAAGGGGTAGGGACTCACCACTCGCATTCCTCACACTCTCTCCTCTCTCTAAACTCTACAAAACACACCTAGATCAAATGTTGCACTAGATTAGACCAGAAACACTCTCACAACTCTCTAGATGGCCAATCCGGAAGGTAGGTCATACAAAGGTGCCTCTAGACTTTTCCACTACAACGACAAACCAACAGAAACTAGAACTGATATAGGGATTGTAAGTCGTTTGCTAAACTGATCCTAGGGTTTGGTTGACCTTCCAGTAAGTAGTATGGGGATTTTTTTCCACTGGCAATTGCTTATCTCCTCATGGAACCCTCCTTTGTATCCTAGACCCGGACCCACACCACTCCCAATTGGATTCCCGTTCCAGGAGTTTAAAGACACGTGCTCAAAACCGAAATTACAAATCTAGACTACGTCACAAACGTTCCTCACAAATCAAGTCCAAGTCCCCTCAAATCAGGATTCTTCTTTTTCTCCTCCTCTCTTACACTTCCACACACTCACAAGACAACACCGGAAAGTTGGATATACGACAGATCAATCCCTGAGGGTCCACTTGGTGGCTCAGATTAAAGAAAGGATGATAAAATACAAATCATAACGTTAAGATGGAATGAGAGGCAACAAACATGCCCCTAAACCCAAAAAGGCCAAAAAATCACTCGGAAATCCAAGTGACCATTCACAGACTTCCCAAGAAACCCGAAAAAGTCAGATCCTACAAATCTGGAACCTAGTCCCACACTTGGAAATCCAGATCCGATTCGAAATTCAAATCCTAACTACCTAAAATCCTAACTACTTCGCCTTCTACACCTTCTTCTGGCTGCTCCCGCCTTGACTTGTTGGTGCCCGCGTGGATGACCTTGGAGTTGCTTTTGGAGTTGCCTTCACCGGTGTCATCCTCAATGCTGCTCGGGTCTGGATCTTCCGGATTTCCGGAGGAGAGTATTCCCCTTTTTCCTCCTCTTCATCTTTCGATCCGGTCTAGTACTCCTCTTCCTAAGATTTCTCAATTTGAGTGATCTCCCTCTCATCTTCCTCCCTTGGAGACGTCTCATCAAAAATGATGGGGTCCATCTCCTTCCTTGGTTGTTGTTACTGCAACATGTGCTCAAATCCTTCCGAATGAGTCCGGGCTGGATTCAACAGTCCTTCAATCCAGCCTACCAATTCACTACGGGTTTGTCTACAAGGTGTCTGAAGTGGCTCCTTCTCCGGAAGGTGGAATACTAGGACAGGTGGTGAAACCGTAATCTCCGACGGTGCTAACTCCCGTGTTGCTTCCAGTTGCTTACTTGGTTCACACACTGTCTTCACACTCCCCCGGATTGTCTTCTCGAGTTATGTAGAGAAGGATTCCATTGAATGCTGGAGAGTTTCCTGTAGGGCTTCCGGTCTAGACGGCAATGGCATCGAGGCCGTCAGCTTTACTAGAGTTTCCGTGTCGAAGTCGATCTCCGGAAAGCTGGAGAAGTCCATGACACGGTTAGGGTCAATCCGTTCGAGCAATTGACACATCTCCTTCAAAGTAGACTCCATCCTCGAGGAGAAGTCTACTAGGATCTGGATCACCTTTGATCCGGTAAGGTGCCCCTCCTCTACAAGCCGATTTTGCATGAGGGTTGCCTTCATGACTAGGTCTACTGGCTTGTCCACCAACCCGAATAGGTTCTTCACCATCTGCAGGGCTTCCTTCTCCCTTTGCTTCACTGCGGCCATCTCTCCTTGAGCCCAGCTCAGTCTAGCTTGAAGGTCCGCCTTCTCCTTCTCCAGGCCTTCAATCTGTTTTTCCTTCTTCTCTAGTGCTTCCGGATTCGGAAGTTTCTTCAATGCGTCGAGGATGTCTTTCGGTTCCATCTTCAACTCCCGGCTGATCCTTCTTAGCAGATCTACTAGGTTCTCGTGGTACTCTTAAGCTTGAAGTACCCAATTGAACCCGGTCTTGAAGAATCTGGATATGCCTCCTTCTACCGGAATCTTCTCTTGAATTGGCACCTTCCCTCGTGAAGTCGGATCGGTGGACTTCCTCCGCCTTCGATCCAGGAGTTGCTCCTCCTCTTCTGGATCTTCTTCCTCCTCAATCGGCGGCTGCTCCGCCTCTACTTCTTTTGTGAGGCCGTTTTGCAAGATGGTAGATCCGGTATTGTACCCTACCATTTTTGCATCACTCAAAAGCTATGTGTAGTGGTAGAGGTGGAATAGGTAAGGACCAATGGGGCTAGTTTTAGCTTTCCCTACATTGGCGGCAAGCTTGGAGACTACTACTCCAATTACCTTGCCCCAATTTATTGGCCTACCCTCCATAGCACCAAAGATGGTGTTTGCTACCGTAACCGTAACCCGGGTAGGCTTTTCTAGATAGAGGATGGGGATCAAGAATTCTAGGACATACCTTTGCCTCGCATCTAGGCAGTCACTAATGGCATACCCTTCCTTAGAATGGGCTGCATTCTTAAACTTCCCGACTGTAAACTTGTTTGTCCGGGAAGCTAAACCGGATCCCTTTCTGGGAAATCTGTAAACCTTGGCCTAGACCTCGTCAGTCCAGGTTGCGGGTGACCCCTTCATTGTCAACTCGTACTGATTTGAAGCACCTACAATCAGATCCTGAATCATCCAGTCGTTCTTTACAGTCTATGACCTCAAGAACAAACCAACACACCCTATCTCACTCAGATCATCCTCCAACTGTGACCGCTCTCTCAACCTTTCCGGAATGGTTGGACAAAACATCCGTCCCGTCACCAATGGTTTCTGGATATCCCCCTCCACCATTGCAAACTAAAGACTTAGACCAAGATCTGGGCAGTCAGTAGCTCCTGAAGCATTCACTAACTCACCACTCTTTCTCTCAACTATACGCGCACAAAACAATTGTGGAAGAAAGAGGAAGAACAAATGAGAGTGGTGGGGTTAAGTACCCATCATCTTACCGACCGTTTCTAAAGCGGACCATTCACCCATAACGGATCCCTATTTTTCTAGGTCAGAAGTCTAGACCGTAGGCTGTCGCTATTTGAAATTCCATAATCCGGTTCTATCCTGGATCTCGTTACGAGTTACCTGGAGCATCCGCTTAGTCTTAATGAGATGTTTAGGCTAAGAGGGTTCTACTTCTTTTAGCCTATTCGAAAATTTGAAAAATTCGCTATAATTATAGACTCTTAAATGCTAACCCAGTGAATTCCAGGATTACGGCTCGCGACAAGTGTAGAAGGAGATACTATCTTGGTCCGCTTCTGTGTGGTCAAGGTAGATGTTAGTTGTACTTCCTCATCCTTGGAAAGAGGAATCCATGACAACTATCATACAAAGAGCCACTACACTAGGAAAAACCCGCATTTTTGGTGACATGCCTCAATTTTTTGGAATGGATTTTTTTTGATATCCAATGCAACAAGCCCATGTTTTTCTATCAAGAAAACATCAACGTGGGTTTCTTATAGAGCTATGAAGTGTATTATAACCGAATGAGTGCATGACAATGCATGTACTGAACTATGGTTGCTTCATCTCTATCCTACAACTTCCTTTTACTTAGATTGACAATTGTCAATGAATGGAGATAGAAGTAAATACAAACTTCTTCCTTTTGGTTCATTTGAGTATCATTAAAAGAAAAAACATACATAGAGTTCCACATGCATTCACCTATAAAAAACACTTGGTTGAGTTAGCCAATTCAAAATGGAAACCACAATGAAAACAAAATGCAAGCTAAATCCCCCTCCCCTATCCTACCACATTCAAGAAAATCTGAATCCCCCTCCCTCATATTTATTATCTTGAGACTTTTTGTAGTCTCATTTTTATCCTTGACTCGAATATAAACCACTTTATCTCTTTACTAGTATTTTTTAATAAATAGATAACAATACCAATTTTTAGAATTTCATTATAGGATCACTATTTGAGCATTATTTATTTTTGGTTTCAATTTCCATTTTTTTAAATGAATTTTCCAATAACTAGCATTATGTCTCAAAATCTGTGAAATGTCTCAATATAACAAATATGGCCAATTTAGGAGACTCATGAAGAGGAAAGGTCTAATGTAGTTTAACTTCATCAAATGAAAATGACTCCATATTGGTTGATTAAAGAAGTAGAGGATTGACAATAATGACTATATAAACACTATATGATTATGAGATTATTGAACTTTGACTAGGTACATACTTGGACTTGATAGACATCACATACAATGACTTCCTAACAACCCTTATGAAACTTAAACCTCCAAAGACAAAATGGGCGACTCACCACGGGCATATGGTGGAGGGTGCGATCATCCATAACTCCTTTCCAAAGGGCCACACAAAGTACTGACAATGATGACCTCACATGTTTAATCAATTTTTGCTACAACAATTGGAAACATGACAAATAAGCAAACCTAAACCATGACTCCGGAGATCTACATAGAACAACATAACCCTAAACTCTAAATCACATAGAAATACACTAAAACTCGACAAGGGTTTGTGTCATGTAAATACATCTTTCCAAAGGCAATTTCAAAGAAGATCAACCCCATATATGGACCAATTTGGACTATGCCACCTTCTATGAACCCAACACCTTCAGAAAAGTGGAAATGCAATTCCTAAATAAAAATATAGCATTGTTTCAATGAGCCACATAGTGACATAGAACATTCAACCATGTCCAAATAGCCATGACCCACAAAAAATCCAAACAAACACCTAGTCCATTCAGCCATGTCAAAAATTGAAAGACCAAAAAAGAATCCCAAACAACGTCCATTCCATTTAGCCATGTCAAGAATTGAATGACCCCTAAAAATCCCAAACAATGCCTAGCCCATTCAGCAATGACCAAATAACCATGAACAATTTTTTTTGGAAAAGACGTCCAATCCATTTAGTCATGTGGCAAAAGAAATGAAATATCCTATAAGAAGCCAAGAGCTCTATTGAGCAATTTGAGTTGCCCATTGTACTGAGCCAAGTATAAGCTATTACCTAAGACAACATTGAAGTTGAAATCACCTACATTCAGTCTAAATCCCACCCAATACACTGTAAATATTAACACATATACAAACATATGCAAAAGTGAGGGTTGTGATTAAACACAAACTTGTCCACTTACTCTTGGCCATTTCCACACAAACCCTAAAAGATAACAATAGAACTTTAGAAGAAATCTTGCCAAATAGAAGGTTGCGAGTTCCCGGAAGTAAAGAACTTGATGAACTATGCCACTGTAGCGTGTTGATGTGGTCAGCAAGTGGCCACGTTAGATTTTTTTTATATAATTTTTTTTTTGACTTTTTTTTCAATTCAAGACTATTTTTCATTTTTTTCATTTTTTTTCATTTTTTTAGACATGAATTCTAAGTATACTCACTAAGTCTTTAGTAAATGTCTATTGTTGCTTCAAAGGAAAATATAGGGATAAAAACTTCTTTTATCATACTAGTTTAAAAGCTTATTCTTTATAAGCGTATATACTATGTTGGCATATGTTCACATAGGCTTATTTTTCTGTATTAGGGACAAGTTAACCAAGCAAAAGATCCAACAACATTCATTTTTTCTAAATGAGCTAAATTCAAGTATGACAAATGGTCAAACCCTAATCATTCCCCTACTCCTTATATGGTGGTCGATTAGAAATACCACGGAGTATCTTTTTGCTCATATCCATATTTATATACAATGATTGACAATTAGTTGGGACTATTGCCTTAACTACAAAATTAAAGTTGCCTGTCAAGGTTGTCCACTAGTTACATGAATGCACCTAGTTTGCCTTGTCTCTATATCTTGCCAGAGCTTTGAGCATTTTTTTAAATGAACACAAATGAATCATTGTGCCTTTGGCACTTTGTCTGTTTGCATCTTGTATAACTGGGACTTTGGGTGCAGTGGCTTTACAAGGTCATAATTTGATATTAGCATTTCAAATTTGCATTTGCTAAACATGGTGCTTGGTTTCTAGAACAACTGTCAACAGGTGTTGTTTAAATTCATGACAAAACTATGGTTTGTTTTGGGTTTGCTTACATGTTTTAACATTGGTTATGAGTAGGATTGAAATTATTTTCTTGTGAATATACGATAACAAGTAGTGGTATTTTGAAGACCCTTCATACACATTGATTGGTACACTAACTATTTGCTGGTTTACATGGGTACAAGTGAGGACTACCACCTCTTGGAATTTTTTTCAAAAACTCCTATTTCACTCTACAAGCAGTTGAAGATACTAGTTGTCAGCAACCTTGTGTTCTTGATCACATTTTGGATTTTGCTCAAAAATTCATTTGCATATATTTCTACTTAGTTCACGTCTATTGATTGTGGTTCACTCGAGATCCATTTGGTTTCAAGGGTATTTGTATTTCGACCTTCGTTACATTGGTTAGGTTCTTCTATATCAACCACTTTACTAGCTTGGTAGTTATTCTTCATTTTTTTTTTTAAATTTGGTAGGATGAATCTCATCTTTACTTTCCATTCTTTTTTGTTGATAGCATCTTACCATTTCAATATAGTATAGGTGTAGCTTATTTTTTAGTTATTGATGTACTCCCACTCCTTTTTACCTCTCTGAATATAACCACCTAGAATGTATCAATGTGACAATGTTCCTTGTTTTTCAGTTATGGTGCTATATTCAGGGTTGTCCTGGACGTATGTTCGTGGCAAAATCACATCCAAAAATTGGACACCCAGACGCTCGGATGTCCGGTCTTGGTAGATGTAGTCGGATGCTGCCCAATCGTCATCTGACGGGCAGGCGCACAAGGCGGACATGTGGACAGCATGGACCAATGGACTGCTAACTTTACTTGTCATTTGCGACTTCATCTTTAAGAATTTTGGGGCATGTAATATACGGTTCGAAAGGTCTTACAAATACCTTTCCAATGGTATATTACATGCCCCAAAACTCAAAAACTCCAATCACAAATGGTGAGAGAAGATGGTTGTCTGCTCTTTTGCCCAATAGGTCTACCCATCCACCCACCAACCAAGCCATCCACTTGGTGGATGGGCGGAGGGGCAGACAACCAACTTCAATTGTCATTTGTGGCTTCATTTTTTGGAATTTTTCAGCATGTAATGTATCGTTGGAAAGGATTCCAAATACCTTTCCAATGGTACATCACACACCCTAAAACTCGAAAAATTCCAATCCCAAATGGCGAGAGAAGATAGTTGTTTGCATGTCTGCCCAACAAGTTGGCCATTTGCTTGTTGTTTGTCCGCCTCTTCAATAATACATTGGATTCCAAAAAATATAGATCTACCTCTAAAGGCTAGTATTCAATACTACAAGCATCCAATGTAACATTAATGACTAAAAAGATAATTCAAGGTATTCTCCTAGTCATTCAAACTGCCATTCTAAAAGCTAAACCCTAAACCCTAAACTTTGAATCCTATATTGTGAATCTTACATCAATTACTATAAATATTGGTGCATTGTGTAGATTATATTTGACCTTCCATCACTTTTTCATGTGATTATTAAAATATATACTATAAAAATAAACCTCATGGAGTCATGGACTTCTTTATTTATAATTATTATTAATGCTTTTAAAACTTTTATGGTGTATGGCATCGAATATTATGTACCACTATACAAATGTGAACTATGAAGTATTTAATTATAACGTAAACTTAAGTGTTTATTTAAGTTGTGTTGTAAGATGCATTGAGAGTTGAAAACATCAAGGTATGCATAATACAACAATTGTATTATTTTATTATTTTATTAGAGAATTTTATTAAAATACTTTAAGCACATTATTGTAATTTCATGTAATTTTATATAGCTCTAGTTCAACATGTACTATTATAAGTGTACCTAATAGTGACATC